>JAJJWW010015124.1:0-134589 GCA_023531295.1 Papaver armeniacum
GAATCGAAGATGTATTTGGGCTGAAACAAAGAGTTGGCGAAAGTTTAAGATACTTAACCGTGAGATGGAAGACGATGTGTAGCGAGATGGTCGGACGAGTGGATGAAAGATATCTCATTTTATCATTCATAAACGCTATGTTCGCAACCAATTTGTTATATATTCAAATCTTTAGAGTTAAGAATACAATTACAATGACCGAGTTGCGAGAACTTCAGGAGGAATATATTGCTTTGAGATAGGCAAAACTGGAATCATACCCAGGCTACGAATACAAATTCAAACGTGCGTAATGCAAGTTTATTACCCAAACTCGATAAACACGTACAAGTAGCACTTCACAAGGCCAACAAGAAAGGATAATAGATGATGGACAACCAAAGATAGTAGCCATGGGAAGCGTGATCAAGAAGAATTTGAGAGAGAAAGGAACTACTACAACCGTAGTGGCTAATAACAAAATTCAAAGACTTGATCATCCGCAAGAAACTTATGGAAGTCAAAGGCAATTATCATGGAGGGCGACGACGTCACAGAGTAGTATGGGAAGAAATCAAAATGCCACCATTAAATACTAGCGTTGAAAAATATGGAAGCTATAATCTTGATGGAAAACATACCTGCGCCATGGAACATGGGGAATGAGCCACCACCAAGTGATAGAGTCACGAGTTCCGTTCTTACCACCGCTTTCATGGACACTTAACAAATGACTCGCAGAATATAAAAAGAATCATCCTCGAATGATTGATCAAGGAAAGCTAAGTCATTTTCTAAAAATGAAGAGAAGGTTCAACCATTACCACCACCGCTGAGAAATGCATGTAACAAATTCAAGAAAGGGGAAAGAAACATTCGTAATAGAAGTTGGATCGAAAGCTAAAAATTTGTTTTGCAACTCCATTAGTACATTCTTACTCGAACAATCGAAGATTTTCATGATAATGTTCTCGTAGGGTTTTCACGAGGATGCTAATAATAAAGAAGTGATGAACATTGCGAAGACATCGCAGCTTAAAAGAATGGCAAATGCGATTATTACTTTCACCGCGAAGAGATTCCTAAGGCGAGAGACGCATGATAACCCATTGGTTGTAAAATTGGAAATTAATCCAAACCTGTAGATGGCGAAGACGATCGAAGCATAGAATTGTCTAGGCGATCAATAGAATCTTAATTGATACTGGAGCTCAATGAAATATTCTTTTCTACCATACTTACAAGACTATGGGGGAAGGACGAAGAATTGATACCTTCGACGTATAAGATATATGGTTTCAATGGAACAATATAAGCCTAAAGGAGAAGTTCATATGAGAATACCCTTGCAAGGATTATCAACTGGGATTTTGTTCTCGTGTAGTCGATGTGGAGTCCCCTTATAATGCATTGATCTGAAGGCCATGGTTGCACGAAATTCTAAGAGTAGCGTCGACTTATCATCAATGCATAAAATTTCCTCATCCTAGCGGTGTCGGAATTATAAAGGGAGATTGTACTGAAGGACAAAAATGCTATGAGATCGACGTGGAGAGTTGCGAAGAGAGAGTCGCAAAAGAAAGGGTTGGAAGCAACATGCAAAAGATGAACAAAGAAGAGAAAGATTGATGGTGGATGCCATTGATGTATAGAGGAGAAGACACATTGCTAAACAAGTGCATGAAAATAATTGAAAATTATGATGGAAAGGAATCATTAAGAGATTTGAATGGTGTAGAGGCAGAGAGTAGCGAGAATAAAAAGTGTAAGAAGTGAATAATCATCAAAAAGCAATAACGAAAGCTTGTTAAGGGTAAGAAGAAGAAAAAATAATCGAAGAAGAAATATGCGAGGATCTCGCCATCAAGAATGTATGACAATTTGATTGAAGAATTGAAAAACAAAAATGATTAAACAATGTAAGATTGTGCGATAGCTTCAAGCAACAAAATGAATGATTGAATGAATTAACAAAAATGAAAGAGTGAGTGAATGGGACGAACCTTTATGGCGTACACCCTAGTTCGCGAATGATATTTCGCAAGAGGCAAATGTAAGACCTAAAGTGCGTCATATAAGGGGGTATCTCTTGACATGGCTCGGGGAAAGGTTACACCGCTCCTCGGAACCCGAGTCATGGAGATTTGGGGCCCATGAAAGCCTATCCGGGAGAGATACCTTGGATTTCCAACTATATATATATGGTTATACCTCGGTTGGACGCCCGAGGGTCTCTTCCAAGGAGTCAGTGCATGCTCAAGGCGCTGAGGTACACGGTTGAGCCAAGAGTGCACTGGGAATTTGAAGTGTCTCTGCCATTCTTGGCAAGTCTTGGTATATGCCGTACTCGGCCGAAGAAAACTCCACTTAGGGTGCAGCCTCGTAACCATAAACCATATAGGTATAAGGGATAAGAGGCTGCGTAAAACAACCGGTTGTTGTTAAGACCGGATGGGAGGAGCTAGTCTTGGTATGGCCGATGTACGCTCCTTGAAGGGGCAACCGTGGAGAAGATAAGGGCGCACCCTCCATTAAGTGTCAATAAGACGCAAATGTCATGAGGCTTTATTTTTGCAAGTAAATTTAGGCTTGTCAGTATTTGTGCGATGATCCTGAGAGGCAATAATACTAACGTAAGGATAAGACGAGATCAATGGGTTTTTGCATGAAAATATAAAAAACGTCCCGCGGCCTCGTCGCAAGACTATGAATGTCACGGGATTTTACATTCGCAAGAGTATTTAAGCCTGTCATATGGTCGCGACCAAACACCTTCATGGGTTAGCATGCTCGTCACCTTTCTTCTTCTTTGGTCTATCTTTTTTCTTACCTTTTGTTGAGTGTCTCCTCCTTGGTCTTGTTGTTGAACTTTTTGTTCTTGCACTTGTTCTTGAACGACTTTTTCTTATCTCTTCATCATCTTGCTGCTCACTTTCTTCTTTATCACTTTCATGCCTCGCCTTGTTCTTCATCACTTTCACTCTCATCACTTTCTTCATCACCACCTTCCTTGCCACCACCTTCCTCATCACTTTCTTCTTCAACACCTTTCTTACCATGACTTTCTTCTTCAACACTTTTCTTGCCACTGACTATCTTCATCACTTTCATTCTCATCACTTTCTTCTTCATCACCTTCCTTGCCACCAGCTTTCTTCTACATTCATCTCCTCCTCACCACCTTCTTGTTCAGCCTGGTATATCGAATCGATTCTTCATGTGTTGGTTGCTCTACTGAGGTGGTGGGTCATTGATGCTCGATCCCTTTGGCTTTACTCCCGTGCTCTTCTGTGGAAGCATTCAAATTTTGACCGCCTTTTCGATGAGGTTCCAAAGGCTTAGGAGTAGCATGGTCATGTTTCTTCTTATATTTCTTTTCGACTTGATTTTTTGCCTATAGAATACTGGATTTAAGCGATAAAAATAATGGAATAGAATGCATTTTTAAAGTCAAGGTACATAATCGGTTTACTCGATATACATATAAAACCCGATTCCTAACATAAGAAAATTCACAATCGGATTTTGTTAAGTGCTAATGTAAATCCCATTTCCTAAAATCTGTTTACTCTCGATATTCAGCATAGTTCCATTATAAACTACACAATCGATTTTTGTGAAGACATATGTAATCCGATTCCAACAAAATAAAGATCCGTGAATATTGGTCATCTAGTTATTTATACATTAACGTTCACCGATTCCATTTCACATGCAAAGACAATCGGTTTATATGTTTTAGAACATAATTTGTTTAACAAGCACGGTTACTACGCCATTAACGTAACCCGATTCTCGTGAACACGTAAATTTTTTGATTTCAAAATTATCGATTTCTAACCTAATGCATGTTACTAAAACCAGTTTAGAGGATCAAGCTGATAGAAAAGCACCTCGATTCCGACCCATTTCTTCCTCTTGTGCGATACTGAGGCTTCGCATTGTTCTTGCACTTCCTTCGCTCTATTTTGAATCGCTTCAACAAGTCCTGGATTGCCCGCACTAGAATGATTCTTGTTAGTAGTGATACTTAGTTCTTGGTTTCACATTTTATGTAAGAAAGAAATCATTAATCGGGTAAGTTATGTTTATTATGTTTATTAAGGATTGATGAAGAATCGCTTAGGTTAGAAATGAAAACTGATTTTTGTTAGTTATGTTTATTAAGATTGATGGGGGTAGTTTAGTAATAAGAATATTTTTTTGAGGGTAATTTTAGTAGTTTACATAAATATTAGACACCCCTTATCATTGTGTATTAGGTAGATGAAGTAATCTATAGGCCCCAATTAAGTGGCATAGGCCCCCAATTTAGCCAGGTTCAATGACACCCATAATTATATGAAATTTTGAAAAATGTTTGCATAACCGGGTAAGTTCATTTGTAGTAGCTGAATAGAAGAGGGAGCAGCTGGGTTTCAAAATGTTTGGCTACGTTCAAAATTTTTGGGTTCATTTGCATAACGGGCTAAGTTCATTGTTGGGTTTCAAAATTTTGAAATTTTGAAAAATGCCACCATAGAGGCAGCAGAATAGCATACGAACGGCTAAAGTCTATTGGCCCTAGAGATTTCTTTTTTGGTGTTGCTAAGAGGTGAATAAAAGTCCACGGTTGACAACAAGCAAAGCTCGTCGTATCCACTAAATAAGAATACCGTGTCCATGGTGGGAAGACTGAGCTGATACTCCGGGCTTCTATGATATGCACTGTTACTGTTGCAGTTGCACTTGAATCTTCTGCTGTGAGTCTATAAACGTCAAGGCAAATTAAAAGTTCTTAGTTGTTACGGCAAATTAAAAAGTTCTTAGTTGTTACTAAGAATGTAAAATTCACAAAAGTATTACAACACGAGATATGAGCATACGCTTTTCTGGGTTGAATAGACCTTGGATTTGAATTCTCGGGTCTAAAAGACAAGTAAAATATGAGTATTATTCTAATAGCCTAAATCTTTAATATACTTTCCTAATATCCGAATTGATATCTCGCCCAAACTCGTGTGATTATTTTTTACAACTGCTAGACTAAATTACCCTCTCATTCTCTAATGAAGAACAATAAAACTCAAAACCTTCTCAGCTGTCGCTACCAACAAGAATGAGACTCTATGATGAATACCAATTTGGATTTGACAAAGAACATATTTTTTGGTTCGATTTGAGATTTTTTTAATGGAGATGAGATAGATATTCAATGAAATACAACAAGTGTGTGTAGAGATTCCAATGAAATACAAGTCATTAGAAAGTTATGAGCGTATAATTCACATAACAACTCAAAATCTACTAAAGGTGTGTGGTGAAGCAAGTGTGCACCACCTCTTAGAATAGCAAAGAAAACCCATGTTATAAACAACCGAATCAAGATGCACGCCCAAGCATCTCGAAGCATTTCCAAGATGAAATTCAATGTTAAAAAATCGACCTAGATGCACCCATTTATCTCGAGTTCACCGCGATATGAAAAACTAAACATAGCCAATTTACTCGAGATGCACCCAAATGCATCCGATTTCATTGCAATATGCGAACTAAACATAGCAAAATCCACCCAATATGCACCTGTGATCCGAGTTCATGCAACATGCATACCAAACTTTACCCAATGTCAAAAAGATGCACCTAGGTACATCCGGGTTTAATGCAACATGCACAAACCAAACATAACCTAATTTCTACCCAAGATGCATCCAGTATCTCAAATACATAACCAAGTTCAATTTGGTCATGCAAAGAAAAGTGTTCTTATTCAAATTTCAATTCCATAAAAGAAAAAAATCAACCAAATTGATACACACAAAGTTTAATTTAAAATTAGATCGATACACCAATTCAAAAACTTAATTTCAACATGCGTACTTCCAAAATAATATTCCATTTCAATAATGAAGAAAAACCCTATAATGAATTCATAGATCAAAAAATTAAAAATCAACCAAATTAATTAGGTTGCTTACCAGCTTTAGGTCATTCGGTGCTCATGTTATGAAATCGATGAAATAAACAACCTTTGTTCTTCACGGAATACTGAATTGAGAATTTCAGAAATTAGGCTTCTCGAAATAATGAAGTTAAAATGTAGCTTTAGGGTCGGAAATTAGTGGCATCTCTCGTTGTTGGAGTTGGATTAAGATGGTGCTTTATGAATCCTTAGTTCTCGAAATAGTGTCTTATTCTTGATGTCGACATTGATGGTGGAGAAGAAAAGAAGAAGTTGGTGATGGTGGTGGTTATGGGGACGACGACGAAGAAGAAGAAGCTCAGTTTTTCTCCAGAACCGTAAGAATAGCATGGAAAAGAGATATGTTTTGGAGGACGGTTTGAACGAGGTTGTAAAGATAGCTGAGGGTAGTGGACGGTCTCTTTAATTGTATGTCTTTTTCACCGACACATACTTTAGCAACCATTGTTATCACCCTTTAGGGGCCTATGGTCATATGACACATTTTCCGCATACAAAGGATAATTATACTCAACTTCACCATGCTCTAATCCACTACACCAAAACCAGGATTTTCTCACAGTGTAACTTGTCACAGTTTCTTTTTCAGTCACTGATACACCTGTGATAAGTCATGCAACAAATATAACTGTTGTTAAATTTTATATTTGTGATCTTTTATGAGCAACAATAATATTTGTTGGCAATTATCTAAACACCAACCATTATAATCTAAAATGATGATTCCACCCAAAGATTCCACCACATCAAAAACAGCCCCAAATTTACATTTGTTTTTGTCACTACTCTGCAACATTTATTCGGACTAACAATTATATTTAATTTCTATTAATAAAAATTTATTTTTATTTTTAATTTTTATTTTCTTAATATTTAATACTATTAGAAAACATTTATAAAGACTAAGTCAACGGGTCTTGACTCAGTAGAAAGTAGACGTAGATAAATATCATCCTTTCTGTCGATTTTTCCCAGCCAGACCCAGAAAGAAAAACGCTCTCTTTCCTTTGTTCTTCGTGTGCCGCCATTAACACACTCTGAGAGTGTAAAAAATTCAGCTCGAAACCACACCAGTTTCACCTAAAAATTAATCTGAGTTTGAGTTTGAATCTGTTCCATTTTAGCTGGGTTACGTATTTTGTTAATTATGTGGATCGTTTGACCTAAAATTTGAACGATGAAGATGAAGAAGATGGTTGAGACTTGATCCTGCTGATGATAAATTACGTTGGTTCAATCTGTTTCTTTGACGAGGTAAGTGATTGAGTTCTCTATTTCTTCAAAATCAATTGATAATTTTCTTAGTTATATGAAATTGGGTGATCGATTAGGGCGAAACTAGAGGGGATATTGAATGTTTAGATTGATTTCAGAACTGATTTTTTTATGTGGGTTCAATTAATTTGATTGATTACAGAACTGAGTTTGTTTTTTAATTAGTATGAGATGCACAATTAGTATGAGTAATCTGTTCTTCATCAATTGGATTGATATTTTGATAATGAATTTCCCACTTCTACTTGATTGTGTTATATGATCTGTATTACCCTGTAATCAATGAATTGAAACTCCTTTTGGTAGATGGATTTATTTGAAACTCATTTCCTTAACTTATTATCCCTGTTAAGCCGGAATTGTTGGTGAAGTGATCGGTGAGCTTATGTTCTACAGGGACAACAATGTGGGTTAGCTTTAGGTTGCGTCTAATGTTGGAAGTCTACTGTTAGTTGTTGCAGGACTTATCATTTATGAATTGAGGTTTTCATGCTTCCAATAATCAAAAAGTTCATGTGAATTTTGTATAAAAAAACCACTCGAACTGTTGATGATATTCAATGCCTGAGTGACAATATTATTAATCCATTTATAGAAGTAGCGGCAGAGCTGCATATTGACTAGAGTGGATCAAGTCCACTCAAAGAAATGGAGAATTTTCTTCTGAAATATCAATTGAGATATGCCAGTTCTGTTGTTTCTAGAATCCAATTTTGGCTCTTTTGGCCAGTGGGTCTTGAAGTATTAACGTCCAAAATTCTTCTTTATTTGACTAGTCGACTATTGAATAGTCAAGTCCGTATTAGTGAGACTGCCTGACACCAAATTTAAATACCGAGTAAGATGTTTTTACACACAATTTATTTCACTATCTAGTTAAATCATACAAGAGTCAAAAGTGAAGGCATTGGACGATGCATTCCAAAGACTCTGACTGGGACATCGTTTCCATATGTGGGCAGAATATGGGCAATGAGACAAGAGGTGCTCAACTCCCCCTTTTTACAGCAAAGCAAACAAGGTCTTTTCCATGTGAGCATAACATGACCTAACCGGAAAGATACCAGACTATGAATATTCCGTTTGAATTTCTCTTTTTGTAAATAGATTGCAGTTTTAAGTTGGGGATTGTAGTGTATTTCTCTTCTGGCTGACACAACGTTGGGGATGGATAAGATACCATGCTAGCTAGATCAAACAGAGGTTTATTTGTGCATCATTGCAAGATTGGGAAAAGCTTGACATGGCTTGTGACTGGATTAACCAGCATCAGTGGAAATGCAGTTTTAGCTTAGCTATTGAAAGACGATTCAAATGTTTATTTGTGAACGTCATTTATTGTCTTGAAGTGGTTTGAACACAGTTCTTCTATTTTCACATCTGGTTTTGACTTATCTAAAAGCTGGTAATTTGTACATTGGAGGATAGTTGTATACGTGATGATAATTTGTGTAAGACATCATGTGGCAAAACATTGCTAAAGAAATCCATTCTTACACCATTATGCTTCTGTTGAACGCTCTTTCTAGGCATCTGATTAATTTGTACCTTATTTGTTTATATATGTTTAATAGAGCCTTCAAATCATTTAATATTTTACCTCATAGGTTTAGCGTAGTCATGTCACTTTGAACCTCTACTTTCTTAATATAAGGTAAATAAGATGATTTATGGATTACATCTGTTGGTGCATTGATATAAGGTTATCTTGATCTTTTAGCCCTATGGTTGGTCGCATCAGTTGATTAAATGTATGGAAAATTTAAAGCAATGTTGCTAGACTCTTCTTAACACATGAATTTCTCTTTCGTTTACTCTTGCTTTTCACTTATATTCAATGAATCCTCACTCTGTTTATTTAATTTGGTTATTTATTTTACAGAAAAGGAATACTTTAGAGACTCACTTGTAGAATGTCGGCTGTTGTGAATAAAGCTTGGATGAATGAACCAGACATATTTAGCAAAACATATAGAGATGGGGTTAAATTTTTTATGAATTATGCAGCTGAATATGGTTATCCGGACACAACGTGTTCTTGCCCATGCTCGAAGTGTCAAAATGGGAAACGTTTGGAAATGTGGGAAGTGAGGAGACATCTTAATGAGAAGGGTATCGACAGGAGTTATGTTACTTGGTTCTTTCATGGTGAAAAAGAGGGTGATAGTGCGGTAAGGCATCCAGGTAGTAATCTTATACCAACTGAAATGGATGACGAGCAAGTCAGAGAAGGTGTAGTAGAAGATATGGGTTCTTTTGTCGATGCTGCATTTGGAGTTTTTGACAAGGGTGATGGTGTTAGTGGTAATGAAGAAGTTGAAACTGAAGAATTTGTTCCTGAACCAGATTTGGGGAAGCGATATTACAGGTACAAACAGTTGGCTGAAGACAAGTTGTATCCTGGTTGTAATACTAGCATCCTAACTGCAATTTTGGAGCTGCACAATGTGAAGAAAACATATAAGATTTCAGCTAATTGTGTAAATAGTTTGTTGGGTGTGATAAAGGGTTGGTTGCCGAAAGGAAATAATTTGCCAGTAAAATACACGACAATGAAGTCGATGCTCAAAGATATGGGGATGAAAGAAAAGTCGATTCATATGTGTGAGAATCATTGTATTTTGTATTACAAGGAGAATGCAGATTTGACAAGCTGCCCGGAATGCCTCGCACCAAGATATAAGGTAAAGGTTGATAAATTTGGGGAAGAGTTGCCGTCGAATGAGCCTTCCAAGGTATTGAGATATTTTCCTCTCGGGCCAAGGCTCAAGAGATTATATACGATACCTTGGATAGCACATGCAATGACATGGCACGATCGAGCAGAAGTTTTACCAGATTTTATGCGTCATCCGGTCGATTCTTCGCAATGGGATTTAGTGAAGAAGAAGTTTCTTGAGTTCGCAAATGAGGGCAGAAATGTTTGGCTTGGAATTGCAACTGATGGATTTAATCCTCATGGTATGAAGTCTCTGAATTATAGTTGTTGTACTGTGATAGTGGTTTTGTATAATCTTCCTCCTTCCTTGTGCATGAAACCTGAGTTCCAAATCATGACGATGTTGATTCCTGGGCCTAAAGCACCGGGGCAAGATATCGATGTATGTCTCCGTGTGCTAGTAGACGAGCTCAAAGATCTGTTTGAGAATGGGATATCAGCTTTTGATACGCACAAACAAGAATCGTTTTCATTTTGAGGGATTCTTTGATGTTTGGTATTCATGACTTGCAGACAAGGTAATATGTCTGGATGTACCACGCACGGCTATTTTGCTTGTGTACATTGTGCGGACAAGACTCGAAGTGCGTATCTGCTATACGCAAGAAAGAATGTTTACCCTAATTATCGGATATACCTTAGGGGTAATCATCCTTTTAGGAAGGAAGAGAACTTGGGATTAGAAACTGATGAAACTTTACATGCTCCAAAGCGACTGTCAGGAAATAAGTCGTTGGAGAAACTAGCAAAAGTGACTTACAAACCTGGTAAATTGGTAGTAAGAAGCAAGGCGCCGAAAAGAAAGAGATATGATCCCGATGTGGATGATGATCCTCACGGTGATGGTGTTGACGATGAACTTACTGGTGCATTCTATAAGGAGTCTATCTTTTGGGAGGCGAAGACCTATCGTATCCTCTATTTCCGCCATTGTGTAGATGTAATGCACATCGAGAAGAATGTAATGGAGCATATACTTGAGACAATCTTTGATTTTGGTAGTAAGTCTATGAAATCGTGGAATGCAAGGGATGAATTGAAGGAGCTTGGCTTGCATTGTGGATGAGTGGACTACCAAGTAAACCGGGAGTAGTACGATTCTTCGCCAAACCAATGTTTGTCTTAAGCAAAGGCGAGAAGGAATCATTTTGCAAGATTCTTAAAGACCTCAAATTTCCTTACGGTTTTGCGTCGAACCTGAGCAACAATGTTAATGTTAAGAATTCAAGTTTCGGTAACTTCAAATCCCATGACTATCATGTCATTATGGAGTATTTGCTACCTGTTTGTCTTCAGCATGCTTTTCCAAAGCACCCATAGTTGCGTCGTGCACTTCACCAGATCAGTTTGTATTTCAGATTGCTTTGCTCCAAAGTCCTAAGCAAAAGTGGACTGCAAGAGGCTAAGTTCATGGTTGCCGAGGCAATGTGTGTGTTGGAAAAGTATTTTCCAGCTTTATTTTTCGATATAAGTGTTCACCTGACGGTTCATTTGGCTGACGAGGCATTGCTTTGTGGACCCGTTCGATATCGTTGGATGTACCCCTTTGAAAGGTGACTTTATGTTTTGTTTATGTGATGTTGTTACTCTGGATAACACATATCTTTTTTAATGAAATGTCAATGTACAAACTGATACAGGGCAATGAACAAGTTCAAAAATATTCCCAGTAACAAAAGATACATTGAAGGGTCTATTAAGGAGAACAACCTCGTAAATGAAGCAGTCACGTATGCCATGGAGCACGCGTCAAATCCACGTGATGGCAATCACCAAGCCAGTTGGGAGGCCTTTCTTGGAGAAGAGTCGGAGTATAGTGATGTAGGTCCTATGGGTAAAAAGGAACGAACGTGACTTTGTCTTCCACGCAATTTATACAGATACGGAGATGGGTGCTTTTTCGATGTAATCCCGATGGTCTCGCTGATTATTATAGGTATTTTTTGATAAATATGTTCAGTCTTTCAATTATACACATGTAAATTTAAATTCATTGATAAGAAATGGTGATTTTTGCTTATGTTACAAATCTAGTTTTGCTATATGTAGCTACTATTGTGAAAACATTTTATCCATTTCACAAGTTGCTGGAAAGGAGGTCCCGGACGACGAAGTCGAAAAACAAACAGAGTTCATTGAGTGGCTCTATGAAAAGGTACTGAAATGACTCTATTAGGTCCTTACGTTAATAGCTACTGACAGTGAAAGCCATAAAATTAGTGTTTTACTGAAATGAATCACATGCATTGATAGTAAAATGACAATAACAACATACATTTTAAATATGACAATTTATAAACATGCCGTTTTCTGGGCAATAACAGCATACATTGTGACTTTGGTTAATATCACCTACGTTTTCTGATTTAGCTTATGTAAAGTGTTTGATTGATTCTCACCTACAGAATCACATACTTACCCAACTGTCTCTAGCTATTTGCTACTAATGGTAATTGTGTTTGTTTTTTATTGCGTAGCTGTTAAAAGAAAATAAAACTGATACATTGTTGTGGCGGTATGTAAGAGGTCCTGTTGAAGCGAAAGAGTTCGTTATGTACCGTGTGAATGGTTTTGTTTTCTCTACCAGGTATTATGAAGAAATAGTCGGTAGTCAAGACAGTGGTGTTTGTATGACAGCAAGCACCACATTTAGGAGCAAGAAAGGCGATAAACATCCCAAAACTGTGTTGACCAAGTGGTATGGGGTTGTGAATCAAATCTTAGAGTTGGACTATGGTCGATTTACCGAGGTTGTGTTTTATTGTGACTGGGTGAAAGCAGAAAGTGGAAGCAAAATTTGTCCCGACTCGCATTTGGTTTTGGTGAATATGAAGAGAATGAGGGATTAGATAATTGGAGGGACGAGCACTCGCAATTCTCGCTGAAGAGGCAAGTGGAGTTTTCTACTCCAAAGATTTAAAAAACGCTGATTGGTGGGTTGTTATCCATTCACCCCAGAAGATGGTGCGGGGAATTGATAATTTGGAGAAACCCGAAATTGGCAGTTTCCAACAACTATTGTTAGATGAACCTAATTTACGCCCTTTGTTACGTCCTTTGACGAATTATGAAGCTTTTATGTCGCTGTAAAATTAATCGTCCTCTGCAAACATAATTTCTTTTTGTGTACAATTGAACATTACAATTTATATGTATTTCAGTAGCACTTGGTGGATTGGTGCAGTAGACCAATCACGCGCAGTCTCTTTGTATATTCTTAATGTCCAGAATTGATTGCAGCATGTATTTGCTGGCTTATTGTT
The DNA here is from genome assembly GCA_023531295.1 of Papaver armeniacum. Classification (NCBI taxonomy): domain Eukaryota; kingdom Viridiplantae; phylum Streptophyta; class Magnoliopsida; order Ranunculales; family Papaveraceae; genus Papaver; species Papaver armeniacum. The sequence goes on from JAJJWW010015124.1 coordinate 13,199, forward strand.
TAGATTTGGATTGTGCGGTAGCATTCTCATCTGCTCTGCAGTCTTTTCTCTAATTTAGGCAAACAATTCTGATATCTGGCTATTGTGCAGTAGCATTCTCATCTGCTCTGCAGTCTTTTCTCCAATTTAGGCAAACAATTCAGATATCTGGCTATGAAGTTGTCCTGCAGTTTTCTAAACTTGCCTACAGTCTTGGTTTAAGCCTGCAAACTGTTGTAAGGTAGTGCAGTACTCAGACTTGTCTTAGAGACTTTGGTGATGTATCTTTTATAATCATGTATTGGCTTGGCCTTATTTTTTCTTAAAGAGTAATTGAAGCATAATAGAATTGAAGAGCAATTTAAGAAGTAAAAGACATTATATTTAGTAATTATAACTGGAGCACAAACATTTTTAGAACTTAGTATCAAAAAAACTGCACATCATCCCTAAGTTCACATAACCAAAAAAAGCTATACCAAAAGAAGTTTTGCCCCACAAAGTTACACATGTAACGAAAGCTGCAGTAAGTTCTTAAAACAAGCAAGAACTAAACCAAAGAGATTTTCCTAGAAGTACCGTTACGCATGTAACTTAAGCTGCCCAAAAATATCAATTCACCCACAACATTTTCATTCATCTAAAAACTCCAAACATCTTAAAGGCCATACTAACCATCCAGTAATACCTAAAAGATCCTTCAATGTCCAGTATCCATCCCCCTGTGGTGCATCATATACAGCACAAGTGTCATCCAAAATGGTTTCAATCTGCACCCTCCTCTCATCTGCTGCAAGGGCTACTCCATGAAACATCCTGCCATCTGATCCCTGCATGATATAGCCTTTAGCTGCTACCTTCTTCTTTTTGTTTAGCAGGTTCACATATTGAATATTTCCATTGTTAAGCTCATAATTCCCCATAGCATCAACAGCATTAGAAGTTGAGCCAACATTTGTAGGATTAGAAGCATCAACATATGGTACACTGTTCCTTTGGAGTTGATTGAGTTGTTGAATGGCTACATAATCATGGAAATCCTGCACCATGACCAACATAATTCAAATGGTTAGATATGGAGTTCTATGTAACCGTTCAAAATTGAGAGATGGTAATATACCGTTAAACTCACCTTTGACAGTTTGTTGATTTTGTCTACCAACACACTATCCTCCTTGGGTCCTTCACTTGAAATTGCTTTACTTGCATTAACTGTCTTTGCAAGTCTTGTTGTTACGGCTTGGCTCTTTGACAACTGTGATGAGAAGGCACGAAAACATCCTTTCCCTTTATCAGGGCCAAACACATCAGTAATTGCATCGTTCTCAAAGTCCATAGCAGATAAGTCACCATCTTTGGCAAGGCTCTTTCTCTTTTCATGGGCTATCTTCACTTGTTCCTGCACAAATTACAAGCAAAATATTAACATCACCATCCATAAATATACATGCAAAACCACTTGACACACAATATGCTCACAAATTTTTCAACAGCACTAGGATGTATGACTCCATTTTTTCCTTTGTGCCCCTCCATCCAACTTTCAGGACGTCCAGCAACAAGGTCTCCATCTTTCAATTGCTGTAGTCATATATTTGGGAAGACAACAAAAGATTATAAGTTTTCACGACGACAACACCAACTTAATTCAATTTATCAAGTAGAGGTATTGAATACAATACTTACAAGGTTATGAGATTTTTGAGCATATGATAGTATACCAAGAGTGTGTCTGAGTGTATTATTCTCGCAATTTTCCTTGTACTTGGCTCGTTTTGCGAAAGATTCAGGTTTGCTTTCGTTTTCAACAAAAGCTTCCCAAAAGGGAAGGTGACACCCTCGAGGTTTTGCACTCAATATATCTTCAGCAGTAACTTTTCCTTTAAGGATCTTTCTTAACTTGTACTTGTATGTCCTAAATTTTTGTGAATAACCACCTTCAACTACGGGGCGTACAAGATTTGATGGTACAGCGAATGTAAACTTCAGCTGAAACAAACAAAAGAGAGAGAGGTCAGAAACATGATTAAGTTATAACACTATAAATCGAATAGATCGGTGCCCATGAAAATTTACCATCAAACCATCCCAAATTGAATCTTTGAAAACCTGGGGAACGTTTCTCCAATCTGTGAACTTAAGAGGGATCTGTGCTCGTACAAGCTTCCCAACAAGAGTAGCAAGCTTTGCGTAGTTGTCACCATAAGGTCTACCAGCTTCATCTATAGTCACCAGTAATTTCATCCCAAGCTATGACATGACTTCATGATCATCTTCATGACCAGCTAGAGGATCAACATCAGGATTAGGTACAAGACCAGCTGCATTGTTCATCTGCAACAAACAATGAGAAAAGATTCAATAACAGATTCAATAACAAAGATATCAATTCTACTATTTTCAATATGTCTTGTGTTGTTTAATCATTGAAACATTACTAGGATTATCGGAATTTATGCAGTATTGGCATGTCATAGAGGTTACTAACATACATGCTAAAACACCCACTGGTGTTGTTAAACACAGTAAACAACAGGTTAAGCAATCAGGACTTTACACATGCTTCTCAATTAGAACATTACCATTCTGCAAAAATTTAAGGAAGATTTAAACCCAGTAGTCTGTATGCACAAACAACAGGTTAACCAAAAATTGTAAAATTGAAGGCAAATATAAAATGAAGCTAATTTGTACCTATTATGCAAATCATTAGCCATTTCATTGCTAAATTGAAACAAAAAAACTGAAGGCAGAATCTAAAAACAGATTCTAGGTTACAAAATTTAGCTATTTTGAAATGTAAAAAAATTAAAACAAAAATTTATAATCAGTTCAGTTAAACCCTAAATTTTTAATAGCAGAACCTGACAAGAAAACAAACCCAATTTGATTGAATACCTTTTGATAGTGGAAGAAAAACTAGAATGGATGATTTACAAATGAGATCTAGAGCAACAAGAGAGAGGTGTGGTTGAGCAGGAGTATCATACTCTCTTAAATAGAGAATTAGATGGGAAATTGGGGGGAACTTTTGGGGGGAACTGACTTACAGTGGATTTGAATGATTTTGAATCTGTTTTTGGTGATTTGACAGATTTAGGAGGGGGAAAGGAGCGGCAAATTGAAGCAGGGAGTGGGAAAGATCTAAGGAAAGAAGAAGTTCTTGATACTGACGAGTTTTTCTTTGAGAGTTAGGTTTCCTCTCTCTTTTTAATCTTGTAACACGTTTGCATATCCATCAGTTTCCCTAAACTCGATAAAATCTTGTGGCTACAAATGAATCCTGTCATTTTATTTATTTTAATAATTTTATAAAATTTTCCCATATTTAAGGATACATTGTAAATCAAGAAAAAAAATAAAAGAAATATATAAATGCGTTTGAACCATAAAAAAAAAATAAAAAAAAAATAAAAAAATAAAAAAAAACTTTAATAATTTTTCAATCCGGAGATTTATTTTTTATTTGAAAAATAATTTATTTTATTTTAAGTTTCCATAATTTGGAGAATAAATATCTAAATGGATGGATACGTCGTTCTTACCGAATTTCTGACTTAGAGTAGTCAACTCGCGGCCAGGTTTCGATCTCGGATCCTGGTACGCATACAATATGCAGAAATAGGGTTTTTCTTTAAGGTTTCGTAGAATATCTCGAAGGAATCTTACCTGTAAATGGATGGATTCGTCGTTCTTACCGAATTCCTGACTTAGAGTAGTCAAGTCGCGGCCAGGTTTCGATCTCGGATCCTGGTACGCATACAATATGCAGAAATAGGGTTTTTTTAAGGTTACGTAGAATATCTCGAAGGAATCTTACCTGTACATATATGGATTCGTCGTTCTTACCGAAGTTCTGACTTAGAGTAGTCAACTCGCGGCCAGTTTTCGAACTCGGATCCTGGTACGCATACAATATACAGAAATAGGGTTTTTTTAAGGTTTCGTAGAATATCTTGAAGGAATCTTACTTGTAAATGGATGGATTCGTCATTCTTACCAAGTTTCTGACTTAGAGTAGTCAACTCGTGGCCAGGTTTCGATCTTGGATCCTGGTACGGATACAATATGCAAAATAAGTTTTTTTTAAGGTTTCGTAGAAATCGAAGGAATCTCGCATACAATATACGAAATAAGGTTTCGTAGAATATCTTGAAGGAATCTTACTTGTAAATGGAATCTTACCGATCTTGGATCATACGCATACAATATGCGAAATAAATAAGGGATGGATCGTTCTTCAGGAATTCGACTTAGAGGTCAATCGAGGTTTCGATTCATCTGATATCGAGAAATAGGGTTTTTAAGGTTTAGAATATCTCGAAGGAATTACCAGTAGTTTCTGGTATGCATACAATATCTACGAAATAGGGTTTTTTAGGTTTCGTAGAATATCAACTACTTGTAAATGGATGGATTCGTCATTCTTACCAAGTTTCGACGAGTACTGGAGTTTCCCTAGTGGAAAAGAGTGACAAAGCAAGTCATAGATACAAGTTAAATGACTTGCTTTACAATCACTATTTGGCGTCTTTTTCAACTATGACGTGTCCCTATTTGGTCGTTGAAAATCTTATATCAACGGATTTTAACGGTTTTTTAAGGTTTCGACTAAAGAAATCAAACTCAAATGAGACTCAAATGGAAACCAAATTCAAATGAGAATCAAATGAAACTCAAATGAAAACCAAATTCAAATCAAATAAAAATGAGAATCAAATTAAACTTGCACAAAAATAATCATTCAATTTAACATGTTTCAAATTACACAAAAAGGATTAAAATCTGGAGTTACCGGTGTAATTTTAGAAGAAAAGTAACTAAGTTCTAGGATTTTACAAAACGATGAACTAAACAACTATTGATTAAATAGAAAAATTATAAACTTCGTTGATTGAAGAACTTATTCCTCTTCAAATGAGAAAGCCATCAGCTGATTAATATTGGGAGGTCTTATGAAAACAATAACCATCGTATCATTAGTGAAATCATATATAAATGGGTTGAACCGTTGTTTGCAATATAGAATACGGGGATGATTTCGAATTTAATTATACAAATCTTTGCTAAAATCTACAATTATTCCGATCTCATGCTTCTAAATTTTGATACACACCAATCACGACTTAGCCGAAGTGAAAATACGAGTATCGTTTTGCGGTGGATTATACAAGTGTTTGAATTTGGTCGGACCCAAAATTTGAGGAAGCGAGAAAACATAGAGATTCTGACAAGTCGAAACATCAATGAATGAATCATAATTATGAGAATAGATAGAAATAAATGATATTGAGTGTAGCACACATTGATCAAAAAATCCTCTTTCCGTGCCACACAAACAGATAGAAAAAATGTACCCAACTTTTCTCGCTTCTCGACAAGCTCTCTTTCAATATCGAAACCTGGTCGACATGTTTGTCTCTATACTTGCTTCAAATCTAAACTACCAGAAAAGAAACAACAATAACGAGAGTCTATTTGTCTCTTTCATAAACACACACAAGGAACTATACCGCAATTTTGAGTACTTCATCACTTATCACTCATGTCTGCACTTTCATTTGATCATTCTAGTGCTAGAATTATGAACTCATTAATGCCGAAGCATCACAACATGTGTTTAAACAATAAACACCCATGCTCAAAAACCACCATGCATCAACACCAACAAAACAGAGAGAAAAGCAATACCGGTAGAGGGCAAACCTTCATTTTTCAAAGATCGAGCCTCCAAGATAATGTATTGTATACCTTATCCAAGTAAATTAACAAACATTATATGGCTAAAACTTGAATAATTTAGGAGGAAAAACACGGGCAAAAGATAACATCTTTGAATATTGAAAACTTACCATTGCTTTCTTGTAAAAAGAATCATACTGCAACAAAAACAAGGATACCAATGGTGTTATTTAGATGTTTCTCACCCTCCTCAACAATATAATTTGAGGCAAACTTCTATCTAAAACAAATGTTAGAGCAACAACTTACTCTTGATCTTGATCAAAGAAAGGAAGGTTAACCTCGATAACCTTTTAGAAGTTTTGATAGAGGGTAGAAGGAAAATCGAGAAAGTCAAAACCAGTGAAGCACCAAGTAAATGAATAGTTTAGAGATCATGTGCGGGGGATCGAGAGATTACCATCAGAATCGCCACACCACGAATTCGGAGAGATTACCTCGACCGCTTTTCTTTCTCAACGTTGAATTTCGGCTTCCATGTTTTTTTCTGTACTCCGTACCTTCACATATGTTGCTATCAAAATGTTATCAAACAATTCACTAATTTAGAAAGCAAGATACCAAGGGATTTAATATGCTAATTGTGGTTTCTCAAAAGCATACACTTACCAAGTTGTTAAAGGGTTGAACAATTCATTTCAGTTCCATTTCCCTTACCAAAAGTGTGAGGTGGTTCATTCGCATAAACCTTATCTCTAGCTTCCAAATGATAATAGATTTATATTGTTTGACGAAACATATTTAGTAGCAAAATTAGATGATCGTAAGAAAAATGATTTGAGATGTCTTTGATACACGACCTATTACGACATCACCTTATACATCCATCTCCAATGCAACATCTATCATGGAAGAATAAAATGAATAAATGAAGATTGAGCACAAGTAATTCTAGTTTATGGAAAACTGACCAACCACATACTAAACAATGAATAAGAGATGTCTAAAGGATTTCCTTTGGTTCACTCATGAGATAACTTTTCTCCACTAGGTCCAGCGCCACAACCTAATTGAAATACAAAGAAAATAAAATCAAAAACTATTTCCAAACTTAACCCAATAGCAAACATTCTTAATTAACAAATAAAAATTGCATTTCGATTCAGTTATTAGAGTTACAATTCTTCATTTAAAGGAAAAGAAACTTACCAATATTGACGGGACATCGCCCTCGGGAAATACACCGGTCCTCTAGAGCCAAGTTTGTGAAAGCTAAGTGAGGCGATACAAAATAAACCTATTTTGACGTCAGAACAACAATCACACGCTAGCTGAAGTAAAAAATTAAAATCGAGAATGAAACTGTCTTGACTACCTTGTGGCGATAATAATTAAGTATGCTTGGTATCTTATTGAATATCGATCCTTGGAAAATCTCTAGCGATGGCATGCAACAATCAGGTGAGTATAGAACAATGGCTCATAAACCACCATAATTCTATCATCTCTTGCACCTTTTAGACAAGGATCGGGATTTATTCGACATCAAAACCCCTTTGAATACACAAATCTTAATACATCTATAAATTGAACATCACAATTACAAATCCAAAACCACTAAATATACACATCTTAATACATTTATAAGATTAAATCAAATCAATTAAATCTTAATAACCTCATCAGTTACTTGCAAGGAATAAACAAAACTTCATTATATAAACTCATTCAAGATCATTAATTCCCACCATGCTATCAACACATACATCATATCTAATTATCAATACAAAGCCAGAATCACAAAAAAACTTAAACCCATAAAACTATTTTAGACAAAAATTCAAAAAAGAAAAAAACAACTCAGTACCTAAAATTGAAACCTAAATATCAACATAGTCAGAATCTTACGAAGGACGAAGATGAAGATGTTTGACAAATTCGGATTGATTGGTCCTCTATTAATAAATCCTACAACAAAAATCAAAATAGATTTAAAACCCCAACAAACAAAATCAATCTAGAACAAAGATTAGAAAGGGGAACCTTACATTTTCAAAGCCTTAAGTTGCATCAAACGAAAACCCTAACAATAAGAACAATTAACAACTCAAATAACAAAGATGAAAGAAAATTATTAAATAAGAATGGTTCCGGCTTGGATTGAAGAAAATGTTTTAGATAGAAAATAATGATATTAATGGATCCGGAGAGATGAAGAAGATCATGGTTTTTCACGGTAATGGTGTGTTTGTTTAAGGAAAATTTGTTGGTTTTGTAAGATAACAAACAGATCTGGGCAGATGAAGGAGAAAATGTTTTTCTATGGAATACGTGAAAGAGATATGAGAGAAGAGAGACGAGGGGGATGGAAGAGAAGAGGCGAGAAAAAGATAAGGAATGAAAGAGATTTTTTTTGAGGTGATAAAAACAAGAGATAAGGTTCTCGATTCGAATCTCGCTTGTGAGAATGGGTCGTTGTGTGATGGCAAATTTGTAAATAAAACTATGACTGTTTTTAATGCTTGATTACGTGCTCGTGTTTTTCTTAAATCTAAAACCGTCTTGACCGGTCCACGGTCAATTGAGTGTCATTGAGGGTCGAGGGTATGGGTCATTAAAACCCCCTTTTCCACTAGTGATCTCGGATCCTGGTACGCATACAATATGCAGAAATAGGGTTTTTTTAAGGTTTCGTAGAATATCTCGAAGGAATCTTACCTGGGATGTTCAATACTGATATATTTCGTCTAAAGTTCATCCAAATGAGAAAATTAGGTCTAACTCTAGTAATCTTTGAACAGGATGTTCAATGCGTATATTAAGTCTCTAGTTCAGGTCTAACTCCAAACTTTGAGAAACTAGGTCTAACTCTAGTAATCTTTGAACCTGGGATGTTCAATACTGATATATTTCGTCTTCAGTTCACCCGAACGAGAAACTAAGGTCTAACTCTAGTAATCTTCGAACCTGGGATGTTCAATACTGATATATTTCGTCTTCAGTTCACCCGAACGAGAAACTAAGGTCTAACTCTAGTAATCTTTGAACCTGAGATGTTCAATACTGATATATTTCGTCTTCAGTTCACCCGAACGAGAAACTAAGGTCTAACTCTAGTAATCTTCGAACCTGGGATGTTCAATACCGATATATTCCGTCTCAGTTCACCCAAATGAGAAACTTAGGTCTAACTCTAGTAATCTTTGAACACAGGATGTTCAAACGATATATTTCGTCTCAGTTCATCCAAATGAGAAACTTAGGTCTAACTCTAGTAATCTTTGAACCTGTGATGTTCAATACTAATATATTTCGTCTTCAGTTCACCCGAACGAGAAACTAAGGTCTAACTCTAGTAATCTTCGAACCTGGGATGTTCAATACTGATATATTTCGTCTCCAGTTCACCCGAACGAGAAACTAAGGTCTAACTCTAGTAATCTTCGAACCTGGGATGTTTAATTATGATATATTTCGTCTCCAGTTCATCCTAATGAGAAACTTAGGTCTAACTCTAGTAATCTTTGAACCTGGGATGTTCAATACTGATATATTTCGTCTCCAGTTCATCCAAATGAGAAACTTAGGTCTAACTCTGGTAATCTTTGAACATGGGATGTTCAATACTGATATATTTCGTCTCCAGTTCATCCAAATGAGAAACTTAGGTCTAACTTTAGAAATCTTTGAACCTGGGATGTTCAATACTGATATATTTCGTCTCTGGTTCATCCAAATGAGAAACTCAGGTCTAACTCTAGTAATCTTTGAACCTGGGATGTTAAATTCTGATATATTTCGTCTTCAGTTCATCCGAACGAGAAACTCAGGTCCAACTCCTCACATAGACGAGAACATTGGGTCTGTATGTGGTAATCTTCCGAGCTGAGTTCCATAATAGGTTGAAGAATCCACTCAGAACCATCCAATATGATATTTGACATCTGAAACCTCACCTGGATGAGAACATTGGGTCACCATGAGAGCCGTTCAATAAATTTTGTTTTCGACACATGTCAAGAAGCTAACCATCAAATTTTGATGGACCAATTAAATTGTTGGATATTTTCAACAAACCCTTAATTTGTAGGTGCTATACAGAGTTTCGGTGATCGACTCATAGGAATTTTTCTGATTTAGGGTTTTTTCGATTTAGGGTTTTTAATGACGGTTAGAAACCGAAGAAACATCGTTTTCCCAACAGACACCATTGTTGGAAGAGATGTCTATTCGCACTTGAAAAGATGCCTGTTGGAGATGACGAGTCATCTTCAACAGATTTTAAGCTCTTTATAAATTGCGTCGTTGTTTTGCATTCAAATCATAAAAAAAAACTCTCTTTGTTTTCTCTCTAACAAGCATCATCATAATCAAAACCTATGTGTTCTTGGTTGGGTCAAGGTTGTACAAGCTTTGAATCCAACATTGTTATAGGGCTTCAAGTATCCTGACGGCAATATTCATTGACCTATTTGTACTCGCCAGTTCAATTAGGAAGGGTCGAATAATTGTCGAAAAGAATCTATTATTAGAGCCGTGAACCCATAGACAACATTCTTTTCTTCACCCTGTTTTAGTGTCAATTTTCCAACATAAATTGGCGACAGTGGTAATAATCGTCTAACTCTATCACACAATAACTAAGTTAAGGTACGTGTGTGAAACACACAAACATGAAATCCTGTCCCTATATCTCCCTGATTAGTTACTCGAGATACCTAGGTTTTCTTATAAAATGTTTGAAGAGAGAGAAATCACTTAACTTAATCACTTCTCTTTCTCCTCCGCCTCTCACCCTCTCAATTTTCTCTGTAAGAAAATGGAACCCTAACTCACATCTGTTCTACGTTTATTTTACATCTTCTGCTCTTTCTGCAATAAATCGAAACCAGATCTGATCGAAGTAGAAGAAATGATGATTTTCAACACACATATTTATTCTTAACTTCAGCTAAGTGAATCCCAGAACTTAGATTTCAGTTTCACTAGTTTTTTTTGATCGATTATGAGTTATTTTTATGTCATAGTTCTAACTTTGTTTTTCTCTGTGATTTATTAGGATTTTTTGAAGGATAGCCTCTAGTTTCAAAGAATAGGGGTCTTCTTCGTTTTTCTTGGTGGAGTCGATCTTTCAACTTAGGTCGTGTTTTCATAAAACCCTGGCTTATTGATTCGATTGTGTTATTAGTAATAATAAGTGTTCTCTGATGTTGGTTTTTGTTTTTGAAGATTGTTGTAAAGGTTATATACGAATCTGAAGAAGAGGAGTATAGATTTGTTGAGGATGGATTGTTGTGAAGTTGGAATTTGGTTTATGGGTTGGCTGACTCATAAGGTGAAGTCATAAAGCTTAGATTTTGTGTATGGACTCTCAGATTTTGTGAATTTTGAGTTTGATTTATGTTTTGATAAGCAATTTCAAAAGATGTTGATTACGGATTTTGTTGATTTTCGGTGACAAAGATCGAAATGGCATCTAACAGTGCAAGATGTTGTTACTACTCTATGTTGTGTGTATGGTAAGCAAGATCTATGAGTTTATACTGCTCTATGTTAATGATTTTCAATTAGAATTTTTTGTTGTTGAATGAATGAGAAATAATTGAGATGAAGGTGATGATCCTTTCCCCATCTTATCCACTATGATTATGATATGCGTCTTGTTTAAATCTCTTTCTCAACAAAAGAGATTTCCAAGCCGAATATTCGAACCCAATTTTAGTTGATTTTATTTGAGTGGCCTTTAAATTTTTTTTTGATTTTGGGATTTGATGTCCACCCCTATGGCTTGTTTAAGTGCCTATGGGACGATTAATTCCTATTATAAAAATTTAATTTGAATGAGTATTTATTTTTTTGTTTGTAAAGTGTTGATGATGATAAACCTAAGGCTTGTTTATCAAGAAGAACTGCAGTTGCTTTCGCCTTTTGTCGGGCTTGAGAGCTAATGCTGCCTTGGATGTCTGAAACATCATCTTTACAAACTCGTTTTCGTTTTTTTCGAAAATCTTCAGATTTCATTTTCTATTGGCTTTTACTGGTGTGTCTACATGTTTATTGCTGCTGATTAATTCATCTAATTGTATGAATTGAGTGTGGATGATGATAACATCAGTCTTGTTTCTCAAGATCGTTCGCAATTGCCGCCTAAGAGGTTTCTCCTTCTGCCAGGCTTCAGAGCCAATGCCGCTAAACGTGATACGTGCATGAATTTTGTGGTTTTCAAGTTTTTTCTAGCATGCTATTATTGTGTTTAGCTTGTTTGGAGGTTGAGGTTTGGTGCTTTAATGGTATGTATGTTGCTGAATAGCATGGTGTTATTTCTTTATACATAATACATATCAACAACTCCCTAGGCTCTCATCTAAACATGATTTCCGCAGAGATTGCAGGTTACTACTTTGTGTTTTCCTCATCTTGTTTGGTTTTATATATGGTTATCAAGCTAGTTATCTGTTCCTGACCTGTGTATATTTATTGATTCAGATTTTGTGTAATGGACTGAACGGGTTAGTAAACTGTGCGGCTGTGCCTATCTACAAGAGGAGCAGGTAGCGCAATCATTGCAGTTGAAACATTTTTTTTTTTTTTGCTTATTGTACTGCAAGTCTGCATTAGACAAGTTAAGATCATCCGGTTATAATGATTTGTTTTTCTTATGTTCACAGGGAAGTATGACGGATGGCAGTGAGAAGTCTGATAAGTGATGGTCCGAGGTGAATGATAACGATATGAGAAGTGGGGATGTAATAACGATCCTACTTTGATTGTTTTATTGCTTTGTGGGATGTAATTCAAGAAATACTGATGTAGTTAGCCTTGGGAATGCTCTAACCGAATGATGTGCTACTGAATAGGTTGATATGGTGATGATTGGAAATGAAAGTGACTAAATGGATGCTGCAATTCAGGTATTTTTTGAACTGATGAGTCTCTTCTATGTTCATTTTCTTTACACAAGTACTGCTTATTTTGGAAACTCAATTTATTTGTGTCCTCCAGTGAAAGAGATGTATGTAATCAGTACAACTTTGCTAATGGTTTGATTTTTGATTATTTTTATTTATTTTCATGTATGTCTTGTCGGTGTTGTCAATATTGTTATGTCAACTATTCTCTCCGACGCGTAGGAATCATAAAGAGTAGAATGAAATCTCAGGAGCATGGGGCTTGTATCTTGTTGGCAGGTCATCCTTGGATTAGTAACTACAATGATATTCAGGCTCATGAAAGCCTATATGCACTCATAATCTCTACATAAAGCGACGTTAAGAGTGAGTACTTTAATATTCTCGAAATTTGCTTTGTTGTTGATCATGTCTCATAATTTGTTTTGTCCATGCCCCTTGCTTTTCAGGCATTGTCCAACCTTGTGGTTTACTTTTTGCTAAGAATGTTGTCGTTTTTAGTACTTCCATGATTAGCTTGAGTAAGAGTTCTCTCTATTTGCCACTGCTGACCAACTATAACTTTATGTGTTTCTTATAGGGAAAGAAGAGACTTGCTGAAGTTGCTAACAATAAGCCAACTCTTGGACAAACTCCTTAGAAGTCAGGTGAAAATCTTTTTTCATTTGGCTTGCTTCGTTGGATTGTTATGTTGCCGCCATTTTTTATTTTTTCTAATTATCTGTAACTGTCCACCTGTCCACGTTTTTGCAGGTGCTGATGGCAAGAAAGGTGGTGTTGTTCGTCAAGGTACTCCTTACCCCAAGGGAGGAAAAACCCATGCAAGTGGAGGCAAGTCAAACAAATCTCTAAAATATACTTGAATTTAATTTTTTTACTTAAGTCTTTGTGATGTCCATATATTGGCTGTCCGTTAATTGACATTTGTTTCTGCATTTGTTCTCTTACTCATTTGTTTTTTTTGTTTATCTGTGTAGGGCATTCGGTACAGTTCACAGTCAAGAACTGCAGTGGGTTGTTGGTGTCTCTTAGTTTGTTCAGACACTTATTTTTTGGTGCCTAGGAAGTTTGTTCATAATGAATAGAATGGTTGTTTGTAAATGTGTATGTATGAATTGTGAATTGTGAATTGCGGATAGTTTATAGGCCTGTGTTTCATGTTCGGTTGTTGTATTGCAGGCCTGTGTTTCAGGTTTAATTGTGCAGGCCTGTAAACTGGAAGGCCAGGTCATGAGAATGACCTGGGCTATCCATTTTTTTTAATTGTAATTGAAAGAATTGTCACAGATTTAACTGTGACCAAAACTGTGAAGAAAAACAACACGTGTCATCATCTTAATGCTATTACAAATGAGAGTAACAGTTTAAACGTTACAGTAATAGTGACAAAAAGATGACAGGTGTCCATAGGGAATTTGTTGCAAAAAGTCTGCAACACTTATATGTGTTATTGTAATCGTTAGAAAAAGTGACACGTGGTAAAACTAAATAGTTGCCTACGTGGCGGTGTAAGACACGTGTCATCACCGAATTATTGCAAAGCTAGAATAACGATTAAATCGTTATAATTACTGTGACAAATGAGCCACGTGTCGCTATTCTAAAATAAGGTTAATCGTTACTATTAAATAATGTAACGATTTATAAATGTGACACTAACCAAATTTTGTCACGGTGAAAAATTACAAAAAAATAACAATAATTATCACAGCGTTTCTCTAACGGCGTATATGTGTTACAAATTTAATCAGTAACAGAAATGCCCTGTGACAAAATCTTGGTTTTGGTGTAGTGACAGCAGCTGGTAAAGTGAGTACAGATCCCAAAGCACGGGTAACAAAGGTTTGGGTAGAGGATATTCAAAGGTTTGGTGTTGGAAAAACTTGATAAGAAAGGTTGTGAAGAGGAAGTTGTACGCCTCAAATGCCGCTCTACATGCTAGTCGTCTTGTTCTTAAATGGGTCAATGGGAGACAATTTGGACGTCAAATATGTTGGTTTGGTGAAGAATTTGCAAACCATGGACTCTCGTATCATTTCGATTTGATTCACGATAACCTCGATGAACGGCATCAAACCGTGAAAGAAAAGAATCTTCGGATCGGAATTGCCCTGGTTGCACTATATATTCTCTTGTGAGTTGGGTTTTTTGTTTACTTAATTCTATTTCAATAAATCAAATCTATAAAATATCTTATATATTAGTTATTGTTTTTTTGACTTTGGTTGGTCGAGAAATCTAACATAGCCGAGTTGGCATCCGACATCAAGGTCGGTGATGGTGCTACTACACCAAGAGCCGGGAGGCGGGACTTTGCAAAGCAATGAAGAAAGCAATGATCAAGAAGCATATTACGAGACTTGCGGTATTTTTTTATGAACCGTTATAAATTATCTCGCATAACATCTTATGCATATGCAATTGTGAATGAATAAACCAGATTATGCATTATTTTAAAATGTCAAAAGTGTTATGCATGGTTGTGAAATATGAGTGCATAATATGTTATGCAGCTCCAATGTTTAATGCAAGGTTAGTTATGCATTGTTCACTTTAACATATCTGCATCACATGTTATGTTATGCATATAAAAAATGTTGTTATATTAAATAATAATATGAGTGCATAACATATTATGAACCTTTCTAAATAGTTGCATAACATCTTATGCATATGCAATTGTGAATGCATAACCAGTTATGCATTATTTAAAAATGACAAAGTGTTATGCAGGGTTGTGAAATATGAGTGTATAATATGTTATGCAGCTCCAATGTTTAATGCATGGTTAGTTATGCATTGTCTAAAATATCTGCATCACATGTTATGCATATAAGAAATGTTGTTATATTTGTTATGCATTCCCTGATGAGTGTTATTAATCATGTTGCGCTTTCATGAGAACTTTAGAGGTGCGTACGAACCCAATGGAGTTCGAACTCTGTGAACCAAGAGAACAAAGAAACAGGAAAACTCTATATGAGCTCATCGCAATGGATCTTGAGGTGAACAGGGTTCAAGTATGAAGATGCATTTCAGGATGCGTTACAGATCATTGAAGAGGAGAAGTTTCCCGATAGTCCTGGAGCAAGGTTGAAGAATGTCCAAAAAATGCTAAAAGACATCAAGAAGACTCGGGAGGAATATAGATGCACTTTGGAGGAGACTTCAATTCTCAGTTGTACAGTAAAGTGAAGGAGTTGCTCGTTGCATCAGGCGTGAAAGAGGAGGTGCGAATGGAATCATCAGCTGGCCCTAGCGTCAATGCATCATCAGATGAGCCAAGCGTCCCACTGAGCCAAAACTTTCCCAGGAATGAGACAGTTGTTGAAGTGGTATCCTCAACTGAGCCACCTACACAAGAATCATTGTCGCGAGTTATCAGACTTGATAGCCAAGACCAAACAGCTAGTTAGGGACTCCAGTCTTCACCTTACAAGTTCATGGACCTGGAAAAAGCTGTTAATCTCTCCGCCGACAAGGAAACAGACACACGCAGAGGAATTGCAGACAACACCAAATCTGGCAACAACTCAAGAAAGAATTGAAGCACGGGAAAAGAATTCCTTGCTTTGGTGATGATGGTCTTTGGAGGAGAAGATGGTGATGGTGGTGCTTTGGAGGAGAAGATGGTGCTGGAGAAGAAGATGGTGAACATCTTCCAGAAATTCAGAATGTAGCTGAAGGGCCCTCATTTAATCTCCATATTTCACAAGGAGAAGATGGTGTTGGAGGACAACAACAGCAATCTTTTAAAATGTCAGAAGAGCCAGTCGCAACAAAGCCGCAACAACCCACTGTTGAGGTGGCAGAAGAGAAAGTCGCAGAAAAGTCACAACAACCAGCTGTTTGGACGGCCGTTGCTGCAGATAAGGAGACGGCCACTGATGCTGAAAACAATGAAGCTGCAAAGATGGAGAACATTTCACTATCATTGGTACAACCAGCTGTTGAGACGGCCGTTGCTGCAGATGAGGAGACGTCCACTGATGCTGAAAACAATAAAGCTGCAGAGATGGAGAACATTTCACTATCATTGGTACAAAAATTATAAAACAGATTATGTATTTGAATATCCATGAACTGGTTGAAGTTTTTTTTAATGTCACAATCAACTATGTACTATTTATTATGTTTAATCAACTATATACTATTTATTATGTTGTTGTTTTGGTATTTAATCAACTACTATTTACTTAATTTCAAAATAAATTGTTATATCTAACACATTTGGTTACATGAATCTGTAGGAAGAAGAACTAGAAGAGGAATATGTTCCAAAAATAGTCTTTGAAAAGAAGAAAGCTGTGAAGAAATACGCCACTAAAGGAAAAGCAAACAAGGCAAAAGAGGATGGGAACCAACCAGGTAGCAAGGTAAGAAGAATCAAGGAAAGGACAACATGGAATCAAAGGACAACCAGTGTACTACTCAAATATTGTGAGCTAGGGAAGCAGCAGAAGCAAAAAGACAAGCTTGATGAGAATAAAGTTGAAGAAGAAAATCCTCGTACGTATGTTGGAGGGCCGTTCAGAAAATTACCTCCGCTGGAAACAATGGAATGCTTTCAGGATTACAAGGATACAATAGAACCAGCCTTGATGGAAGTACTGAAGACGTACTTTGAGAATGCCAACAGCCTGTAAGTACATCAAAACTACGTTTATGCTTGTTTAAAAATCAATGCATTACAGGTTATGCTTCTTATGAAATAAATGCATAAGAAGTTATGCTTAAAAAGAACCCATGCATAATAAATTATGCCTCTAGTTTATGGTTCCGCCGCATGTCACTTGAATAAAACATCTCACTAATTATGTCGTCTGCAGAAATTCGGCTTGGAGTATCAAGAGAAGGAGAAGACCCGTACTTGTGGGATATTCGGATTCACTTGAGATATAATAAGGCAGCTAATGAACAATGAATACCTAGAAGAACAAGTACTATGCTACTACAGTTATAGGTTGTTCACGAAGCGGAAAAATGAAGAGAATGATGTGAGTATTCAACAGAGGTATGCGGAGTCTGCATTCATGAGGCCATATGCTTGGGTAAGTCAAAAAAAGAATTTCATTTTGCTACATAACAATTCATTATTGAATATTATCTTATGCCCATATTATTAATTCTGCATAACATGTTATGCAACTAGTTTTGAACTGCATAACAAGTTATTCATCATTGTTTCCTACACCTGTTGTGCACCCTTTCAATTACATCCACTAAACTTTTTTTTCCTAACTTTTTTTCCTCTAACATCTTCTCTTTTGCAGTTCTTTGTTAAAACAAAGGAGAAAGATGGGATTTCCAAATATGTTGGAGAATTCATCTTGATCTCCCTATTGAAGTTGAGAGATGTTCATCCCAATGAACTATATGACAAAGGAAAACCCTGCTGGTACACATTGGACATTGTTAGAGTATGACTTTTCAGAGGGTGAGTGGAACTTCTATAACAGTCTTTGAAGGCTATAAAGTTAACGCAAGAAACAAGCGCTTATAATGGCAAAGGCTTGTATGCCTTATTTGATCGAAAGGTATGACAAATCGAATCTATCACCGGAAATCGTGGGATATAAAGAGGGAACCGCTTGTATACAAGGATATTTTTGCCAGGACTGTTCCTTAACAAGGTCATCACCCCGATTGCCTCATATTTGTATGCTACTATATGAAAATAAGTATGAAGTCTGGAGTCAGGCAGAAATGGATGAAGTTGGGAAAGGAAGATGCAGTAGAAAAAGCTAACAAGAAAAGAGTAAGTCTGGTATTGAAATTGCTGACGGATATTAGAAACAGTTGGGGGATAGATGCCAATGAAGACATCTGGGATGATGCTGTGCGTCAATGTGGTGAAGTTGTGCGTAAATGTTCCTGATGTTGTGCATAATAGAAAAGGTTGAAACGTACGTAACTTTATTTTAACAACCTGTGTGTTATTGGTAGGATGAGCAATTTAACTTGGGAGTGAAAACTAATAGGAAAGTAGTTAGTGTGAAGCTTAACTTCAATCAGTAGTTATGTGTAATGCGTTGGTATGAATCTTGTCTGAACAACTTATATCTTGTTATCTTGTCGATATTTATATATATATATATATATATATATATATTTGATGCAATCTTATTTCATTTAACTGTAGTATGGTAACGAGGGGGCGCTGCCCCTCGACCCCCGATTATAAACATAACATAATATAAATCTTACAAGGAAAATGAAGGAACAACAGGTTACATATAAACATCTAAATATCATGTTATGCAACAAAAGAGCACATGTTATGCAACAAAAAAAAACTGAATAACATGTTACGCAGAATAAAACAAATGTGCATGACTTGTTATGCAGACGCATTACTTGTTATGCAGACGCATTACTTGTTATGCAGATACAGATGCATGAAAGAACCAAAGTTGAATGACTCGTTATGCAGCCATCTTTAAAAGAATAAATGCATAACAGATTATGCATCTTCAAAACATAATGCATAAGAGATTATGCATCATCGAAAACTAATGCATAATCTACTATGCATTTAAGATAAAAAATGAAAACATAATGTCGATACAAGTAAAACACACACTGAAAAAAAAAAACAAGTATTTTTTCATAAAACCAATACAAAAAAAGAAACTAAGTAAAGAAAAAGTACTTGTTCATAAAAACTAATTAAAAAAAATGAATAAGGTTCAAACATAAAAGTAATAGTCTGAAGAAACAAACAAGATAATTGCTCTCCTTAACTTCCCTTAGGTCGCTTCGCTTCTTGGCTTTGGCGGCTTCTTGTAAAGGTAGGCTTTGTACAAGTTTGCTTGTTGTGATTAACAATCTCACAACAATTACCACAGCGCATAGCTCTCCTGGGCGGCTTCTCGTAACGGCTCAAATGTCTATTAGCTTGTGGTAAATCTGGCGGCCTCCTAACATCGTGCACATTGATAATATCATTACCTTCATAAACTTCAGGCCTGTTGTAGTTCGGAATAGGATGAATTGCATGGCTGTAGACATTATTGAAGTATGCAGAGTGAAATAAGGTTCAACAAAATCATACGGATTAGAACCGGACATTGTTATCGATGCGAAAGCATGCACACATGGAAATCCATAGACGCGCCACCTCTGACAGGTACATGTCCTTTCCTCAAGGTTAACACTATGAGAACTCTCCCCTCCCTCCACTTCATAAACATGAGTATCGGACTGTATAACCAGCCAGGTTAAACCCTCATCAATAAGAGCCTCCATCTTAGCTTCATTCTTGGTGTGAGAATTGTTATAAAACTTTTACCAATATTACGCCTTTCCTCGACATCATACCCATCACATCCTTCCTTATCTCGATCCATAAGAGCATTTGCGGGGAGCTTCTTGTGTACCTTCATCCAACTATTGAAGGATTCAAAGAAGAGTAGAAGATGTCCTACCATACCTACAACCCTGAAAAAGGCATTTGACCACTTCTCCGGAGGGATATCTTCAATATAGTCTGCAACCCAACCACAACAAAGACCCCTAATCATAGCGATGGCAGTTTGGAAACCTTCAGGACTAAGAGCATACGCAACAGCTTGAAATGCATCAATAACAGCACCATACCTTTCGTCAGAGCCATTAATTGGTAAGTTCATCTTCAGATGATAGTAGCAGAAACTATGGAAGGCTCCAGGAAAATAAACTGGAATAGCTCTCTTTAATCCTTCTGCACGATCAGATAAAAATGTGATTGGCCTTTGATCATGATCAAGAACATAACTCAAATTCCTCATGAACCATTCCCAGTTATCATTATCTTCACCAGGTACCAGGGCCATGGCTAGTGGAAAGAACCCTGCACAGCCAAAAATATAAAATCAAGCCAGCGTAAACATGAAGTATGCGCGCTAAAAACAGATGCATAATGTCTTATGCATCTAAACTAAATAGTGCATAATACATTATGCACTTGCATAAAAAAGGATTCATAAGATCATAAAAGTGAAAAACAATAATGCATAAGACATCATGCAGTAATAATGTATAATGTCTTATGCATCTAAACAGAAATGATGCATAACCAGAAAAGTGAAAACCAAAAATGCATAATGTCTTATGCATCTAAACTAAAATATGCATAAGACATCATGCAGTTAAAATAAAATATGTATAATATCTTATGCATCTAAACAGAAATGATGCATAACCAGAAAAGTGAAAACAATAATGCATAAGACATTATGAAGCCAAAGTAAATAATGCATGAGACTTATGCACATATATAAGAAGAATGCATTAGCAGATAAAATACCATTTTCAGCATTGATAGCGGTTGCAGCCATGAGGCATCCTCTATATCTCCCTGTAAGAACGGTAGCATCGACATATATCATGGGACGAAGGTAACGGTAACCATGGATGCATGCCTGAAAGCAATAAAAAGACGCACAAACTTATTTGAAGGTGCCTCATCTTCTAATTCGCTTGAACTATCCTCGTTCAATTCAAAGTTCATCCGTTTGAACTTGAAAATCAATCCAACTCCCAGGATTTGTGTTGCGAATGGCATCTACATACCATACCAGACATGAATACGACATGGCCTCATCACCAAATATTTCCTCATACACTTTTCTCTTCCATTG
This sequence comes from Papaver armeniacum, assembly GCA_023531295.1. Lineage (NCBI taxonomy): Eukaryota > Viridiplantae > Streptophyta > Magnoliopsida > Ranunculales > Papaveraceae > Papaver > Papaver armeniacum. The sequence goes on from JAJJWW010015124.1 coordinate 34,389, forward strand.
TAAGCTTGGTAATATTTCATATTGATCCCGTAACTAGATTTTAAAAAACTTTTTCAAATTAGATGCTTTGAAACTCGAATCAATTCTAATTTCATCTTTGATAAGACTAGAAACAAATTTACCTATTGAGCCTCGTGGAAAAGACTTTGACATCCCACACCACAGTATGACTGCTAACATACTTCTTAACATTAAGCATCGTGTTTCAACATCAACAAGACAAACCTTATACTCCCAAGGGAATTTTCTCTTTAGAGCATTTTGCATAGAACCTGCTAGGTTCATTCTTAGTATATACAAGAACACTCCTAGTTTTTACCTCGTATTTCTTTACCGCAATACGTACCTTTGCTATACCTCCAAAAAATACTTTATCAACATCACCAAGTAATTTATCCCAGCCCTCAGTCCTAAGAACCTTGTCAATAGGCACAGAACCATCTTCAAGGAAATTCACCATAGCTTCTTCCTCGGTTGGGTTCTATTACACGCCTACTTGATGAAGCTCTACTACGACTGTTCAAAGAATTGAAGCCAACTTCAACAAGTAAATCAAAGCTCTTCTGACCTTTACATTGGCAACGAGATACAAAACACTGAATCAGAACATCAGAATCAACTCGCACAAACTTGCTTCCATTATTAAAAGAAAATTTCACATGATGAGGTAGTAAACGAGTCCACTTATGGCAAACGGCTATCTTCAAACTCTCCAGAGTTGTGTTGACATCAACAGGATGTGCTAAGAATTCATTAAAGTAGTGAATTACAGCTAGTGCACTAGCAGCAGGCATTTCACCCTGCAAAAACACAAAAGACAAAAATCTATCCTGCATATGGCTTCACAAGAATTCTTACTCAAAATTAAAAGATATAATCAACAACAGCAAAAACAAATCTACACTAACCATAATCAGATCAGAAATCAACAACATACCAAAATCAATAACATCTCCATTAACGTAACAGAAAACAGATCAAAAATATGAGTGGAAAAACAAATCAATTGATAAATCAAATAGAACAGAAGCAACACCTAAAAAATTGGTGTATCAACATCCGAACATGAAATCGAAACAAACAGATTGAATCGAAAAGACCTACTGTTTATGGGTGAAAACTACTCCTGTTGAATTTGGTAATTTGGGTGTGTGGATGAGGAATGAATCTAAACCCTAAACAAATGCACGTGCGCGGTGAGTGCTTGTAGATTCGAAGTCAATCTGCAAGTCCGGCCTAAACCAAGAAATGGTTGTTTTCAGGACTTGTTTCGGTCACAAAGTGAAGGAGATGGGTTGATCTTAGGGAGGAAGCGAAGAAGGTGTTGAGATTGTGAAGGTGTTGGCTATGAATCACTTGTAACATAAAGATGAGCAAAGCTTACGATTGATGCAAGCGAGGCTCGGGGTGTTGGAATACGTTTTGTATTAAACACTTTTTTGTCTCGTCTCGACTTGTGTTTGAAATAGGGCGGAGAACCTATTTATACAAGTCATTGAGCCTTATTCACGTCTCTCGTGGGAAGTGGAGGAAGTGGAGTGATGGAGTAGTGGAGTTGTGCGTTGGTGCTACACGACCAGTCTTGCCCACTTCTCATGTTCATCTCTAACCGTCCATGACTTCCTAACACGTTCTTGTGATGGCGCGTTGCACGCTGCACGCTGTAAACCGCCAGAACAATACCCCAGTATGTATCCCCCCAGTTTGTGACATGATTGATGTCTGGAACGTGTGGATCGTGGATCCACAATAGGTAGCATGTAATTCTAATTTGAATAACTGTGTTATTCAGGAAGTTGATACTTGTGAAGTATCATGTGTATTTTATGCAGGTACTGGATCATGGTGTGGTAAAGTGATGGGTAATGACGCCTCACTGACCAACTAACTCCTGACCAGGGTTGTATAACCAAGCTGGTGAAGTCGGACGCATGAGATGATCTTTGAGACACTCATCTGCGACCGTTAATGAAATTAGGGTTTTGAAGAGGTGCGTAGGCATCACTCTTGACTTGGTCGAAACCAAGCATGGGATACAACTTTGGCCAGGCCGACCATACATGCATGTAGACGTCATGATGGTGTAGGCGCCTATACCCCATTACCTCACGAAAGTATGATCAGGGTCACTCAATTCATCCGGTGAAGCTGAGTGGTCGAGATCGATTTGCGACAGAAACCGAGGCCGCAAGAGCCGCACGTCACACCTACTTCAGGCACACGTTCCAAGACGACCAATCTTGGTCGGTCTTGGCCGATTGGCCTGGTGTGAAGGTGGTAGGCTGGTGTTTACGCCTATACCGAATATCCCATAAAAACGTGATTCGAGCCATCCAAATCGTCCGGCGAAGTTGAGCGGTCGAGATCGATTTGTGGTTTTGGGATGTGTGACCACGCTAGTTTGGCGTGCGTTTTGAATTATCCAGGCATGATATGCCTTGGCCGATCAGGTGAGGGAATAGATGGGTCCACGGTGGTCATGCTTTGGTATGACCGGACTGCTTAATCTAATCTTGGACCCTCCATTCGTGCTTTAGGAGAAGATGGACGCTCGGATGCTCAAAACCCTAATTCTGGATTTCAAAGCCGTGCGTCACCCCTTGTTTGGGCGCACGAATTTGTTACGACCAAGCATGGTTGGTCTTGACCGGTTGGTCAAGTGTGTAGGCGGGCCCTCGGTGATTGTGTTGACATGCTCTGGGCCCTTTGAGTTTACATCTACACCCTCCATCTATACCTGCGAAGATGGATGGTTGAGACTATTTTGCGACACATGTAATATGCCGCAAACCCTAATTTAGGGTTTTCCGTCCATACTGCTTGGTATGAACGTTTTTTGGCAAGCTAGGCCAATGGCCGACCATGCGGGGTCGGCAGTGGGTATTCCATACCTGCATGGGGGTGATGGAATTGATCGGGTCATCCAATCATGCTTGTGGAGTTGGATGATCTGCGATCATATCCGGACCGATACGGTCGATCTGGATGCTCAATCGGGCTAGTATAACACACCGAGAGGGGCTCAATCGGGCTAGTATAACACACCGAGAGTCGCACTGTACGGGTATTTCGTACATGGTTTCATTATAATGCTTGGAGGTTCGTGTTGGTCAGTAAGAGTAACACTCGGTCGTCATGCCACACCGATAATGAGTACAGAAATACAAGGCTGATTGCGCATTAATTAATAATGCTAGAAATTCACAGGTATATGGGATTGTTGCTACATGCTCCAACCTGGATGAATTTTGTGTATTTATAGAATGGGATTGTTGCCACATTCTCCATTCTTGGTGAATTAGTAAAGTGAGGGAGTATCCAACACTTATTAATGGCTTTATCTTTTACAAGATGTCAACGCATAATTTTCTGGTTTTTACAATTTTAACCTTAAATGAAAATCCACCATCAACAATAAGTCCCCTGCCTAGCACATAATGGTTACACTTTGTTGTGGGGTAGGCATGAGATGGTGACATATACAAACGTAAGGAGACAAAATAAAAGAAGTCTACCTGGAGGGATTCTGGCCGTGGGCAATCCTCCATACGTGCGTGACCACAGGCCTTTGATGAGCCGGCTTTCTCCTTTAGGCGTTTGAGTCAGGAATAGGATTCTTATTTTACTGGGATCCTTGGCGTGGGTGCTTGCACACCGCTGGTTGAATCGATCGTATCCAAATGCTCTTCTGATTCTTGATTAGGGTTCAAAAGAAAGCCTGACTTGGTCGGTGTTGAATCCTCGTATATCGGGCGTATGTAATCGTTTTAGGGTTTTCTCGGCATATATGCAGGTGTAGAGGTTTTGAACCATTTTTACGATTTTTTAATAGGGCTTTCCCACAGAAACTCCGTTTCCTCATCATATCGAACAACAGTGGATCGTCTTCTTCATACCATCCAGGATCTTCCGTTAAACGTGCACGACCTGCGTCTGAGCTTCATGATCAATCCCCTGCTCGTGTCCTCCGAGTCAAGAAGATCATACCGGTTTGTCTCTTTTTCCTTTTCTGAACCATTGCTTGTTCGTCATAATGACCAAGTAAATAATCCCTTCATTCTTGCAGAGATACCCTACCGGAACATGTGTGACGGTTATCGATGATGATGACTTAACCAGTCCTCTTCCTTCAAATTCAAACACATTCACCCCTGTGAACCTCGAAGATGCTGACTTGGGTATCTCATCTTATGAATACCCAAATGCAGGTCTTTCATTCGATGTTCGCATGAAATGTTTATCCTCCAGCTACCGAGATGTCGGTGGATTCCTGGTGCGGAAGGAGTTTGTGCCTTTGTACACAAAGTTATGGAGGAAGTACGGCCATATCGCAACCAGGAACGTGGTCCGACATTGTTCCTCTGCTTTGGTCACCGCAGTAAACTGCCTTCTTCCCATGAGTGCTGAGATGGAGAGTATTTCTATCCGCAACGTTGCTGAATCAAGCCTCGAAAAGTGGGAGAATATGGTATCTACCCGTGAATCCATGGAGTTCAACATGGGCTGGTTGCGGCAGCGTCTTGATACCATCAAGGTTGATCGAGCCGGGTATCCTTGTAAATGTTGTTCCTGGGCTGCGAAAGCTATCTTGGAAGAGGAAAAGGCTGCTGCGAGAATCGAGAGTAGGTAGAGCAGGCTGCGCAGGACTTGAAGAAAAGAACAGAAAGATATCGCGCTAGACTGGAGATGATGCTCTCAAGGAACTATAATCTTCTAGACGGCCTCTTCTAAACTGCACTCCCTTATTGTTAATGACGTTTATGTCAAAAGTTTTTGAACGTCTTTGCGAAATAAACTGCATTGGTTTTTGATTGGTGAAACAGTTTTTTTTTATTTTCATTGACACATCTCTGAATATAATTGATGATTCAAACATGTAATGAAAATAAATGCATGTATTGTTGACATAGCAGATAGTGGTCAGGCATGATATGCCTTGAGCCACTTTCCATTGATGACTGCTTCCAGCCTGCCTCCGTCCACTTTAATGATCTTGTAGTAACCTGTATTGTAGGCCTTGGTGACCGTGTAGGGACCTTCCCATTTTGGTGAGAATTTCGGTGCGAGACATGTCTTCTTTGGATATGCTTGGCCGTTTTTAGGACCAAATCTCCCACTTTGAAAATACGTGGTCTCACAGTCTTGTTATATGCCCTGGAAATTCTGTTCCTGTATACCTGAGTACGTTCTTCCGCTTTGTTTCTCCTGGAATCCAGAGTGTCTAACTCCGCTATTCGAGAGTTAGAGGCTTCATCCTTGTCCCAATGGATCCCGGTCATCATTGTAATCCTGGATGATGGGATTTTGATTTCTGCTGGGAGAATTGCGTCTGCTCCGTAAACAAGTGAATATGGGGAGACCCCAATGGAGCTTCTAGGTGACGTACGGTATGCCCACAGCGCCATTGGTAACTGGTATTGCCATTCTCTAGGATTGTCATGTACAGTTCGACTGATGATCCGGATCAGTGTCTTGTTGGTACTTTTAGCCTGTCCATTCCCCTGAGGATAGTAGATGGTGGAGAAAACTTGTTTGATGCCATATCCCTCAAGTAACTCTCGTACCTATTTATTGGCGAAAGGAGTGCCGTTATCGGTGATAATATGCTTAGGTATACCGAAACGACAAATGATGTGTTCTTTAATGAAAGCCGCAATGGTTTCTCCTGTAGTTCCTCGCAGTGGGATGGCTTCTACCCATTTGGTGAAGTATTCCGTTGCAGTTATGATGTACTCGTGCTGCTTTCAATGAGGGCGGGTTGATTTTCCCGATGATGTCTAGTCCCAGTGTAGAATGGCCACGGACGCTTATCGAGTGCAAAGGGGTGGAAGGTGCGTGAACAAGGTCTCCATGAATTTGACAATTGTGATGACTTTGAACAAAAGCGGCCGCGTCATCCTCCATGGTCGGCCGTAATATTTCTCGTGTATCCGGAGGAACAGTTTCCTCTTCCCTTGATGTTTCCCTTCGTGTGTTTCCTTCAAAATGATTGGAATTTCTAACTTGACCAGGGCATCTTAATAGATTACCTCCGAAACTCTTGCTGGACAGGATCCCTTCGTGGTATACGAACCGCTTAACCTTTTGCTTTATCTTGATGGCATCCTTTTGATTGGCGGAAGTTGCTCCACCACGAAGATAGTTGATGTATGGCTCCCTCCAGTCCCCAGTGTGGTTCACACTAAAAACTTTCGATTGGTGTGGCGGTGCTTGGCAATTTGAGCGGGACTTCAAGTAGCTGGTCGAGTCTCCATCTCCGCCGCAATAGCCTGAGACGCTGGAGTCGCGGTAAAGCGTTACCACCAATGATTGTCCACAGATTTCATCGTGAACACGGTTTAGCTGCAGATTGTGATTCGTCATATCCAAGACATCTTGACGAGAGAACCATCCGGGTTTTGATAGTACAACATACCATGAAGCATGAAGAAGTTCTGCAGGGTTTTGAGACCGACCTTTCCTTGAGAGAGTGGGTTGTTGAGCTCCTGAATGATCGGAGTTCGCCAATCATCAGTCCTGGTGTCTTTCTATTGTGACAGCCATGTCGACTCTATGGTTCTCCTCTTCACTGTCAGGGTTTCTTCCGCTCCTTCGAATTTCAGTTTGGAAGCCAATGTTGCCAGACAATCGGCATGTTTATTGTTGCTGCGACCAACATGGATTATGGTTGCGTCGGCGAAATAGTTTAATAACTTTTGTGCTTCTGACCGGTATGGGGATAGTGTCGCTTCCTTCAATGCGTACACTCCGTTCATCCGATTTACCAGTAGTTTGGAGTCACCTCTTATCTCCAGACGCGTGACTCCTGCTTGTTTAGCTATTGAAAGCCCTATGAGGAAAGCTTCGTATTCTCTTTGAGTTGTTGGTGCATTCGAAGTCTAACTTGAAGGAATGTGAAAATACTTCTCGGGTTGGAGAGACTAACACCACGCCCGCTCCTCCGGTATTGCTTTGATGGGGGTAGCAGAGCCATCAAAATACAGGAGCCACACTTCTTCCTCCAAAACAGAGACGTCCGGAAATTCAAGGGGAGGTCTTCATGTAGTTCGTAGTGCCTTCTCCAGGAAATGATGCCAGTAAGTCTGAATCGCTTGACCCTTGATAGCTCTAGGTGACGCACACGTTATGTCCAGCTCGACATTTGGAGAAGCCATTTGCCTGTCCTTCGATCGGGGACCGGCTTTGAAAGTAAAAACTTTGCAGGATCGGATTTAGACACGAGTATCACCCTATTAGACAGTAGGTAATGCCTAAACTTTGAATGGAATGGATCAAGGCTAAACATGCCTTTTCCGCTGCGGGGTATACGAGTTCGCGCCCCTCAATATTGGCTGAAATAGTATATGGGACGTTCGATTCCCTCGTCGTCCTCCTGAGCGAGTAGAGCCCCCACTGCAGTGTCACTGAAGGCAGTGTAGAGACACAGCGGCTTCCCTTGTACAGGAGACTTCATGATAGCTGGAGATGATAGTATTCGTTGGATCTTTCGAAAAGCTTCTTGCTGGGTTGCGGTCCAAACAAAGCTGGCTCCTTTCTTCAATAAGGGGGTGAACGAGGCGGTAAGTTGGGATAAACCAGGTATAAAATGTCGAATGTAGTTCACCTTGCCCATGAAACTCTGGAGATCCTTCACAGTTCGGGGAGGCGGCATTGTTAGGATAGCCTGGGTCTTGGACGGGTCTACCTTTATTCCTTCTGCAGTCACTTGGAACCCTAGAAATTTACCTGAGGAGACACCGAAAGCGCATTTCAAAGGATTCATCTTTAACTTGTATTCCCGACACCTCTCAAATACTTGCCGTAAGACGTTAGTATGATCTGCTCGAGCCTTTGACTTGACCACGATATCATCTACATAGTCTTCTACTTGTTTATGCATCATGTCGTGGAAGATTGCCGTCATAGCACGTTGGTAAGTTCTTACGGCATTCTTTAAACCGAATGGCATAACAAGTATAGTGAAAATTGCCGAGAGGGGTTCGGAAAAATTGTCTTACTCGCATCGTGCTCATACATCCTTATCTCGATTGTATCCACTTTGTAACCATCCATGAAGGAGAACATGCCGTGTCCACTGGTGGCGTCTACTAACATGTCGATGTTAGGTAGAGGAAAGTCGTATTTGGGGCGAGAACTTGTTCAAGTCTCCGAAATCCACGCAAAGATCGGATCTGTCCGTTTTTCTTCTTTCTTGGGACCACATTAGCCAACCAGGTCGGGTGATGGATAGGTCGATGAATCCAGTGACTAGTAACTTCGAATTTCATTCTTGATTTGTTCTTCTACTTCATGTATGAATTGCCTCGGAGATTGCTTGATTGGCTTGGATCCGGTATGACATGTAAGTGATGGGTGACCAATTTTTCATCCGAGACCAGGCATTTCCTCGTATGTCCAGCGAGCACATCTTGGTACTCCTTGATTAGTTGAACAAGACTCGTGACGTTCGCCTCGTGGGACAAAGTCGAACCGATAGAGACCGGCTGGGAGATTCTTCATTCCCGATGTTAACAGTCTCAAGCTCTTCGGTTGTGGAATTGGTTCCATCTTGTAGTTCTTGCGGGCCGGTACCTCCTCTTGTATTCCGTCGTTCTTGCAAAGCATTCAATTGGGCGGAGAGCGGGTTCATGTCTCTCTGTTAATTGCTAACAGCCCGGCGCGGTATATTGTCTTCCCCTTACGGTCACGTTTTGCTTCAAAAGTGCGTTCCCTTTTGGTGTGAACGTGGGTTAAAGCTTCATTTGGATAAAGATGGACGCCTCGTCGGAGAAGTGTCGTGATGCTTGGCCCTCGGTGATGCAAGTCGGTCTCCTTCCTTGATTGAAGCCCACGTGGGTAGTGGGGTGCACATGACTTTGTCTGATCCTCCCTGTGAAGTACCTTTTGGCTTTAACAGCTCCACTCCGCATATTGGTGCATACGGAGACAATGATGCAGGAATGCGGATGACTTTCTCGTTTAGCATGGTGTTCAGGCACTGGTGATACGTTGAGGGAATGACCTTGTTGTCGTGAAGCCATGGTCTCCCCAGTATCATATGGTAGTCCGACTCTTTTTCTATGACCTCAAACTTTGCTCTTGATTGAACGGGTCCTACTGATAAGTTCAGATTGACATACCCGTATGTGCAGGTCTGATTTCCTTTGAAATCCGTCATCGTGGTGGACTGTCGTACAATCTCCCATAGGCTAACCTTGGTTGTCTTGAGAGTCTTGAGAGTAATTACATTCGAAGATGCTCATGTGTCGACGAGGGCCCTTGTGAACTCCGAACCCTTGATGTGTGCGGTAACATGTAGGGCCTGGTTGTGACCCTCCTCTGCCATCATGTCGTCTTCCGTAAATGTAAAATTTTTTACAGATATTTCCGATACAGCTAGGACTTCTGGACGAGAAGGAGTCAGGTGTACATCCAGAGTTATTTTATTAATTGCAGCAAACGTCTCTGCCCGTTGATTCCTCGAGAGGTGCAAGAGTTCACACAAGCTTTCCACTAGAGATGCCGCTTCCTGATCCACTGGTGTTATGGTTCGTAAAACTGTTGATCTGAGGGAAATTAGTCCCCGGTGTAGAAGTCTCCGGAATGCTCATTTCTGACGTCATCTTGATGAGGAGATCAATTATACCATTTACCGCTTCTTTGATTAGCTCCATGTTCTTCGTGTGAATCTCCTGTACCCGTACTAGTTCGCTTAATGTTGGAAGTCTTCTGATCATGCCGTCGGATACACCGTTAGGAGGGGGGGTATCTCCGTTGGAGGGGCCATCAGGATTTGAGACTGTCGAAGCGGTCCTAAGACCAACCATCTCAGAATTGATTGAATGGTATTGAAGAGATTGACTTTACAACTGAGAGATCAACCTCCCACTGTGGTCTCCAATTGTTTATGGGTGAAAACTACTCCTGTTGAATTTGGTAATTTGGGGTGTGTGTATGAGGAATGAATCTAAACCCTAAACAAATACACTGCGCGGTGAGTGCTTGTAGATTCGGAAGTCAATGTGCAAGTCCGGCCTAAACCAAGAAATGGCCGTTCCAGACTTGTTTCGGTCACAAAGTGAAGGAGATGGGTTGATCTTAGGGAGGGAAGCGAAAAAGGTGTTAAGATTGTGAAGGTGTTGGTTATGAATGACTTGTAACAGAAAGATGAGCAGCCTTACGATTGATGCTAGCAGGCTCTGGGTGTTGGAATACGTTTTGTATTAACACTTGTTTTCTGTCTTGTCTCTACTTGTGTTTGAAATAGGGCGGAGAACCTATTTATACAAGTCATTGAGCCTTATTTACGTCTCTCGTGGGAAGTGGAGGAAGTGGAGATGGAAGTGGAGTTGTGCGTCGGTGCCACACGACCAGTCTTGCCCACTTCTCATGTTCATCTCTAACCGTCCATGACTTCCTAACACATTCTTGTGATGGCGCGTTGCACGCTGTAAACCGCCAGACCAATACCCCAGTATGTATCCCCCAGTTTGTGACATGATTGATGTCTGGAACGTGTGGATCGTGGATCCACAATAGGTAGCATGTAATGCTAATTTAAATAACTGCGTTATTCAGGAAGTTGATACTTGTGAAGTATCATGTGTATTTTATGTGTCTTTGCATCATGGTGTGGTAAAATGATGGGTAATGACGCCTCACTGACCAATTAACTCCTGACCAGGGTTGTATAACCAAGCTGGTGAAGTTGGACGGATGAGATGATCTTTGAGACACTCATCTGCAACCGTTAATGAAATTAGGGTTTTGAAGAGGTGCGTAGGCATCACTCTTCAGCTTGGTCGAAACCAAGCATGGGATACAACTTTTGCCAGGCCGACCATACATGCGTGTAGACGTCATGATGGTGTAGGCGCCTATACCCCATTACCTCACGAAAGTATGATCTGGGTCACTTAATTCATCTGGTGAAGTTGAGTGGTCGAGATCGATTTGCGACAGGAAACCAGTGCCGCAAGAGCCGCATGTCACGCCTACTTCAGGCATACGTTCCAAGACGACCAATCTTGGTCGGTCTTGGCCGATTGGCCTGGTGTGAAGGTGGTAGGCTGGTGTTTACGCCTATACCTGAATATCCCATAAAAACGTGATCTGAGCCATCCAAATCGTCCGGCGAAGTTGAGCGGTCGAGATCGGTTGTGGTTTTGGGAGGTGTGACCACGCTAGTTTGAGGCGTGCGTTTTGAATTAGCCAGTCATGATATGCCTTGGCCGATCGGGTGAGGGAATTGATGGGTCCACGGTGGTCATGCTGGTATGACCGGACCTGCTTAATCTAATCTTGGACCCTCCATTCATGCCGGAGAAGATGGACGCTCGTGATGCTCAAAACCCTAATTCTGGATTTCAAAGCCATGCGTCACCCCTTGTTTGGGCGCACGAATTTGTTACGACAAAAGCATGGTTGGTCTTGACCGGTTGGTCAAGTGTGTAGGCGGGCCCTCGGTGATTGTGTTGACATGCTCTTGGACCTTTGAGTTTACATCTACACCCTCCATCTATACCTGCGAAGATGGATGGTTGAGACTGTTTTGCGACACATGTAATATGCCGCAAACCCTAATTTAGGGTTTTCCGTCCATACTGCTTGGTATGAACGTTTTTTGGCAAGCTAGGCCAATGGCCGACCATGCGGGGTCGGCGGTGGGTATTCCATACCGCTTGGGGGTGATGGAATTGATCCGGGTCATCCAATCATGCTTGTGGAGTTGGATGATTGCGATCATATCCTGACCGATACTGGTCGGTCTGGATGCTCAATCGGGCTAGTATAACACACCGAGAGGGGCTCAATCGGGCTAGTATAACACACCGAGAGTCAGTCTGTACGGGTATTTCGTACATGGTTTCATTATAATGCTTGGAGGTTCGTGTTGCTCGTAAGAGTAACACTCGATCGTCATTCCGCACTGATAATGAGTACAGGAAATACAAGGCTGATTGCGCATTAATTAATAATGCTAGAAATTCACAGGGTATATGGGATTGTTACTACATGCTCCAACCTGGATGAATTTTGTGTATTCATAGAATGGGATTGTTGCCACATGCTCCATTCTTGGTGAATTAAGTGAGGGAGTATCCAACACTTATTAATGGCTTTATTTTTTACAAGATGTCAGCGCATAACTTTCTGGTTTTTACAATTTTAACCTTAAATGAAAATCCACCATCAACACCTACATTAATCGAAACAATTTCAGAACTTAGAAAAATAAAAATCAAAAATCAAAAACAAGCTTAAAATATCTAAAAACCGATTCGAAAACCTAAATTAATATTCGGAAACCTAAAATAATAGATCCTAATCTTACAGAAACTAAAACCTAGAATCGAATCCATATTAAACAAAAATCAGAAAAAATATTGGAATGTAGCTCGAACTTGAAACTTTAATTTCAGAGTAAATTAAATCCCTCAATCAGCTCCTTCTGAATCTCTGAGCTATCAATATCTATCGAAACTGAATCTCTGAGCTATCAATCTCTATCGAAACTGAATCTCAGAAAGTGAAAGTGAGGCTAAAGCTTCAATTATCTTTGCTGGGTAAATTCGTTGTAGATCATATCCTTCTTCAGCTCTCGATAATTGAATCTCTCACCTCTAGCTGGTATTTTATCTCCTTCTCCTTCTCAATCGCTCAGCGTGAAATCTCTCTCTCGAAACCGAATTTGTGTAAACTGAAACGAAGTTGTGAATTAACTTTTTGTTTGGGTGAGGTTAAACTCGGAAAAAAAAGAAGAAAAAAAGGTAATTTCAAAAACTCTGGGTGCGTGAATAATTTGTTAGGCATGTTTGGGTGCGCGTGTGATATTTCACGCGTGTGGGTTTTACAGTGGGAAAAGTTGTAAAAATGGGTCTCCCTGTAGTTTTCATAAGTTTAAACTGCCGTAGTTATTATGCACTGGAATGAATAATAAGAAGAAAAAAAAGTGAAAGACGAGCATGCCCCAAAGCTTTAAAAAGTTCGTGTAATGCTATGTTGACCATAAAAATTTCAGGAGAAAACCCCTAAGACATAGCCCCTGGGCCCACTTGGAGAAAACAAGGGGTACCATTAAGGCTGTGTCTTTCGGGATTTTGCCGGGAGATTTCCACATTATACAAAGGCATTACTGAAAAAGCTATCTTTATATAACAACTTTAGAATATTGATCTGGGCTATAGTTATATTCCTCTTATTCCCAAGTTGAATGCGTAAGAAACAATGTAATACCATTTTTCGTGAGACTCATCGTTTGCCAAGAAAATTTTTCAATCTCAAAGTTTTTTTTTTTTTTTTTTGAAACAAGAAAATAGATTTAAATAAAAAAACTCATGTGAAAGCATGAGATGAGTCTACATCGAGTAAATTCGATATTGCAGGAGGGGATAAAGAACCCCAGGAATTTGAAATTCTATCAGTTCTAGCCATATTGGCTAGAGCATCAACTACTTTATTTATTTCATTAGGAACATAAGATAGTTTCCAGGAAGTAAAAACTGAAAAAACTTGTTTAATCTCCAGGATAGTGTAGTGGAGTCTCCAATCAACAGTGCTCCTTTCATTGTTAACAGCATCTACAACAAATTTCGCATCCATCTCAAAAAAAACTCTCTCCAGCTTTAGGTCTTTTGCCCACCGAACCGCAAACCACAATCCCATACACTCTGCCTGCTCTGTACTCCTAACTTCATTCAAGTAGATGCACCTTGCTGCTTGTTGAGTACCTGCAGAATTCCTAATGATTAGACCAACACCACCTGACAGAGTATTTAAATTAAATGAACCATCACAATTTAATGTAAGAGAGTTAATGGGAGGAGGAATCCAAAGTGGGATGATCTGGCGATTCACTTTCGGTGAAGATCTAGGGTTATTATCAAGTCTCGTTAAGATGTTCTTCAATACAAAGGCTGCATTTTCGAATAACGGTTTGCCTGTGCAATGAATTGCTATGCTGAAAAACTTTCGTCCATCTTTCTGTCCATAAACTCCAGGCCACGATGGCTCTTTTAGTGATCTCTTTCTCAGTTATTGGGCCACTATGTAAGCTGTCAAACCAGCTACAAATCCAATCAGACAAAGTGCTTGCATTATTAGAAGTCCAACCAACCACAAAGAAACCATTTGACTCTTGAGAAGCTACAGTGCATTATGAGATGAGCAGAAGTTTCAAAATGATGGTTGCACAGAGGACAGGAATCATTATCACCAACAATTGTTGCACCAAGACTATCTTTAGTTGAAAGAAGATTTGATATAGCCTTCCATAGAAACTACTTGATTTTTGGCAGCATGTTAAGTTTCACAATCGATTATAAATCCTCCTCATCCTGTCGTCTACCCGTTGGATGGGTGTAGTTTCATTATACATATGTTTGTAGCAGGATTTAACTGAGAACTTACCGTTCTTCTCCAGAAGCCAGACTAACCTTTCAGGTTGATAAGGGTGGATAGAGATGCGTATAATATTCTCAACCGTTTCAGGGTTAAATAACGTCTGAAGTATAGAGACATCCCAAGCTGGAGAATCCGTTGTAAAGAGTTGATGAACATAGATGTAATCATGCGCAGTATTGCAATCTTGTTTAGGTGAAGGAGGATTTTGTAGGTCAGGAATCCATCTGTGTTTCCATATTTGAATAACTTCCCCATTTCCTAAGTTCCAGCAGTTATATCGCTTGACAAATTGAAGTTCCGAGATGATGCTATGCCAAGACCAGGTTGATTTAGGTTTATTCTTCAACTCGAACAAATCTCCATCTGGGTAATACTTTGCACGAAGGGACTTGGACATGATAGAGGATTGGTCCGTATAGAGCTTCCAAGCAGACTTAGCCAGCAAGGCTCTATTGAAAACTTGCAAATCTCGAAAGCCCAGTCCACCTTCAGACTTAGGGTGACAAACTTTCCTCCATGTGATAACTTTCTTATCTTTATTTGATTTTTTATTTCTCCAAAATGATTGTTGCGACGAGTTTAGCTTGTTTATGGTAGCATCAGGGAGTTTAAAATTCTGCATATAGTGAATTGGAATGGCATTAGACACATTTTTAACCATCACAGAATGATCCGCCTCTGACATATTGCTTGCGTTCCAAGTAGAGAAACGTCGATTCATCTTCTCTTGGAGAACTGAAAAAGGCATACTTCTATTTCTTCCAACAAAAAAAGGTAAACCTAAATATTGTTCATCTTTTAGGTTTAACTCTCTAACTTGGAGGATGCCGCTGAAAATTTGGCGTCTTGAAGAATCCATGTTAGAACTGAAGAAAACGGCAGACTTGTTGAAGTTGATAAGTTGCCCTGAACATGAACTGAAATCTTCTATAACCTTAAGAAGCTTTCTAGTCTGATCCAAAGTAGCTTTGCAGAATAAGAGACAATCGTCCGCAAATAGTAGATGGTTGATTTTAGGAGCTGACCTAGAGATTTTCATGCCCGTGAGTTGTTTTGAAGCTTCACAGTGAGCAAAAACTTTTGAAAAAGATTCCATTGCTAATATGAATAAATAGGGAGATAAAGGGTCTCCTTGACGAATTCCGCGTGAAGGGTTAAAAGCTTTCGTTGGGCTGCCATTGAGAAGAACTTCTATCTGAGTCGTACTTACACATTGACGGATAAGCTGACAAAACTTCTCTCCAAAACCAAATTTTTATAATATTTCAATTAGAAAACTCCACTCTAGTCTGTCGAAAGCTTTCGACATGTCCATTTTAAGAGCTAAATGACCACTGCGATCCTTTTTCCTTTTCATAGCTTGCACGATCTCTTGCACTAGGCAGACATTCTCAGAAATCAATCTTCCAGGGACATAAGCATCTTGCATATGGGAGATTATCCTTGCAATATGCTTCTTCAATCTGAGAGAGATGACTTTAGAAATAATTTTGTAAACTGTGTTGCACAAGGCAATAGGTCTAAAGTCCTCTGGTTTACTTGGAGATTTTACCTTGGGAATAAGGGATATTCTTGTTTTATTGAGTTCCTTGAGAATAAAGCCTGAATGAAAGAAGGACTTGACCATACTACACACGTCACGCTGAACTGTAGACCATTTGGTTTGATAGAAACCGGGTGGAAAGCCGTCCGACCCTGGGCTTGTCCACGGATCCATAGTCATTAGGGCATTGTAGATTTCTTCATCTGTAGGAATAGCCTCAAGTTATTCGTTATCTTCATCCGAGATAATTGTCAGAATGTGTTCCAAAAAATAATAGCTGTATTTTGGTGATGATTTCGACATAATATTTTGAAAGTGATTGCTGAGCAGAGTTTCAAGGGAAACTTTATCTGAACACCATGTGGCATCTGGAGAGAGAAGTGCATCAATCCTATTACGGGATTTCCTTCTGTTAGCTTTGATATGAAAAAACTTAGAGTTCTTATCCATGTTGTTGAAGAATCGATCCTTAGCTTTTTGCCTATTCGAACTGGACACAATATCATCAAGGGTGCTGATCTATTTCTCAAGTTTAATAACATCTTCAGTGTTACTTCCATCTTTGTCAGAGTTTTGTAGTTGAGAAATATGCGAATGAAGAGTAAGAATTCTGCCTTCAATATCACCAAAAGTAGCCTTATTCCATTTAGACAAGATGTTTCTAGTATTAGAGAGTTTGTTTGACAAAACAAAATCATTTGAACCATGAAAACTAGCAGACCATGCTGTTTTTATTTCTTCATGACACTGACTATTTTGAAGCCAATGCTCCCAGAATTTCTAATTTCTGCCAGAACCTCTATTGGGTTTATAAAGGTCAAGAAGAATTGGACAATGATCTGATCCTCTTTGCGGGAGATTAGTTAAGAGAGCATCAGGGAAAGCAATAGACCAATCACAATTAACTAAAGCTCTGTCAATACGAGATTTAAATTTACCTGTACCATGTTTGTTGCTCGTCCAAGTGAAAGGATTTCCACTAAAATTTAGATCTATCAGCCCCACTTTACTAATGGCTTATATAACTTCCTTAGGAGTAGAAGAATGAGACTTAAAATTCCTATCTTGAGGGTCTAGATTAATATTAAGATCCCCAATGAGAACCCAAGGGATTTTAACAGACGTACTAAGATTCAAAAAATTAGACCATTGGTCTGGTTGTTCTTTTTTATAAGGTGTTCCATAAACACAAGATAGGAACCACTCACCTTTGCTAGGGTCATTTTATAGCATGAATTGATTTATCATCAGAGCCAACTATGTCAAGAGAGAAGCCATCTTTCCACAGGAAAAGAAGACCACCAGCTAACCCAATGGATGGGACATGAAAAGTATTAGGGAAATCTAAGAATCTAGACATCCTAAGGATTCTGTCATCATTAATCTTTGTCTCAGATAAAAAGACAATGTCTGGTGAGTGAATTTTGATTAGGTGCTGCAAATGTTGTCTATTGTCTTTCCCTAAGAAGCCTTGATAGTTCCAGCTTAAGACTTTCATACTTTTAGTTTTATGGTGCACTAAGAATAAATCAGGAAACGTAAAAATAAAGAAGCTTGGAAAGAGACAATGATAATAAGAAAAATAATGGTAAAGAGAGATTGATACCGTAGCAGCAGGATTCTCGTTTCTTTCATGGAAATACTCCTTTCCAGTTTGTGGTCCTTCTTCAATTAAATTGTGTTCCATTTCATCAGTCCCCATATTAGATGCTCCTTCCCCAGCATTCTTATTTATTTTTTGGCTATGTGTGATTTCACAGATATCATCGTCTCCAGACAAGTCGTTTTCTGCTTCATTGTTTTTGGATCTTTTTAGCTTTCTGCCTTCCTCATTTTCCTTTGCTAACTGCGCTTTACTTGCTTCAAAAATTTGTTGAACCATCAAATCAATATCTTCATAAACTTCCACACCATAAGTTATGGCTAACTCTTGAATATGAGCAATATACTCCTCATTTGTGTAACGACTAATCTTCAAATCTTCAGCTATATTTGCACATTCCTCATCGTTGTGGTCAAAAATGAAACAATCTCTACATAAGTTGTGCGATTGTCTCTCCCAATGATAACGTACCCATGCTACCCCCCTGCACCAGTGTTCCACCATCCACCTCGATGGAGAGGTTTTGACAAATTAATTCTAATTCTCGACGTGATTGGATTTTCCGCTCCTGGTCTACAATTTTCAGGGTGAAGCGATACCTTCTCTCCCAGCTCGTTAACAACATCATTGACTATAGACGGAGAATGATGTTCTAAAAGGAGATGCTGGAACTAAACATTCCATTCCTGGTGAGTGAAATTATGGTCTTGCACTTTGATTGAAGGATCATAGATTTTAAGGTTAAGCAAGCATTTGAAGATGTTCCATGGACCTTTCTTAAGAACAACCTGAATTATGTCCTCTGCATGAAACTTGAATAAAAAGACATTTTTATCAATACCTCGCACTTCTTTTACTTTATATCTCTTCCATAAAGATATGGTAGCTTTCCTCACATCCTATGTATCGATGGGATCTTCTGAGAATAGTTTTCCCACCAAGGTACGTTTCCACTCATTTGATGCTTCAGAGACTAGAGTTTGGTTTGACCCTAAAGTTCTTCGCATTTTGGTTGCACAAAGATCACGAATGGTTGAGTTCTGCATTTTCCTAGTTATGGAGGATACTTGATTATTAGAAGAAGACGCCATTGATGTGAAGTTTTTATGAAAGGCTTCAAAGAAATGAGAATATGGTGAAGATAAATATGGTGAAGATATGTTATACAAGATAAATATGGTGAAGATATGTTATAACTGCATATCTTTCTGTGATCAATGCTATAGTAAGTAAAGAACAGAAATACCGGTATACTCGCTGAAGAAAATATATCCTTAAATGACTGCATAGTCAACTGAGTCAAATACGGGAGACAGCTAATATGAGTGAGCTTTCTTCGCTCCTTGAATGGAGGTAATCTTGAAAATTCAAAATTCAAATTCTGGTTATGACTTTGTTGACTCAGAAGAACCGAGTGAGTCTGTGAAAACTTACAGAAACCCATACGATCATACACATGATTAACTTCATAAGAATACTGAGATATACTGTTGGACAACATCTGGAGACTGATGATTTGCAAAATTGCTGGCGAAACCGATAATACCATAAAAGATTGTAACAATAAAGTTATTATAGAAATATAGAACTGAGAGGACCCATACTGGATGGTTTCCATGATGTGAAACAGAGAAACCTGCAAGCGAGGAATTAGATGAGAGCCATTAGAGCAAAAGAAAACTTAGAAAACAAAGGAAAAACTAAAAGGAGTTAAACATAAGAAAAAACAAAAACTGAGCAAGAAAACTAACGCACTAATTCAAATCAGAATCAAAACGAAAAAGATACAAGAAAAAAGAGAATAAAAAACATCAGCAGAAGCGATCTTCACATATTTAGTTTTTGTAGTAATAAATCAGTTTTTTTGTCGATCGAGCTTATCTAGTAAATTAAAGCGATCTTCACATATTAAGCGATCATTTTGGTTTTTGTCGATCGAGCTTATCTAGTAATTCAATCTCAAAATTTAATCTTAGTTTTTCTTCGTAAAGTTTTTAAGTTTTAGCTGACGTGAGCAAGTTTTATTGGTATACCCCTCGATGATTGTACCTGTTATCAATAGCGTCTGATCAAGAGAATGCTTCGTACATATCGGATATCTACACCAAAACTCATATACTAATACATGTCTAACAATTGGCTTTCGATTGGGACAATTCTTTAAATGTTTTGCATTTCTAAATCTAATATAGTCTTGGAGTATACCTTTTTTTTTAATAAGAAAGGAATGAATTACGAAGTATTCGTGACATGAGAGAGGATAGCTATATATAATGGTAAATTTTCGTACTAGAAAATAGAATTTTCGCCAAGCTTTGCGTTTTACCAAAAGATCTGCAGCCTCATTGGTTCCTCTTGGGACATAAAAACATTCTTACTTATTAACATTTAAGAAGTTCTATCCAATCATAAATAATACTACTTGTTGTCTACTTTAGTGATCATATCTCGCCATTAATCGCATTGACCCTTCCAATGCAAAGCCAAACACTTTCGCCAAAGACCTTGAGCCATCGCTAGTATACATCCCACCGCTCTCCAATTTCCTGCATCATCAACAATTATTAAACTAGTTCCCATAAATTTAGAATCTTTTAAGAAATAAGCATTAATATTGATTTTTTTATAAATGATGTCGGTGCAATATGAGATCTTGCAAACTTAGCTAAAGTGTCTGCTAAGTAGTTTGCATCTCTATGCTCATAAGTGCATGAACAATAATTGAAAGTACTTAAAATATCTAACGCATCGTTAATTAAGTTATAGGAAGTCCATTTCACAGTTGTTTGTTTCCCCTTCAGAGCTTCAATCACATTCACCTTACAGATTGTGTCAACATAGCAATAATTAAGTATTTAGGTCCCCGGTTGGAGATGGGAAATATCACCTCGATTTATCATTTTTTTTCTCTGTAATTACACACTATAGAGCACATAGTATATGATAATTCTTAATTTTTTCTAATCATATATCTCCAAACCCTGTACTAATAAAGAAGAAGGATAACAACAGAAAACTGAACGATCAAAATAGTAGTTACTAAATTGACCAAGAACAAGTAGAAGAGAAGTGGATCTCCAATGCTCGAAGTTAAGCACACTTTTTCGAATATTGAATCTTGATTTCAGAAGGCAGAGTTCGATTTCTTCCTTTTCACTTCTTCTCACATCTATTTTTTTTTTGTGCCTATATGCAATGCTTATTTGTCCAGGCCATGTGTATCATTTAAAGCAATTTTGCACTCGTCAATTATAGAGTTGTGCTTTTTTCCGGCTAAGGTGCAACTCAACAAAATTAATTTGGTCAACTAGCCTAAAGTTATGTTGGGAGTCCAGCAGTTGTGCATTTAGCAAATACTGAATTATATTTGAAGAAGTTCTACCTTTTTTGTTCATTGTTCATTTTTCTATTGTTTTATTGTTCGTTCTCCTCCAATCTCCTAACGGCTTTCCACCATCACTGCAATGGTTACGCTCATTTTTTAGCCTCTTTGGCCCTCATCATGATCTTTTCGTATTGGTCCACTAGTCCAACTAATATTTACTCAATATCACTGAATTTAAGCCACATTCTGCTACAACTCTTTCTGAAAAAGCGGGGGTACAACAACCACACCTAATACTTATTTTGGAAATCTGAATAGACAAACTCCAATATACTTTCAAGAGAATCAACTAGACAGTCATACTCAATCTAGAAAAATTATATCAAAGAGTTTATATCTCTATTCACAATGTAATTTGCAAATCAAACAGATAAAAATCCACGAGCCTGATTATTATGTGAAACAACTTGAAAGGTACCAAATACCAATGTTCAAGTGTCAATAATTTTATATCAACAACCAAAGGTTGGATTATCAAATTGATTGATCTTAACGCACAACCTGTGATATTTCAATTATATAAAAAAGTATAATGCGGAAAAGAAATAACACAGACACCAGAATTTTGTTAACAAGGAAAACCGCAAATGCAGAAAAACCCCGAGACCTAGTCCAGTTTGAACACCACAATGTATTAAGCCACTGTAGACTCTAGCATAATGCCAATTAACTTCGAACTGGACTGTAGTTGAACCCTAATCAATCTCACACTGATTCAAGGTACAGCTGCGCTCCTTACATCTCTGATCCCAGCAGGATACTACACACTTGATTCCCTTAGCTGATCTCACCCACAACCAAGAGTTGCTACGACCCAAAGTCGAAGACTTGATAAACAAATCTGTCTCACATAGAAAAGTCTATTGAAATAGATAAATCTGTCTCCCACAGAAATACCTACGAGTTTTGTTTCGTCTTTTGATAAATCAAGGTAAACAGGAACCAATTGATATACCGGACTTATATTCCCGAAGAACAACGTAGAAATATCAATCGTATGGTAGCGAAAAAACATATCGTGGAATCACAAACAATGAGACGAAGATGTTTGTGACTACTTTTTATCTTGCATATCGGAGATTAAATCTCGAGCAAATCTTAGAGAAGATATTACTCAATACAATAGAAACAACAAGATCAGAACACGCAACTACAGAGAAAATAATTGGGACTGGCTTCATAATCCCAATGAAGTCTTTAAGTCGTTAACCTACAGGGTTTCATGAAAAACCTAAGGTCAAAGGAGAATCGACTCTAGATTATACAACTAGTATCACATATGAGGTGTGGGGATTAGGTTTCCCAGTTGCTAGAGTTCTCCTTTATATAGTTTTCAAATCAGGGTTTGCAATCTAAGTTACCTTGGTAACAAAGCATTCAATATTCACCGTTAGATGAAAACCTGATTAGTTTCAAGCTAATATCTTTAAACAGTTAGATCGAACTAGTATCTTTAAACCTGATTAGTTTCAAGCTTATACAACTAGTATCACACTAATAAAATGTACCTTCATTTATGTTTATGTAACCGTACCTAAACGTGTACACCATGTTGGCTCAATGGTAGTTAACCGAGGTCAGCTATATGAATACTCTCATATCAACCTTATTCATATTAAACACAACTAGTTCAAATGACTCAAATTAAACTAGTTAAAAAGTTGTTCAATTTTTATATCTCATTGATGTATACAAGAACACAATTGAAGCAAAATCGGTTTGATTCACTCGAATCAATTCATGAACATTGTAGCCACAGTTTGCAAAGAATGCATTCCTTAATATATAAATCTATTAGTTCATGAACAAACTGATTTTAGAACTTTAACCACTCAAGTATGCATGCGTGTACGCATACCTAAGTAGCCGGTCTGAGTTTGGGTTCGCCAGTATCCGAACGTTTACGCATACCTAAGTACACTTCAAAACCCACAGAAATTAGGACCTATACCTTACGTAAGTATGCGTACAGGTATGTGTACTTGGTACACTAATTTCACAACTTCAAGTACGCATACGGGTATGCATACTCTAGTTCCGGTCATGGATCACATACATGCAAAAATGCATACTATGTTTATAATCCAATAGTTCTAAACTCTATTTCAATCATTGAAACTTTATTAGAGGATGACAATAGCCGTTTTCACGCACTATTAGCATCAAATAAATTTTCAAGTTATTAAAATAATCAAAACGAAACATTCCAAGTCTGCACCAAATGATTGTATCACACAAACCATGTAAGATGTTACTCGGCGATTTTCACATGATCATCTTTTGACTTTCGTCAATAATATAAGATGAACTTGGTTGAAGCGAAGCTTACCTACACATATTTCGAGAAATATATAAGCGAATTATACTCAGCTCGAAATCCCAAAGTGCATAATCGACAACTATATAGTAATACGAGTTTTGTCTCAATATATGAGATAAAGTAGAAATATACTTTCCAAGTGATGGATGAGTTTTAGTCTCCACATACCTTTTGTTGATGAAGTTACACAAGCTCTCCTTACTAGTTATTCGTCTTCAATTGATGAACATCGTGAAGTCTACTGCTCAACTACACAATATATCCTAGTCCGAGACATCACTATAAGTAGACTAGAAATCAAGACTTATAGTTTTGATCACTAACATTGACAAATAAGCTTGAGATAGCAACGCTTGCGAGTTCGACCGAGCAGTGCTCTAATAATCTCCCCCTTTGTCAATTTTAGTGACAAAACTATCAATACATATGGATTACAAAATAAATAAACTTTGTAGCTTCTCATCCAAATGCTTGATCTCCTTGGCTCTTCAACATTACTCGAAATATTCGTCACTTCCAAGTACTCCAATGATTCTTAATGTGTTCAAATCAGCATCATAGTTGTTGAAGATCCGTAGCAATAACAATGAGAAAACATCATTGTTATACAATGTCATAGTATTATTACACAGCATCAAAGTCCAATTGTATCACAACTTTGACAACAATACTATGGTGATATGTATCTCCCCCCCTTAGTCAATACTTCATCTCACAATGAAAATCACTCCCCCTTACATAATGATCCGTAAACCATATGTATCTGTAGTGTGAACTACACATTAATTCTCCCCCTTTTTGTCAATATAAATTGGCAAAGGTACGAAACTAGTGGGATCCTCATGAAATTTTCATAGAGATACTTCATGACCAAAAGAGACAACATATCAACTTGTTTAGATGCCATCATATAGCCGAAACTAAATTCATTCATCAAGGAGTTTATAAAGATACAAGATAACCCCTACAATATTCCACAGCCGCACTCCTCACAAAGATTTGGAAATTAAGTACAAGTTCAAGTAAGAACTTTCCCCTATAATATTTCATTCCCGTAAGAACAACAAGAGCGACCTTACTTTTGAAAAGAAAATAAGGATTTCTTTGGACAAACACTAAGATACACAATAGAAATTCAACTACTAAAACAAAAGCAGAATTGAAGTAACACTTAAACTGGAATTCCAAACTCAATTGCCCAACAGATCGATATAAGTGCAAGGGCAAGAGTTTAGGAAAGACTAATGAACCAAAACAACACCAATAGACTGCGTCAGTAAGAGCTGAAATGTAGCAAGATATAATGGTTTGGTGAGAATATTAGCCAATTGCTTTTTGGAAGGCACAAATTCCATATCTATGATACCATTTTCATGTAGATCTCGAATAAAATGATACCTTATATCAATGTGCTTAGTTCTTGAGTGCTCAACGGGATTCTCAGTGATTCGAATCGCACATGAGTTATCACAAAAGATCTTCATTATTCAAAGATCAATTCCATAATCAGCAAACATTTGTTTCATCCAGAGAAGTTGAGTACAACATGAGCCTGCATCAATATATTCTGCTTCACATGTAGACAGCGATTGTGAATTTTGTTTCTTGTTATTCCAAGCCACAAGATTCAATCATGTATAATAGAAACCCCTTGATGTACTTTTTTTCTGTCTTCCACACATCGCCAAATCAAAGATCGAAAAGGTAGAAAGATCGGTGTTAGTATCAAAAGTGTAATATAGACCATACCCGACCGTGTGATTAACGTATCGTATGATCCTTTTTGCAGCTGCAAGATGAGATTCCTTTGGATTTGCCTAAAACCTAGCACAGCAGCCAACACTAAAAGAAATATCAGGTCTAGTGGTTGTAAGATATAAAAGACTTCCAATGATATATCGATAGAGTTTTTGATCCACATTTACACCTTTCTCATCTCGATATAGTTTACCTGTGGTGGGCATAGGAGTCAGTTTTGGAGTTGACTTATCAAGACCGAATCTTGTAACAAGATCTCTTGCATATTTTTCTTGAGATAAGTAAATTCCATCCTTGTGTTGTTGAATTTGTAAACCCAAGAAGAATTTTAATTCACCAACATTGCTCATTTCAAACTCCTTGCCAAGAGAGACTTGAAAGTCTTTTGCAAGTTTCTCAGATGTTGATCCATCGATGATATCATCTACATAGACTTAAGCGATAACAAAATCTTTCCCACTCCATTTGGTAAACAACGTTTTATCAGCTCCACCTCTCGAAAAACCTTTCCTAAGGGGGGAAGTAGTCAGTTTTTCGAACCAAGCACGAGGTGCTTGTTTTAACCCATATAATGCCTTATTGAGCTTAAGGACATGATCTAGGAAATCAGGGTTTTCGAATCCCTTAGGTTGAGTGACATAAACCTCTTCCTTTAAATTTCCATTTAGGAAAGCGTATTTAATGTCCATTAGAAACATCTTAACCTTAAGAAAACAAGCATGAGCTAATAACAACCGAATGGACTCAAGGCGTGCCACATGAGCAAAGGTTTCTTCAAAGTCGATTCCTTCAATCTAAGAATATACCTGAGTGACAAGTCTAGCTTTGTTTCTGACAATGGTGCCAAATTTATTAGACTTTTTCTTGAATATCCATTTAGTACCAACAATATTGATATTGGTGGGACAAGGTACGAGCTTTCATACATCTTGTATTTGGAATTGATTTAACTCTTCATGCATTTCATTCATAAAAAAGGGATCGCTAATAGCTTCATCAATGTTTCTTGGTTCTACTTTCCATAGATAACAACCAAAATTACAAATATTTTGAAGTTGTCCTCTCGTCCTAGCTGTAGAATCTCTCCCACCAATAATATTGTTGGTATCATGATTTCTTTGAACCCGAGAGATGCCGCGGAGGGGCACGTTCTTGTTGAACAGGAACAGCCTGACTAGGGCTTTTATCCTCATCACTAGAAACATCAGGATCAGTAACTGTTGGAACAACTTCTACTGATTCTGGGATTTTTTTGATTTTCTCAGTTGTCTCGGTTAGAGGCAATTCAGCGGGAGAGTCATCATGACGAAAATTACTTAGATCATTAATGATAATATTTGCAGATTCCATCATGACTTGGGTTCTGAGATTGAAAACTCGGAAACCACGATTGTCAGATGCATAGCCAAGAAAAATACCTTCATCGCTTTTCGAGTCAAATTTCGCTTTCTGTTTACTTCAACACTCGAGATAGTGTACGTAAGTTGGGCTTCTACTGGAGTACCACAACTCATAGGGGGTGTTTAAGGTCTTTGACCGTAAGTAAACACGATTGATCAAGTAGCAAGTTGTAAAAACCGCCCCTCCCCAAAACTTTAACGGTAAGTTTTTGTTATGGAGCATTACTCTTGCCATTTCCTGAATGTCCCTATTCTTCCTCTATGTAACTCCATTATCTTGTGGAGTAATGGGTGGACAATATTGTTGAATAATCCCCAGAGAATCACAGTATTCAAACACTTTGGTGTCCTTGAATTTCATGCCACGATCGCTTCTAATTTTCTTTAGCATGTGACCATGTTCATTCTGAGGGTTTCATTCTTGTGAGACAAAAAAGCTACCGAAGTAAATCTGATGTAATCATCTACCAAAACCAAAGCATACTTCTTTCCAACCATAGTAGGTTGTTGAATTGGACCGAAGAGATCCATATGAATTAAATCAAGTGGAGCTTTAGTGAGAATATCTCGAGATGATTTATGTGGAACTTTCGTTTGTTTACCCTTTTGGCAGGCACCACATACACCATCAATTTTAGATTAATGATCTTAGTTAGAAGACGATAATTGATGTGACCAAAACGCTCATGCCAAAGATGTGTAGATTCCACCTTAGTCAAATTGCAACAACCATCGGAATCGAGTATCCAATCGATAACAATTATTTTTCCACGTCATCCTTGAAAAATCACTTTTCCAGATTTGTCTACGATGTTACATCCATTAGCATTGAAGACAACCTTATGGCCTTTGTCACAGTATTTGACTAATGAAAGAAGATTAGCGATCATACCTTTAACGTATACTACATCATGAATTGGGGGGAATACCGTGTAACTTGATCGTCCCCTTTTTGCTTATGCTTGGCGTGACTTCCATCATAGAATGTTCTTGGACCACCATCAAAGTCGCTTGTGTTGAAAAACCGAGAGATATCCAGTCATATGCACGATACATCCACTATCAAGAAACCATTGAAAATGTGATGTTAATTTCATAGCAAAAGCTCCCATACTAGCACTACCAACCAAATTAGGATTTCTTGTTAGTATTGATTGTCTTTTAAGGGCAGATAAAAGTTGTACAAAATTCTTGTGAACATTACGTGCAATATTTAATCTTTTTCTAAAAGACAAACATACATGTTGAAAGTGATCATGAGAACCACAAAACAAGCATGTACCAACATCTTTATTCTTGTTCGAAAAATTCTGAGCACCTTCAGTTTTCACAAAGCCTAAACCTCGCTTATCACCTGACATAAGATGATTCTTCATTGAAGAATTAGAGGAGTTACTCAAATCCTTTGAAGATGACTTTACAGATTTAAAATCCTTAAGTTTTGCAATTTCTACAACAAGATCATAGTTGATCCGGATTTGTTCACCCAACTTCTTTTTGAGATCAACAACCTCTTCAGAACGTTCTCGAAGCTCAGAATTTTTTGTATAAATCTCGCAATGAAGTCTATCAATTTTCCTTATCAAACGATGTTTTTCTAGATAAAGATTATTGATGAATTTTCTTTAAATCAGGATTCTCAACCATATCGATGGTTTCTAGAACACGCTCGAAGTTGAGTTTATCAATTTCTGGTGAAGCGTTTTTAGAGACAAAATCGTCCATACTCATATAGCTAGAAACACAGACTTATAAGGTCTTTAATGTGTTTGCTTGCTTTGATACCAATTGAAAAAGCGGGGGTTGCGGAAAAGAAATAACACAGACACCATAATTTTGTTAACGAGGAAAATCGCAAATGCAGAAAAACCCCGGGACCTAGTCCAGCTTTGAACTCCACACTGTATTAAGCCACTACATACACTAGCCTACTACCAATGAACTTCGGACTGGACTGTAGTTGAACCCGAATCAATCTCACTGCCCGATTTAAGGCATGGTTGCGCTCCTTATATCTCCGATCCCGGTAGGATACTACGCACTTGATTCCCTTAGCCGATCTCACCCACAACCAAGAGTTGCTATGACCCAAAGTTCAAGACTTGATAAACAAATCTGTCTCGCACATAAAAGTATATTGGAATAGATAAATTTGTCTCCCACAAAAATACCTACGAGTTTTGTTTCGTCTTCTTTTGATAAATCAAGGTGAACAGAACCAATTGATATACGGACTTATATTCCCGAAGAACAACCTAGAAATATCAATCACCTCACAATAATCTTAATCGTATGGTAGCGAAACAAGATATTGTGGAATTACAAATGTTGAGACGAAGATGTTTGTGACTACTTTTTATGTTGCCTATCGGAGATTAAATCTCGATCAAATCTTAGAGAAGATAGTACTCAACACAATAGAAACTGTTAGAGAATAGCTCGGTTGAACCCACCAAGCGTCGGTATGTCAAGTTTGGTTATCATATTTTAGTGAACCAAAACTCATTTAAAGAGTCGCTTGATTATATACTAGAGTCAACTTCGTACAGGTTAGCTTGAAAGTATTAGGATATGAGACATTATAAGTATTACGTGGAGACTTGAAGAAGTGAAGAAGTAAGGAGCTACAACGACAACATCATCCTTCCACTTGAGGTTAGTAATATTTGACTTGAATTGTTTCATTCCTAACGTATATTTCAAGTCGTGAATATTGAAAACATAACTGCGAAGCATGAATGATTATACTCTAGTTAGACATTAGTATTAATGAATACAATATGAAGTATAACGCTTATCTTTTGAACTTCGTATATAAGACATCGACATAATCGTTTGAATGCTATTGTGATTATGCATGGGTATGAGGTGAAGATTTCATCCTAGGAAACAATGTTTTACATTCATTTACGGGAAGTAAATTCATGAACTTGTTTTGTGAATCGAAAGGGAAATTGCTAGGCTTATTGGTATTGTTATTCATTGCATATCTTTTGAACTACCAATATGTTTGATTAGTATAACCGCTCATGATTTGTTTATTATCTTGGTAATACTATTCACGGGACTGACTTTTGTATTGGTATGACTTTTATTAGTGAAATCGATCTTGAGTAATCACACGAGATGGTATGATCGATTTGTTGTAATTGCTATGACCAACTCTAGGCAAAGGGGAACCGATCCTAGTAAGAGGTACAACCGATCACAAGAGCGTGTCGATCCTTGTAAGAGGTGCATCAAGTTTCTAGTTATTGGGAACCGATCCTATGAACATGTGCAACACGTTTTTAGATATTGGGAACCGATCCTATGGATATGTGCAACAAATAAAAGTTAGATACCATATATATGTGGTAATCGATCCTAGTACCTAGTCAACCGAATTTCGGAAAGCTAGTGTGACTAATTCCAGTACCCACATGGAGGTAGAACCGAAACTTGTTTTGGTAGAACCGGGAAACCCATGTTTGGTGATTTGATAGGGTAATCAATCACATAGTTCTTGGAAGTCAGATGAACCAATTCTAAACTTGTTTGGAAGTGTGGCAAATCGATTCAAGATAGTAAATATGAAAGAAGGTTTACTAAGTTAAGATGTCGACATACTTTGAAAATGTGCAATAACGCTTATCTTTTATTGTTAAAAGATATTCCTTAATAGCTAAAAGAAGAATCCAGGATCGAAAATAAATTAAGAATCTTTTAATTAAGGTTGTTAGTTTTTGATAAGGTGTAGAATACATCCTATTTATTATCTATTGTTTATGCTTTCTCTGATATTTTTCTTGTAAATTATGTATTTTACGTGTGCTTTTGAGTTATTAGGTATTACGGAGTCGGACGTAGAAAAAGAAGAAAAATCACTTAATTTAAGCCAAACAGCGAGAATGGTCATTATGAATGCAAATACTATCCGGAGCCGGTCAAGATAACAGTCAAGCTAAGGATAAGGGGCAACCCACTTAAGTGTTTAAAGCACCCAATTAGATACTCATGGCACCTCCGTATTAAGCTAATGGGATGTCATTGGCAGTCCCATAATAAAGACCCAGATCCAACCCCAATACCCTAAATTGAGAATTTATTTCTCAATCATTTGTTTCTTCATTCTTTGCACGAAAGTGAAAAAGCAGCCATGACCTGCTGAAACCGAGATCGAGAGGCGAGAATTGGGAGATGAGAAAAAGGGTGAGTTGAAGAGTAGAATCAAGACATGCCGCATTTGCAATTGCGAATTTGGGATGTAGAAATCTTTTGGTAGTCATTAAACAGGAAGATGGGTGCGTAAGACACAACTAATGGATCGAGAAGATTTCGGGGATTAATGGAGTATTTCCTAATTGATGTTCTTTGAGAGATGGGTTTCTTTGATGAGTTCAAGATCGAGAGAAGAAGAAGCCAACACGGGGTTTCGATTCGTCACTATTATGGGTTAGAGTTTCCCGTGAAGATTTGGAAGAGATGGTGGTATTCATTGAGGAACAGGGATGAAAGAAATTGGATTTTTATTATAGCTCTTGTTGTGTACGTTGGATGATTTTCAAGGGTTTTTGCAATTGAAGGAGTCGATGTTGTTGAGTGCAATCGAGAAGAAGATGGATTTGATGGTGGAATTGTAGCCAGGTTAGAACCAGGATTGAGACGAATAAACATTTCAAGGAGAAGATAATTGTGAATGAATTATATGTATGTGTTAGGATTTTCGCAGAGAAAGTCCTGAAAGATGGCCGGTGATGTGACTCAATAATGTTGTAGTGAAAAGGTTAGATTTGAGACTTGTGAAAGCAAAAGATTTTAGACTTATAAAACTTAATAATAAAGAAAACTTAACACAAAATTGATTCAAGATATGAGAAAATTACCAAGACACTGATTCCACTATTACACATGAATGAATAACGGTAAACAACCCAAAACTCCAATTATCTTTTAAATCCGTTGTTTCTTAATTCACAAATAATCGGACAAATTCTCAAAAATTAGTTGTATCCTAAGCATAGATTATCTTAATACAAGCATAACTTTATCTAATTGAATCACAACTAATGAAAAGAATTTTTGCAAACAATTAAAACTCTAAAGCAGGTGATTGAGTGAATTATTAATTATAAATTAGAGAAAATAAAATAGTTACTAATTATTCATGCGTAAATAGCTTCCTCATTGCCTTGGTTGAGGGAGAATTAGCCGCTCATCATGTTGGAAACACGCTCAAAAATCATTATTATTGCTCAAAGGGTGTTTACAAAGATGAAAAGGGAGAAGAAATTATAAAACCAGGTTTGTAATGTTTTATTTGTTACAAACCGATCTATTCTGGCGTAGAACGATAAAACAAGAGTGTCGTTGTCACTTTGTTTCTTTAAGTCTGTCTCTAAACTACGACCCTCGATCGCCGTAGCATAAACGACCGCTCCATATGCGTTGTATGTTCTTGGTGTTCTTCACAAAGAGTAAAAATGACGATTCTCTGCTGACTTGATTTTTCGACTATGTGACGTTCTAAATTGCTCCTCCCCCTTCTCTCGCTGCCCCAAGACGCTATTTATACACAACATGCGATGAAAATCCCTTGTAATAACTCGTAATAATCCTCTTAATATTGGCAATGAAAATAATATTTTCTGGAATATTTTCTTCCCCGAATCAACTCTTCACGCGTCAAAAGCTGGAAATCTTACGTATAATATCTTTTCTTAACTCCACAATGCCTCGGTAGGGACTCGAATGCTCCAAACACACACACAGAACGTGTTATGAACACACAGAACCCGTGAATAACTCTTCTCGTGCACTGACTCTGTCTTCTCCTCGCGAATTTTCACCCAAATTTGATCTACCAAAACACTTGTAATAGCTTTATATATGTCTCAGGAACAATCCCATAAATTTTCAGACCATTGAATCTTCTTCTAACAAGTCCAAAATTGATCGAGAATTCATTTCTTTTTGCCGCGTTTTCCGCCAAAAACGAGAATTTGAATTGAAGAAGAAGGTCACCCCTTATCCAACAATTTGGAGGTGCGAATATCGGTTAGGCGCCCCTTAGTAATTGGGTTACCCCTTATCCAAAGTGAGAGTCCAGATAGCAAATGTCCTCCATGGGTGTTCCGAGCAACTTTTCGAGTAGAATTTTCCAACAATTTTTATTTCCAAAAAATACCTACAAACACACAAAACACCATAATAAGGACAAAAACGAGTACTAACAATACGAAACATTGAGGACAAATAAGACACATAAATGCGTCTATCAGCCGGGAAACTACCA
The DNA here is from genome assembly GCA_023531295.1 of Papaver armeniacum. NCBI lineage: Eukaryota > Viridiplantae > Streptophyta > Magnoliopsida > Ranunculales > Papaveraceae > Papaver > Papaver armeniacum. The sequence goes on from JAJJWW010015124.1 coordinate 67,054, forward strand.
AAATTTAGAGGAAACTCTGCTGAAATTCTCCTTCGACGAGTCGACTCAGTGGCTCGTTGAACCTAACTCAGTGAGTCCGATGAGTAAGCCCTGATTAAGACGAATTGACTGAAGCTGACTCTCTCTTACTTGACCCGTTGACTAATTGAAGACCGCCAGTCTGACAGTTAACTTTAATAGAGTCTGGAAGGAATATTCTGTCCCCGGCAGCGGCGCCAAAATTTGATGAGCGTCGTAACCACAACAAATTAGTGAATATTTTCCACCTAATTAACAAGTAATATAGTGGTAGTTAAGTTCGTTCCCACGAGGAGCAAGAGTTATTAGTTGTTTAATTGTCACAAAAATAGGGGTTTGTTTTATAAAGCAAAAGAAAATAAACAAAGAAATTCAAAGATAAAGTTGAAATCAATAAGAGAGACAAGATGATCAAAACTTGATGAGCGTCGTAACCACAACAAATTAGTGAATATTTTTCCACCTAATTAACAAGTAATATAGTGGTATTTAAGTTCGTTCCCACGAGGAGCAAGAGTTTTTAGTTGTTTAATTGTCACAAAAAGGGAGGTTTGTTTTATAAAGCAAAAGAAAATAAACAAAGCAATTCAAAGATAAAGTTGAAATCAATAAGAGAGACAAGATGATCAAAATTTGATGAGCGTCGTAACCACAATAAATTAGTGAATATTTTTCCACCTAATTAACAAGTAATATAGTGGTAGTTAAGTTCGTTCCCACGAGGAGCAAGAGTTTTTAGTTGTTTAATTGTCACAAAAAGGGGGGGTTTGTTTTATAAAGCAAAACAAAATAAACAAAGCAATTCAAAGATAAAGTTGAAATAAATAAGAGAGACAAGATCAAGGAATCCTTCTTCGTGGCAAAACAATGATTCAAGTTATGTTTTTCATCCACATGTTATTAGTCATGATTATCAACAACCGTAGGATAGCGGGTTCGCTTAGCTAACCCCAAAACTCCTCGTTTCATTGAGTAACAGGTCCGCTTAGTTATCAGATTCTATTCAAAAGAACCACCTTGAGGTTCGATTACAAGATGTAATTCCCCGAACGCATTAAGATTTATGGATTTAGGTTTAGTACTAGTAGTTAAACTCGGTTCGCTTGGTTCACTTTCTAGCGTTGTTTTCACACACAATTGCTCCACAGAATCCCTCTGCAAGGTCTCGTGTTTTCTACTTGTGTAAAGTGTCGAGAACGATTATGTATTCCCTAACTTATACTAGATTTAGGTTGAGTTAACAAATCAATTCAGCGTGCACTCTAAATAATCTATCAAACAACCATGAATGTATAAACATTCCTATTAGTAAAAACAAACGATAATCATGTGAAAAACTTCAAGATAGAATTGAAAACAAAACTCAAATCATATGTGAAGAACTAGGAATTCATCCTCAATCAATAATAAAATTAGCTACTCATGTTCTTGAATTTCACACAAATAATTAAAAGGAGAATTTTTGAAGTTCACAAAATAATTAAAAGAATTTTGAAAAGCAAATAAAAACACAAGTGTTGTGTGTGTAAAAGGTGTAGAAGAGTATTAGAGAAAAGTAGAGGACTTCTCTATTTATAGGCTTCAATGCTCTCCAATTCTTGTAGGAAAAGAATCCCTTTCTTAAAATAATACCACTTTCTCAATTTGAGCCTAATTCCAATTTCAAGTCCAATTCTCCAAAGCTTCCAAGTTTTCATATTTTTCCCAAATCTAAGTCTTCACACCCATGAGAGAGACTCACACGACATTCTGTAATTTTGGTCGCCTGAAGAGTTCTCGGGTTCACCGGAAAATCGCATGAAATGTCACCGCTGGCCACCTGAGTTCCATTGCCGTGTCGAGAATATTCCGCCCGATTCTCGTTAAAGTTAACTGTCAGACTGACGGTCTTCAGTTAGTCAACGGGTCAAGAGAGAGAGAGAGAGAGTCAGCTTCAGTCAGTTCGTCTTAATCAGGGCTTACTCATCTGACTCACTGAGTTAGGTTCAACGAGCCACTGAGTCGACTCGTAGAAGGAGAATTTCAGCAAAGTTTCCTCTGAATTTTGGTAGTTTCCCGGCCATCTTTCAGGCCTTTCTCTGTGACAATCCTAGCACATACATCTAATTCATTCACAATTGAAGCACAGAACCACCTTTATCTTCCCCTTGCAGTGTTTATTCGTCTCAATCCTGGTTCCAATCTGGCTACAATTCCACCATCAAATCCATCTTCTTCCTCGATTGCACTCAACATCATCGACTCCTTCAATTGCAGAAACCCTTGAAAATCATCCAACGTACACAACAACAACTACAATCAAAACCCAATTTCTTCTTCATCCTTGTGCCTCAATGAATACCACCATCTCTTCTGAAATCTTCAAACAAAACTCTAACCCATAATAGTTACGAATCGAAACCCCGTGTTGGCTTCTTCTTCTCCGATCTTGAACTCATCAACAAACCCATCTCTCAAAGAACATCAATTAGGGAAATACTCCATTAATTGAAATCTTCTCGATCCATTAGTTGCGTCTTACAGACCCATCTTCTGTTCAATGACTACCAGTATTTCTACATCTGAATTCGCAATTGCAGCGACAGGTCTTGATTCTACTCTTCATCTCACCCTTTTTCTCATCTCCCAATTCTCAGTCTCTCGATCTTGGTTCCAGCAGGTCATGGCTGCTTTTCTCACTTTCAGGCAAAGAATGAAGAAAGAAATGATTGAGAAATAAATTCTCAATTTAGGGTATTGGGGTTGGATCTGGGTATTGTTATGGGTCGGCCAATGACATCCCCAGCTAGCTTAATACAGAGGTGCCATGAGTATCTAATTTGGTGCTTTAAACACTTAAGTGGGTTGCCCCTTATCCTTAGCTTGACTGTTATGTTGACTGGGCTCCAGATAGTATTTGCATTCATAATGAACATTCTGTCCTTTTGGCTTAAATTAGGTGATTTCTTCTTCTTTTTCTACGTGCGACTCCAAAATACCCAATAACTCAAAAAAACACGTAAAATACATAATTTACAAGAAAAATAGCAGAGAAAGCATAAACAATAGATAATAAATAGGATGTATTCTACACCCTATCAAATTCCCCCACACTTAGACTTTGCTAGTCCTCGAGCAAATCAAACTAAAACTTACAACTTCAAAGAGTTCCAGCGTCCCAAGCATCCAAAGAGCTATGAGGACATAGAGTTTCTGCATGCTAGTAATAAGAAGTTAGAAAATACTAAAGAACATATTCTCATTCTTAAATGTTGAGTGAGAAAAAACCACACCATAATGAGAGAACGCGTGTTTGAGAATGATCAATAAGCATTTCGCCTCAACTTCTGCCTCACCAAAAAGGATTTTATGAAATTGCACTCAAAAGATGTACTTTTATGGTTCTCACATGTGTGCAGGTAGGAATGAAGAGAGAAATCCTGCAACACGTTGAATGGTGGGAAGGACAACTTCTGAAATATTTTAAAAACCCACATCTTTTAACATTTTGAAAAACCATTTTTCTGATGATCTCTAAGGAAATCAACCACTATTTTAGAGGATGAGATTACTTACTCACCTTCACATCCGATCGCCAATTATGATAACACCACTCTCACGACATGCAATAGAAACATCTTCCGCTCCTCGTCTTTATCTTCTTGGTCTTCGTCTTCGGATTAAACTTTTGATGATAAACTCTCGAACTTCGTTGATCCTTGACAATTTGTAACCTTTTTACCTTAAATTCTTGTTGCTTGAAACTTCCTTATAGATTTTCCTTCCCCACGACTTATTAAATAATTAAAAACAAAACAAATATTTCTCTTGTCTCTTGTCTTTTTATTTTTTTTTATTTTTTTATATGAAGACAAGAGAAATAAAATACAAAACAAAGTGAAAATAAAACAAACCGTTGCCGTGGGAGAAGTATTTTACCGCTTGATTCTTCACAACTTGTATCGTCTCGAAATCATAAACTTCAACAATTCTCACTTTTTGATTCTCTTTGCTCTCGTAAATAAGTCTTCATACTTGGATATAGAATTATGCTCATTGTATTGTAAGTCTTCAACATGGATGTAAAAATCCGCTCATTTGTATGTTGCTTTACTTAAATTTGAAATTTGCTCTTTTTCTCGTTCAGTTGCTTGCAAACCTTGAACATCTTCAACATTCCTTGTAGATTTTGGTGTCGCTCCTTGTTGATGATGATGGTGTTTCTATGGAGCCATTGTTGTCGAGAGAGAGAATGGTGCTAACTGCAAATCGAACTACAAGAAGGAGGCTTTCATCTATAGACGTCACCCTCATGATTGAAAAAATTTGCACTCAAGAGATCAAAGAGTAGTGCTTCTATTGGTGGGAGGTTGGGTAACTCACCATTCTACGCGGAATTAACGTACAGTGACACACACTCAAAAAAAAAGCTCTTTAGTCAGCTACAAAGAATATTTGGTTGGTGCGTCACATGATATAAAAAAAAAAACGGGTAGTCTCCACTAATGATTGATCAACAACTCTAATAATGCATTCCCTCTGCACCTAATTTGCATCACCGGCATGATTAAATCCATTATTTAACACTCTAACAAGTAAGAAATCCGAACGTAGTTCCCTAACACTTCCAAGTTCAGTTATGTCGGGCAGAATTCTCTATGTAAACATACCTAGAAGTATGCTAATGACTCTAAAATCTCTAAAAGTTGGAGGTTTTATGCAAATTTTTTTTTTTTTTGAAAATATGCTTAACCACTCCCCCACACTTAAACCTTACATTGTCCTCAATGTAATTGAATCGTCCTAGTAAAGTCAAGGTGGGAAATCCTAACATGATATGGAACAAAAAAAAGAAATAACAAAACAAAAATAAAAGGATAGGAAATACAAAACCTATGGGTTGCCTCCCATTCAGCGCTTGTATTAAAGTCGACAGCCCGACTTAGCTCTTGCTTCACATTACTCCTCCAGAAGGAGCACATCTCGAAGTCCAATCACATCCACATGCTCCGTTGGAAAGTTTTCATAATATGGCTTTAACCTATGGCCGTTGACTTTCAAAGGTTGTCCTGTTTTGTCACTAACAATTTCAACTACACCGTGATCATAAACATTAGTAACAATAAATGGTCCCACCCAACGGGACTTAAGCTTACCCGGAAATAAACGTAAACGATTATTAAATAAAAGAACTTTTTTCCCCACAACAAAACTTTTCCGAGAAACCATCTTGTCATGAAAAAGCTTGGTCTTTTCCTTGTAAATCCGGGCACTCTCGTAAGCATCATTACGTATCTCCTCTATCTCATTTAATTGTAACTTTCTTTGCTTCCCCGCTTCATCATACTCCATGTTGCATTTTTTTATCGCCCAATAAGCCTTATGTCCAAGTTCAACCGGAAGATGATAAGCTTTGCCATAAACCAACCGATATGGAGATGTACCAATTGGTGTCTTGTACGCCGTTCTATACGCCCAAAGTGCATCATTGAGCTTAAAAGCTCCAATCTTTCCTTGTTGTATTCACCGTTTTATCAAGAATGGACTTGATCTCACGATTTGAAATTTCCGCTTGTCCACTAGTTTGTGGATGGTAAGGTGTACCAATCTTGTGTGTTATGTTGTACTTCTTGAGGAGAGCATGGAAAGACTTCTTGAAATGTGATCCTCCATCGCTTATCACCACTCTTGGTATACCGTGCCTAGTGAATATGTTTTCTATTACAAAATCACAAACAACTTGAGAAACATTAGTTTTGGTGGCTCTAGCTTCCACCCATTTCGAAACATAATCTACGGCAAGAAGTATATAAAAGTTTCCATTCGAATTGACAAAAGGGCCCATAAAATCGGTACCCCACACATCAAAAATCTCAACGGCGAGAATTGGTGTGAGTTCGTTGACATCTATCACACGATTTACAAAAAACATATGAATCTTCAAACAAGGTGGGCCAATAAAATCCACTCTCGATAACTTTGAGAGCGGTACGTTCAGCACCAAAATGGCCACCACAAGCAAGAGTGTGACAAAAATAGAGAATATATTGAAATTCGGAGTTAGGTACGCACCTTCGTATTATTTGATCAACGCCATATTTCCATAAGTATGGTTCATCCCACACATATTTCTTAGCTATCTTCTTAAGTTTTATATTTTGGAAGTTGGACATTATACTAGGTACCTTCCTTGTCACCAAGTAATTCACTATATCCGCATACCAAGGTGTTGTTTCTTCCAAGGAGAAAAGTTGTTCGTCCGGAAAGAGGTCTTGTAATGGAAGTTGTTCTTAAGACATAACAAGTCTACTAAGATGATCCGCAACGGTATTATTCACACCTCTCTTGTCTCGAATTTCTATGTCGAACTCTTGTAGCAATAGGATCCACCGGATTGATCTTGGCTTAGCTTCTTTCTTCTTTATTAAGTGTCTTAGTGCGGCATGATCGGAATACACAATAACTTTTGTGCCCACCAAGTATGATCGAAATTTTTCCAATGCAAAAACTATAGCCAATAACTCATTCTCTGTGGTAGAATAGTTGGTTTGTGCATCATTAAGGGTCCTAGATGCATAATAGATAACATGGGACAACTTGTCCACTCTTTGACCCAAAACGGCTCCAACCGCATAATCACTAGCATCACACATTAATTCAAATGGAAGACTCCAATCCGGTGACTTGATAATTGGCGCACTTGTCAACATTGCCTTCAATTTGTCAAAGGCATCATTGCATTCCTTGTTGAAGTCAAAAGGTACCTCCTTTTGTAATAACTTGCACATCGGCATGGAGATTTTGGAGAAATCCTTGATAAACCACCTATAGAAACCTGCATGGCCAAGAAATGAACGAATCTCCCTCACCGAAGTGGGATATTGTAAGTTTCTTATTAAATCTATCTTTGACTTGTCCACTTCGAGCCCTCGAGAGGACACAATGTGACCAAGTACTATGTCATGGTTTACCATAAAGTGACATTTTTCCCAATTAAGGAAAAGGTTTGTGTCTATGCATCGTTTAAGAACTAGTTCAAGGATGTCTAAAAAACTATCAAAAGAATTGCCATAAACACTGAAATCATCCATAAATACCTCGATGATGCGCTCCACATAATCCGAGAATATACTTACCATGCATCTTTGGAAAGTAGCCGGTGCATTGCAAAGGCCAAATGGCATCCGTCTATATGCAAACGTTCCAAACGGAAAAGTGAAAGTGGTCTTCTCTTAGTCCTCCGGTGCAATAACAATTTGGTTGTATCCTGAATAACCGTCCAAGAAACAATAATGAGAATGCTCCGCTAACCGCTCTAACATTTGATCAATGAAAGGTAAAGGAAAGTAATCCTTTCGGGTTGCGGAATTAAGCTTTCTATAGTCAATGCACACTCTCCAACCGGTTTGAACTCTTGTAGGAACAAGTTCATCGTCTTGATTTCGAACAACCGTAACACCGGACTTCTTTGGAACCACTTGTACTGGACTAACCCACTTGCTATCGGAAATTGGGTATATTACCCCCACACTTAGCAATTTGAGTATCTATTTCTTCACAACCTACATCATGGGAGGATTAAGCCTACGTTGAGCATCACGTACCGGCTTCACGTTCTCTTCCATTAGAATCTTATGCATGCACATGGATGGACTAATGCCTTTGATGTCCGCAATTATCCACCCAATATCGGTTTTGTGCTCTTTCAAGACTCTAAGTAAATGGTCTTCTTGTACCGGTGTGAGGTTCTTTGAAATAATCACCGGAAGCTCATCTCCATCTCCCAAGAAAGCATACTTCAAATGGTCCGGAAGTGGATTCAATTCTAGCTTGGGCGCCTTCACAATAGATGGTACAAGTATTTCATCATTTACGGGTATAGAAATATATGAAACATTACCCAATTTAGCTTCTTGTAATGCCGTCAAGGCACCACACATCTCCACCAATTCCTTGGAGATTTCAACATCCAAGTTAGACAAGCCAAGGATGTCCAATTCAATGCTATTTTGCAACACCATATCAAGTTCGTCCTCTTGACTCAATTCCACCATTTGTTGCGCTAATGAACTAACCACATCAATGGAGTAAACGGAATGCACATCACTTGGGTAGCGCATGGCTTCAAATATGTTAAAGTGTATTATCTCCTTGTCGAATTCCATAGTGAGAGTACCCTTATCAACATCAATCTTCGTTTTTTAATTGCACTCAACAACATTGACTCCTTCAATTGTAGAAACCCTTGAAAATCATCCAACGTACACAACAACAGCTATAATCAAAACCCAATTTCTTATTCATCCCTGTGCCTCAATGAATACCACCATCTCTTCTGAAATCTTCACAGCGAAACTCTAACCAATAATAGTGACGAATCAAAACCCTGTGTTGGCTTCTTCTTCTCTCGATCTTGAACTCATCAGCAAACCCATCTCTCAACAACATCAATTAGGGAAATACTTCATTAATCCCCTGAAATCTTCTCGATCCATTAGTTGCGTCTTACAGACCCATCTTCTGTTCAATGACTACCAGTATTTCTACATCTAAATTCGCAATTACAGCAACATGTCTTGATTCTACTCTTCATCTTACCCCTTTTCTCATCTCTCAATTCTCAGTCTCTCGATCTCGGTTCCAGCAACATTCATGGCTGCTTTTCTCACTTTCAGGCAAATAATGAAGAAAGAAATGATTGAGAAATAAATTCTCAATTTAGGGTATTGGGGTTGGATCTGGGTACTATTATAGGCCGGCCAATGACATCCCCATCTAGCTTAATACAGAGGTGCCATAAGTATCTAATTGGGTGCTTTAAACACTTAAGTGGGTTACCCTTATCCTTAGCTTGACTGGGCTCCGGATAGTATTTGCATTCGTAATGACTATTATGTCCTTTTGGCTTAAATTAGGTGATTTCTTATTCTTTTTCTACGTGCGACTCCAGAATACCTAATAACTCAAAAACAGTTTTGCATATCTTTAGAAAATAAAATTTAGTAATGTGCATTTACTAGTTGGAGATTTTCTAAGAGATTTTCGGTCATTATTTGGACAAAGCATTTACAGGAATTATGGAAACCGAATTTGGAAATATATTGTATATCTTGAGAATATTTTCGACTTTGGAAATTCCTTGGTGTCCAAACTTCCTTGGTCTATAAATATCAAAGTTTGCATTTCGAGCAAACTAATCCTCAGAGCCAGCAAAACTACCTAGTTGTGTTTCCACTGGTGGAGCCGCCTATTCGGAGAGGAAAGTAACCTAATTAGGCGAAATCTCTTACGGCCGCTCGGTTTAAAGACTTCTTTGGGATTGAGAAGCTCTATTAGTACCGTTGGTGGGAAACTACATAATTGCGGTTTACTATTAGTTTTCGATTGATTTGATTGACTAACGGTTGTTGAACTTTTATTGCACCTAGTTTGTTTATACTTGAGAATCTTCTCTTCTGATATAAGATTCACTCAAACTAGATCGAAGTTTCGACGGGGATCTTTAGACTGTTTGTAGATCTAAAGACATCTTGTGACAATCCATTGTTAACAGACTCCTTTTTGTGTGTGATTTGAAGATCTAAGAATATTTGAAGACAAAGAAGTCTTTGAAGATTTCTGATTTGGGTTCATAATCTTTGGTGTGCACAATACTTGTTTCGGTTAAAGGGGATCCAACTATAATCGGTTTATCCTTGTGGTAGATTGGATTGATTAGTTTAGTAGATCGGCATCGATACAATTCTTTGTGATTAAAAGTATTGATTGCAAGACGACAAAGGAGTTTATTGGGATAAACGGAAGAGCATTTTGTCGTACTCATATCACTTGGTTGAAAAGAGTTGTAACCAAACAGATTTGTTGTTTCTTTACTATTTGCAATACGAACCAAAGGAATTGTTCCAAGTACGTGACTTATTACAAGTTGGAGGCGTAGGAATACAGACGGAACTAGGTGAACTATAGGTTTAGTTGCTTGGTCTCAACTATACGAAGTTGGTTTGATTTTGTATAGCGGCTTAATCCTGAAAGTATTCAATTCTGGATAAGGTCCGGGGTTTTTCTGCATTTGCGGTTTCCTCGTTAACAAAATATTGCTATGTCTTTTACTTTTCTATTTCCGCAATTATATTTGTTTTTATTATAATTAGAAGTAAAATACACAAACTTTAATTCATATTTACTTGATAGTAATCCTATTGGGTTTGGTTAAGTCCGAACCTTATATCAAGTAAACATACTTCGTTGTTGTATTTCCTTGATCTTGTATCCATAGTCAATCACACAAGTTATCTTGTTGTCGTATTGTCTCGATTTCGTATCCATAGATGATCACACGAAGTGTGCCGATTAGTTGTATTGTCTCGACTCAGTCTATAGACAATCACTTTCGGAGAAAGGACTTATAGGTGGAAAATTTTTAGATTGACGTATATTTGGGTACGCTCGTCTTTTCAGAAACAACAAGATCAGAATACACAACTACAGAGAAAATAGTTGGGTCTGGCTTCACAATCCCAATGAAGTCTTTAAGTCGTTAACCTATAGGATTTCGTGAAAAACCTAAGGTTAAAGGAGAATATAATCTAGCTTATACAACTAGTATCACACAGGAGGTGTGGGCATTAGGTTTCCCAGATGCTAGAGTTCTCCTTTACATAGTTTTCAAATCAGGGTTTGCAATCTAAGTTACGTTGGTAACAAAGCATTCAATATTCACCGTTAGATGAAAACCTGATTAGATTCAAGCCAATATATTTCAACTGTTAAATCGAACTTAGCTTGTTATACACAAATTTAATGTACCTTCATTTAGGTTTATGTAACCATACCTAAACGTGTACACCATGTTGGCTCAATGGTAGTTAACCGAGGTTAGCTGTATAAATACTCTCATATCAACCTTATTCATCTTAACCACAACTAGTTCAAATGACTCAAATGAAACTAGTTAAAGAGTTGTTCAATTGATATATTCTCATAGAAATATACAAGAACACAGTTGAAGCAAAATCAGTTTGATTCACTCGAATCAATTCATGAACATTATAGCCACGGTTTGCAAAGAATGCATTCCTTAATATATAAATGTATTAGTTCATGAACAAACCGATTTCAGAACTTTAACCACTCAACTATGCATACGAGTACGCATACCTAAGAAGCCGGTCTGAGTTTGGGTTCTCCAGTATGCGAACGTACGCATACCTAAGTACACTTCCAAAACTCAGCAGAAATTCCCGGACCTATACCTTACGCAAGTATACGTACTGGTATGTGTACTTGGTACACGGAATTTCACAACTTCAAGTATGCATACTCTAGTTCCGGTGATGGATCACATACATGCAAGAATGCATACTATGTTTATAATTCAATAGTTCTAAACTCTATTTCAATCATTGAAACTTTATTGGAGGATGACAATAGCCATTTTCACATACTATTGGCATAAAAAAAAAATTCAAGTTATTGAAATAATCATAACGAAACATTCCAAGTCTACACCAAATGATTATGTAAGATGTTACTCGGTGATTTTAACATGATCATCTTTTGACTTTCGTAAAGAATATAAGATGAACTTGGTTGAAGCGAAAGTTTACCAACACATATTTCGAGAAATATGTAAGCGAGTTAAACTCAGCTCGAAATCTCAAATGTGCAGAATCGACAACTATATAGTAATACAACTTTCGTATCAATATAGGAGATAGAGTAGAAATAGACTTTCCAAGTGATTGATGAGTTTTAGTCTCCACATACCTTTTGTTGATGAAGTTCCACAAGCTCTCCTTAGTAGTTATTCGTCTTCAATTGATGAACGCCGCGAAGTATAATGCTCAACTACACAATCTATCCTAGTCCGAGACATCACTATAAGTTGACTAGAAATCAAGACTTATAGTTTTGATCACTAACATTGACAAACAAGATTGAGATAGCAACGCTTTCGAGTTCGACCGAGCAGTGCTCTAACACTTTCTACGTCGACAAATATTTTCCACAAAATCTCTTTAAGTAAGCTATTTTAGGTTACTCCCCAATTCGGTATTCTGATAAGAGAGTTAGCCTCCAAATCCTAGCTTCATACCCATCCTTTTTCTTGTAAACATCAAGGTTAAAAAAATACACAATTGGTATTAATTCACATTTCCACGTTGCTGCTATCACCTCTCAAATACAATTGCATACATCAATCCTAGTTCAACCAAACCCCAACGAAGAAGTTTTGTTCCTGCTAAGTATGTTGACAATGCGGCAAATGTATGAACTAGTATTCCTATTGTATGTCCTCTTCACCTATTGATTTTACGAGTGTTCATGAAGTCATAAACATCATTTGGAATAAGAACAAAAACATTAAAATCAATACCATAGGAGTTAATCTCCATGTTTTTAAGCTTAATAGTTCTAAGAAGTAGGAGGAGAGATTATTGAGAAGTCACCTTGGACTAGTAAAAGGTTCTTATAATCTCTGCAAAAATATAACCCTAGAGTTCCTTTATGATTTGAGACTCACTCACAAAAAAAAATTATGTAAAGTTTGGAAACCTCTAACTTGAGCACCAGATATTGCAGTCATTAACGAACTATGTTTTGACGTTTGGAGGAAAATGTCTATTGACCCTCTCAATGTTCATTTTATAAGAGGTAGACTTGTGAAAGTTATTATTGAGGTTGGGCTCACACAACCATTGACAAGAGTGTTGACCCTCCCAGTACTATCTCTGTCCTAGAACGTTCTACCTATAGGTCACTTGTGCTCGAAAGGGAGAGTATGGTGGGCTATAATTCTATATATTGGTTTCACAGGAGGCAAGGAATGTCTACATTATCCGGGGGGTGTTTTCAGCACAATTGGCTACAGAATTAACAAAAAGCTTTACAGTTAAGCGTACTCAGACGGGAGTAATCCAAGGATGGGTGACCTCCTGGGAAGTTGTTGCCGGATGACCGCAGTGATGACCGTTGAAAACTCCTCACTACCGGATAATTGCAATGGCTAAGTGGGGGGCAGTATCGGTACATGCAGGGTCATTACAGTTTGGTATCTTAAACGGTGACAGGTCATCTGCCGAGGTTGAAAAGGTATGCTGGACATGTTTAGGCGGAGTGTTTGTCTCATGAGGGGTAGGGAACGTCAAAAATATGGGTTTGAATATAATTCAGATCCAAGGTCTACTCCAATTTAAGGTGGTAATATTGTAATACCCCGATTCGGCAGGTAGGGTTCACCATTTGGAATGTAGGTAATGATTTGTCCTTTCCTAACACCGAGGCCTGATGAGTACACTTGATTGAGTTGTGATAAAAACTTCTCAGTTAAGCGTACTCGGACGGAAGTAGTCACAGGATGGGTGACCTCCCGTTCTACTGCTGGAAAACTACAGTATTGTCGTTAAAAATCTCATATTGCTGAATAATAACAGTAGGTAGGTGGGAACAATATCAGTGATAGTTTGGATACAACTAGGAATGTCACGACCGCAAAAATTCGGGCTTCTATTGAGCTGGATTTGACCCAATGGATCAATTCCAACCCAACTAGCAAGACCGGATTCTTGAGTCATGACTATGGAACAGGCTAATTTTTTTTTTTTTTTTGAAAGAATAATAAATAAAGAAAATAAAAGTACAAAATGAATAAAGACTGCATAATCTAATTTCTTTCCAAGTTGAAGTCCAATAAAAAGGGTTCCAAATAATAATTATTAAAGATGTTCCAAAAGTCATAGAATAAAATAATTATTTGAAAACTAAACAATGTCTCTTAATAAAATAATTAAAAAGGAAACCAGAAATGATAAAATGATAACCAACAAAAATACCCAATATCCCTGTGATATCATATAGTAGTGTCTTACGAGAATACTAACATCTGAGTACTATGCCGTAAGCTTCCAAGTCCGCTTACTGAGCTAACTGCTCCTCAAACTCTGTGGGGAGAGGAAAAGGAATTTGGGGTGAGCAACCACAACTCATTAGGAATCTCAAAAAATAATATAGTGCACCGAAAATTAAACCATGCAGCGGATAACAATAATAAAACCCATGCAAGTCAAAATCTCCTGAAATTACTTACACCTTTTACTCACATAAGCCAACCTATAATTGTAGGTCCTAATCTAGTGTCAGAGTTATTCTGGTAACAAACCATATTGTTTCCCGAACAGTCTTCCCAGGGTAGCCACCAATGGTGGGATGCCTTAAAGGCCTGACATTTCAACAACAGCAGAACATCCAAAATTCATTTCTCACTTGTACACTCGATTACGTACAAAACTCAAACACATCCGATAAAATTAATCGATGCATTTATATATAATATTTATAGTAACAGACAAAATGCATTACACTCCAAAAACAGAAATCATTTGTATGCACAAAACAACCATGCGTCAAAATGCATTTACCCGGTACTAACTAGACAGACTCCCATCAATCTGAAAACAGCTACGTGTCAAAATATTGACTCAAGTAGGAATGATTTAAAATCATTTAGAAACACCATCCCACGGAAACCAAAAGGAACAAGAAGGAAAAGACGACTATTGATTAACATAGGAGGAAGTGAATATATTTCCCATCTGGTATACATTTAAAGGGACCAATAGTGGTTAATTAAATAAGAAGGTGTAGGCCAAAAGGGAGTTGCTGCAAACAATTTTTTTTTTCATTTGATACTAGATACAGAAAAGAAAATTGAGTATCACCGGGTCAACTAAATTAAAGGTACGAGCTAGGGAGACGGTGAGATTTTTAGCAAAACAGTGAAGTCGGTATTGGCTCATGGGAGACAAACTCCAAATAAATTATTGTTAATCTTATGTTTTTCTTTTTCATTTGAAAAACGTCACTTCTCTTGGTTTTGAAAGGAATCAGTGAAGATTAAACTAGCTGAGTAGGTATAGGAAACAAAATCTAAAAGACAAAATAATTAAATAAACAAAAAGTATTGAAAGTGACATTTGGATTAATAAAAGTGGAAGAAATGGTTTGTTTTTTTTGTTTTTTTGTAAACAGGTGGACAAAGTAATTAATATTTTAAGGTTGAATCAATAAAATACTAACAAGGGAAAAGAAACAAAGAACTTGTCTACGGACGTAAACTAGGTGACGGCTACAGATTAAAAAAATAAGAAATCAATCGGCTTCTGTGTGACAGGATTTAGACTCGTGATGAACACAAAATATGATACGCAAAGACCAGAGATTTTTCACAGACATAAATGATACGGATAAATAATGCTAAATAGTTTAGTTTTTAATATTACAAGAAACCCTACCTGATACGCAATCCAAGAGATAAAAATCAGAAATCCAATTAATCACAAGCAAGTACGTGGTCCAAATAACCAAATCCTTTTATTTTCTTTTGTGGTAAAGTAGCAGAGATGGAAAAAGTGGAAAACAGTGACTGCGCTAGTTTTTTTTTTTTTTTTTGTCTAGGGTTCTAAGAAAATGACATTTCAATATATAGCATCACCAACCCTAAAAGTAAATGCAAAAAGTGAAAGAAAGACTTATTCTCTTTCCCACACGTATCACCAAACATAAAAACCATGTACTCTACTAGGTAGTGACCCCATCATTCCATGTGCTAACTATTTTTATAGCCACACCTTAATTAAGCTATTGACACCCCAAATAATCACAAAAATTATAATAGTGAGCTATGATTTATACACCCACATATATACAAATCACTATGTCAACTCTTATGAGTTGAAACGGGCTTTAAGCCCGGGTTCAAAAATGCCAGGTATTATACTATTAACCTCTAAAAAAAAAAGAATTTCTCCGGAAATTCGAAGCGTAGCTAAGTTTAAGAATTACCTCTTAGTAATTAGGATATTTGTCTCGTATCTCAGACTCCATCTCCCAAGTTGCCTCTTGTAACCATGATGTTTCCAGTACCTTCACGTTTTGATGGTTTTCCTCCGAAGGATTTGTTCCTTTGAGTCGATTACGCGCAACGGTTTTTTCTTCATAAGAAACATTGTCATTCGATTTGCAAGTCTCTCCATTCGATGACGTGGGACGGATCGGCATTGTATTTACGAAGCATGGATACATGAAACACATTGTGTATGTCCGCAAATTGTGTTGGTAGAGCTAGTCAATATGCTACTTCTCCAATTCGTTGAAGAATTTCAAATGGCCCAATATAGCGTGGAGCCAATTTACTTTTCTTCCCAAACCGTTTAATGCCTGGTCTAGGAATAACTCTTAGAAACACATGCTCCCTAACCTGGAACTCCAATGGTCTTCTTCTTACATCTGCATAACTCTTTTGACGACTTTGTGCCGTTCTCAGACGGTCTTGGATGATCCCTATCTTCTTTGTCGTCTCTTGAACCATCTGGGGCCCTATGACACTTCTTTCACTAACCTCAGCCCAACATAACGGTGTTCGATACGGTCTTCCGTACAACGCCTCATAAGGTACCATACCGATACTGGACTGATAACTGTTGTTGTATGCGAACTCAACAAGGGGTAAATGGTCGCTCCAATTACCTTTGAAGTCGATCACACATGCTCTTAACATATCCTCCAAAATCTGAATCGTTCGTTCGGACTGACCATCAGTCTGTGGGTGGTAAGCAGTACTCATATCCATTCCTGTTCCCATCGATTGTTGGAAACTCCCCCAAAACTTAGATGTAAAAAGAGGATCTCGGTCGGAAACGATCGATAGTGGAACTCCATGCAACCTAACTATCTCCTTGATGTACAAGTTACATAAAATAGGAACAGTATTTGTCTGCTTCACCGGAAGAAAATGAGTCGATTTGGTGAGACGATCTATGATCACCCATATGCCATCCTTCCCATGTTGGGTCTTAGGTAATACTCTAACGAAATCCATAGCAATGAAATCCCATTTCCACTCGGCTATTGATAAAGGTTGAAGAAGTCCCGCTGGTCGCTGGTGTTCAGCCTTTACTTGCTGACAAGTAAGACACCTGGAGACGAACAATGCAACATCCCTTTTCAAACCTTTTCACCAGAACTAGCGCTTCAAGTCTTGATACATCTTTGTGCTTCTCGGATAAACTGTCAAGACGGACTTATGAGCCATAGTCAAAATTTCCTTTCGCAATTCCTCAACATCTGGTACACATAATCGTCCTTTATAGCGAATAGCCCCGTTGACTCCCAGTGTCCATCCTTCTTGTTGATCCGTAGTACCCATCTTTCCTTTGACTTCTTGCAAACCGTCGTCTAACGTCTGCGCCTGAATGACCTTTTTCACAATCTCAGGTACTGCCACAACACGCGCCAAGTATGACCTCTCATTGTTCCACTCAAAAACAAAATCATATTTTTCCACAACCTTGACCATTCTCAGTAAAGCTATGGATCCAGATTCTTTTCTATCTTCTTTGTCTCAGGTTCAAATCCTTTTGAGTGAAGATGTACTTTAGACTTTTGTGGTCTGAAAATACCATAAAGTTTTCTCCATAGAGATAGTGCCTCCAAAGCTTTAACACAAATACTACAGCTGCTAATTCCAGATCATGGGTTGGGTAGTTCTTTTCATGATTCTTTAACTGTCGAGAAGCATAAGCTACGACCTTCCCTTTCTGCATAAGAACTCCACCCAAACCACTCCTTGAAGCATCACAATAAACATCATAACCTAATACTGGTTCAGGGGTAACCAAGATGGGTGCCGTAGTCAATCGTCGCTTCAGCTCCTCAAATGCTTTATCACACTCAGTAGTCCACTCAAACTTTACCCCCTTTTTAGTCAAACGAGTAAGAGGAACTGCTATCTTCGAGACATTCTCAAAAAATCTTCGATAATAGCCTGCCAAACCTAAGAAGCTGCGGATCTCAAAAACACTCTTCGGGGGTTCCCATTTTGTTATGGCCGATATCTTTTCGGGATCAACAGATATACCATCAACATGTCCGAGAAATAAGACTTTCGTCATCCAAAATTCACACGTGCTCCTCTTTGCATATAACTTGTTCTCTCTCAGAGTTTGTAAAATCATCCGTAGATGTTCCATGGTCTTCCTTAGTCTTGAAATAAATGAGAATGTCATCATTAAACACTACTACGAACTTGTTCACAAAAGGCCGGAGAACTCTGTTCATCAGATCCATAAACACTGCAGGTGCATTTTTTAACTGATGAGCACGAAAGTGCGAGGCATTTTAACCCATAAATACATTAGCTAGGACTCATTATTTCTCTAATAAATTTGTTTTAGTTGTTTTTGGAAGAATAAGCTCTTGTGGAGAATTGGCTCGAAAAAATATTATTTGCACCCGGAGGACACATGTTATTCGAACTCTCAATGTTGGTTAAGGGACACATCAATTACTAAGGGGCACCCTTTTACTATTTCCAGTCAATTGTTAAAGGCACCGCTATTTTGGATCAGGGCACTTCATCTTCAACATTCAAATTTCAAGTTTGGCGGGAAATGTTTGAACGTGAAGAACAGAATTAGGGTTCGAGTTTTGGTGCTCTTCCGAGGAGACTCAAAGGTCGAAACTTATGGAAACCATCTCGTTAGAGCAAAACAGGGATAGTAGGAGTGATTTTGTCGATTGAATTTGGCTAGAACTCGAGTTAGAAGGAAACATAGGTGTGAACTTTTCACGGGTATTTCAGGCAAGATTTTGCTGGAGCTTTGGCCGGATTTAATGGGTTCTCTGGATTGGGTTCGATTTATTTCGTCTAAACAGGACTGGTAAGTCCTTTAGATTCGATATTTGTATTGGATACGTGGATTTGAAGAGACAACAAAGCACGGTAATATCTCGGATATTTTTCTATCCCATGTTTACTGTGTGGCTTATGGAAGCTGGTGTGTGTTGACTGAATCAAGGGATGAGGTAGCACGTGTAGAAGATAAATAAGAAGATTCGAAAGTAACATGAGCGTGTGAAAGAGAAAGAAATAAAAATTATTTCCGTTTTTGGCAGCAGAGAATAAGAAGTGATTAATGAAGATTATATGGAGTTACTGTCGAGTATTTTCGATTCTGAAGAGTATATAAAGGGTGTTGAGGGTTTTGAGAAGATATCGAGAGTTTTGGGAGAAGAATAGAGAGTGGCATAGCAACTTCTCTGCTGCTGCAGAGAAGAGGAGGAAGAAGAAGAACACAGACGACACTTCTGGTCTGTCGTTTATGAACGGTCGCATGTTCACATCTTAGCGACCGTTTGTCTAGGACAGTTTCCAAATATAGTTATTTCGTAAGAAAAGCTTAAGTCAGAACGGTTATTTGTAGCGGCCATTAACCGTTGCAAATTCCCGGTTTATTGTATTTTCTCTTCTTTTCTTCATTGTAAGCACCATTTGAGGTATAAAAAAAATATTTTGAGAGTGTCTACAATATGAGTAGATAAACCCCTATATTGGGTCAACGGAGGAAGCCGAAATTCATACGTGGGTAATTTTAATTAATTATTTATATGACTTTTGCACTAATTAAAATAGAATTATGATTTGAAAAAATTAGTTATCATTTTATTAGATGGGTCATGCTTGCTTAGATGTTTGATGGCCCATGCTTACGATTTATAACTAATGTTTGGAGAATCTACCTTGGCAAAAATAAGAGTCCTTGTTGTTCTACTTATTGAGCTATAATTGTTGAAGAATAAATAATTGAACCTATTGATATAAATTCGGTGGAATCTTCGACCCAGTGACTCTCTCTTTTATTATTTTCGTTGAACCTTTAAATTTAATCTTAACAACGTCCGAGTGAACGACAACCCCTTTTACTACTACAACGAGCAATCAAGAAACTTTATTAATTTTGGCGTTGCCGACGCGGATTTGTTTTTAGATTAATTTTTAGGTTTATTATTTTTTATTTTGTACAGTATTTTCTTTTTCCTTTTTATGCGTTTGTTTTTGTATTTCTTTTCAGGGAATTTTTGAGGATGATGACTTCTTCTGAGTAGACGTCACCTGCGATGACGCTGGCGGAATATAAGCGTCAGGAAACCTCACCTGAGATGACGCTTGCTGAATATATGCATAGGCAATGGTATGGAGTTTCTGCTCCACATGAGGTAAGTGAAGAATCACATGAAACTATATATGAGAAGTATTACAAACAGACACCGCCTAGTTTGGAACAAAGATTGAGAGTTCTTGAATGTCAAAGATTATTTGCTGATGATGATGAATCTGGTAGTGACTCTCTGTTCCAAACAGAACGTATAGATGACCCTATGGATGATTGTGTGGATGATTCGCCTAATTCCATAGATGAATCTACCTCACAAGATCATTCACCCGACTTAGAGGTTGTTTCTAGACCACTAGACTTCCAAAAGTTGCCTAATTTAGGGTTAGAATTGTGTGCTTCTAAAGTATTGTTGGATTTGCATCTAAGTACCCAGAGGATTTGCCTATTTCTGATACCGTGCATGAGCCAGTTGAAATTTTCACAGTCTCGATAGAATCCCCATACTTTGTTCTTTACGCACTTCCATGTGCAGTAAAAACTTGGTTTATGGGTTAATTTTGTTGTCTGACGGTTTCAGTGTCCCCATTTTTTCATAAAATAATTGTGAAGCTGTCGTTTGTAAATATTGTATTTTGGGTCGATCCCCAAGTTTTCAGGTTATTAGTTTACGGGGATCCTTTTTGTATATTCCAGTAGGTGTATTTTTATTTTTTTATATTTTTTCATTTACATTTTGCATCTTATGAATTTCCCATCTTAAGTTTTGCGTTGGATGACTCAATTACATTGAGGACAATGTAATGTTTAAGTGTGGTGGAGTGGTTAACTTTTTACTTTACTTTTTTTTTCAGGAACAACCTGTTGAGCGAGCTAAAAAAAAAATGATCAGCTGTGTAGCGGGTCTATAAAAAAATATATATATATATATTATGATTGTTAGGGTTATGACCAGCTGTGTAGCGGGTCTTTTTTTTTTCTTCCATGTTATGACCAGCTATGTAGCGGGTCTCTAAAAAATAAAAAAAAATATAATTATTATGACCAGCTGTATAGCGGGTCTAAAAAAAAATACAAAAAAAAAATGTGTGTCTTGTGTATGGCTTTTGTCATGACCAGCTGTGTAGCGGGTCTAACTCTCTCTTATGTTATGACCAGCTGTGTAGCGGGTCAATTTTTTGTTTTGCTCGAGGACTAGCAAAATGTAAGTATGGGGGAATTTGATGAGCACGAAAGTGCGAGGCATTTTAACCCATAAATACATTAGCTAGGACTCATTATTTCTCTAATAAATTTGTTTTATTTGTTTTTGGAAGAATAAGCTCTTGTGGAGAATTGGCTCGAAAAAATGTTATTTGCACCCGGAGGACACATGTTATTCGGACTATCAATGTTGGTTAAGGGACACCTCAATTACTAAGGGGCACCCTTTTTACTATTTCCAGTCAACTGTTAAAGGCACCGCTGTTTTGGATCAGGGCACTTCATCTTCAACAATTCAAATTTCGTTTTAAGGAAACATTTGTGCTGAAGAACATAATTAGGGTTCGAGTTTTGGTGCTCTTCCGAGGAGACTCAAAGGCTGAAACTTATGGAAACCATCTGTTAGAGCAAAACAGGGATAGTAGGAGTGATTTTGTCGATTGAATTTGGCTAGAACTCGAGTTAGGAGGAAACAGAGGTGTGAACTTTTCACGGGTATTTCAGGCAAGATTTTGCTAGAGCTTTGGCCGGATTCAATGGGTTCTTTGGATTGGGTTCGATTGATTTCGTCTAAACAGGACTGGTAGGTCCTTTAGATTCGATATTTCAGGGCTGGATACGTGGATTTGAAGAGACAACAAAGCACGGTAATATCTCGGATATTTTTCTATCCCGTGTTTACTGTGTGGCTTATGGAAGCTGGTGTGTGTTGACTGAATCAAGGGATGAGGTAGCACGTGTAGAAGATAAATAAGAAGATTCGAAAGTAACAGGAGCGCGTGAAAGAGAAAGAAATAAAAATTATTTCCGTTTTTGGCAGCAGAGAATAAGAAGTGATTAATGAAGATTATATGGAGTTACTGTCGAGTATTTTCGATTCTGAAGAGTATATAAAGGGTGTTGAGGGTTTTGAGAAGATATCGAGAGTTTTGGGAGAAGAATAGAGAGTGGCAGAGCAACTTCTCTGCTGCTGCAGAGAAGAGGAGGAAGAAGAAGAACACAGACGACACTTCGGTCCGTCGTTTATGAACGGTCGCATGTTCACATCTTAGCGACCGTTTGTCTACGACAGTTTCCAAATATAGTTATTCTGTAACAAAAGCTTAAGCTGTAACGGTAATTTGTAGCGGCCATTAACCGTTGCAAATTCCCGGTTTATTGTATTTTCTCTTCTTTTCTTCATTGTAAGCACCATTTGAGGTATAAAAAAAATATTTTGAGAGTGTCTACAATATGAGTAGCTAAACCCCTATATTGGGTCAACGGAGGAAGCCGAAATTCATACGTGGGTAATTTTAATTAATTCTTTATATGACTTTTTCACTAATTAAAATAGAATTATGATTTGAAAAAATTAGTTATCATTTTATTAGATGGGTCATGCTTGCTTAGATGTTTGATGGCCCATGCTTACGATTTATAACTAATGTTTGGAGAATCTACCTTGGCAAAAATAAGAGTCCTTGTTGTTCTACTTATTGAGCTATAATTGTTGAAGAATAAATAATTGAACCTATTGATATAAATTCGGTGGAATCTTCGACCCAGTGACTCTCTCTTTTATTATTTTCGTTGAACCTTTAAATTTAATCTTAACAACGTCCGAGTGAACGACAACCCCTTTTACTACTACAACGAACAATCAAGAAACTTTATTATTAACCCAAACGGCATCACGAGAAATTCATAATGACCGTAATAAGTTCCAAATGCGGTTTTACGAATGTCCTCCTCTCTGACTCACAACTGATGGTACCCAGATCGAAGATCAAGCTTTGCTAAATAACACGCTCCCTTCAATTGGTCAAAAAGGTCATCAATTCTCGGCAAGGGGTACTTATTCTTGATTGTAATTTGGTTCAGTCGTTGATAGTCAATACACATCCTCATTGATCTATCCTTTGTGAGAACAAAAAGAACAGGAGCTCTCCATGGTGAGGTACTTGGTCGAATAAATCCCAGTTCTTCCAACTCAGCAAGTTGTTTCCATAACTCCTTCATCTCTTTAGGTGCCATACGATATGGGTGCATCGATATTGGAATGCTTCCCGATTGCACTTCGATCTCAAAATAAATCTCTCTCTTTGGTGGTAATCCAGGCAATGCCTCTGGGAATACATCTGGAAAATCTCGAACTATCGGTAACTCTTCATCTACCACCTTGGTATCCTCTTCTTCACTCAAATGAGCAAGACAAGCTATGTGTTCTTCGTTTTCATCCCTCCTTTTCATCCCGGGTAAGGATGGATTCATAACTTTCCACCTTTCTCCTTGGACAGACACTCGACTTCCATCAAATGATTGGAAATAGATCTTCTTCTCAAAGCATTCCAGGATAGCTTGGTTTTGTGACAACCAATTCATGCCAATAATGATATCATAATCCTGGAGCCTCATCGGTATCAAGTCTATTTTTACTCTATAGTCACCAAAATTTATTTCACAATCCTTGCAAAATTTACTAAGGGACACTATATTCCCTAGCGATGAAGAGACATTCAAAGTAAACCCCATGGGTACAGGTTTCAAACCAAGATAAGCAGCTAAATGTAATGATATGAACGAATGAGTAGCTCCAGAATCAAACAAAGCTTTAGCACGAGAACTAAAGATCAGGAAGTTACCGCAGAGTTTTTTATCCTCTTCTCAACAGTAGCAATATGGTTCAGCTGCCCCGGAACATTTGGCTGACGCCTTGGCTGGAAGGGTGGTGCATTGTTTCGTGGCTGATATGGCTGTCGTGCTTGGAAATTCGGCCTTGGGGCATTCTGGAACTGATTCTGGTTTGGAGGCCTAGGTGGTGCAGGCAAGGACATTCCCTTACAAAATGATCATCCATCCCACAACGATAACACCCCGAGATTGCATTTAGTCGTTCAGGTGGCTTCGACTTAGGGCAATCCCTCGCGTAATGACCCACTACTCCACAGTGAAAACAAGGTTTCGGTGCAACGACTTTCTCAGTATTATCCGTGCGCGGACGTTTTCGATGAGTCGATGGGTCCGTCTTCTGGTTCCTCTTCTAATCTTTCGGCTCCCTTTCCTTTTGGTTTTTGATCCAATCCGCTTCTATAGCTAATGCAGTGTCAAGAACATCATCATAAGTGGTGAGGCAGCATGGTACTAACCTAGAACGGATGGCAGGTTTTAGTGCATCCTGAAGTTTCCTTGCTCTTCGTAACGGCGTATTGACCAAGTTATCCCCAAAACGTTCCACCCGTGAACTTCTTGTCCGGTTGAGAAACCGTCATGTCTCCCTGAGCTAAGGTTGCAAATTCGGCACACATCTGGGCTTTGACTTTCTCGGGAAAATACTTGTCAAAGAACAATGTGTCAAACTCGCCCAAACATTAACATTTCGGACTCGTTTTATCGAATCCCACCAATAATCAAGAGACTCCGGTGAAAGGTACGTAGCAAAATGAATCTTGTCATTCTCTTCTACTATTAAGGCTAAGAACTCCTTCTGTATCCCCATTAACCACCTTTCAGCCTCAAGAGGTTCTTCAGTCCCCTTAAATTCCTTTCTTCCAACCACCTTCAAGAACTTTTCCAAGTCCACTCTACCCTTACGTTGGGCCCCTACAACCTGAACCAGTGTCCCCAATGTCCCAACAACTCGGTCTAGGGTAGCTTCCATGCGTTCCCTTCTGTCCTCTCCTTCTTCTCCATTTGGTTGAGGACCGTTGGTGGCATCACGGCGAGGCGGCATCTTCTAAATAAAGAGAAACGCGCACTAATGTTAATATCTAAGTCGAAATCCTATATTAACTAATACACACAATATTTTATTTTATAAGGCTTTTAATTGTTTCCCCCGACCCCAAAGTAAATTAAATATAAAAAAAAACTTGATGAAAACTAAATAAATTTAATTTATTTTTATTTTTTTAAAAAGAATAAGGAAAAACATAACCAAATTCTCAAAATTATTTCACATTATAAGTCGATAAATAAATAAATAAAAGTAATCAGAGTGATTTTTTTTTTCTTTTGTAAACCAAACTTTCAAAACTAGTAAGTCCACACGCACGGCCCAAGTAAATCGGAACCATGCTCTGATACCAACTGTCACGACCGCAAAAATTCGGGCTTCTATTGAGCCGGATTTGACCCGATGGATCAATTCCAACCCAACTAGTAAGACCGGATTCTTGAGTAATAACTATGGAACAGGCTAAATTTTTTTTTTTTGAAAGAATAATAAATAAAGAAAATAAAAGTACAAAATGAATAAAGACTGCATAATCTAATTTCTTTCCAAGTTGAAGTCCAATAAAAAGGGTTCCAAATAATAATTATTAAAGATGTTCCAAAAGTCATAGAATAAAATAATTGTTTGAAAACTAAACAATGTCTCTTAATAAAATAATTAAAAAGGAAACCAGAAATGATAAAATGATAACCAACAAAAATACCCAATATCCCTGTGATATCATATAGTAGTGTCTTACGAGAATACTAACATCTGAGTACTATACCGTAAGCTTCCAAGTCCGCTTACTGCGGTAACTGCTCCTCAAACTCTATGGGGAGAGGAAAAGGAATTTGGGGTGAGCAACCACAACTCAGTAGGAATCTCAAAAAATAATATAGTGCACCGAAAATTAAACCATGCAAGTGGATAACAATAATAAAACCCATGCAAGTCAAAATCTCCCGAAATTACTTACACCTTTTACTCACATAAGCCAACCTATAATTATAGGTCCTAATCTAGTGTCGAGTTATTAGGTAACAAACCATACTGTTCCCGAGACAGTCTTCCTGTGGTAGCCACCGGTGGTGGGATGCCTTAAAGGCCCGACATTTCAACAACAATGAGAATATCCAAAATTCATTTCTCACTTGTACACTCGATTACGTACAAAACTCAAACACGTCCGATAAAATTAATCGATGCATTTATATATACTATTTATAGTAACAGACAAAATGCATTACACTCCAAAAACAGAAATCATTTGTATGCACAAAACAACCATGCGTCAAAATGCATTTACCCGGTACTAACTAGACAGACTCCCATCAATCTGAAAATAGCTACGTGTCAAAAGATTGACTCAAGTAGGAATGATTTAAAATCATTTAGTAACACCATCCCACGGAAACCAAAAGGAACAAGAAGGAAAAGACGACTATTGATTAACATAGGAGGAAGTGAATATATTTCCCATCTAGTATACATTTAAAGGGACCAGTAGTGGTTAATTAAATAAGAAGGTGTAGGCCAAAAGGGAGTTGCTGCAAACAAATTTTTTTTTTTCATTTGATACTAGATACAGAAAAGAAAATTGAGTATCACCGGGTCAACTAAATTAAATGTACGAGCTAGGGAGACGGTGAGATTTTTAGCAAAACAGGGAAGTCGGTATTGGCTCATGGGAGACAAACTCCAAATAAATTATTGTTAATCTTATGTTTTTCTTTTTCATTTGAAAAACGTCACTTCTCTTGGTTTTGAAAGGAATCAGTGAAGATTAAACTAGCTGAGTAGGTATAGGAAACAAAAGCTAAAAGACAAAATAGTTAAATAAACAAAAAGTATTGAAAGTGACATTTGGATTAGTAAAAGTAGAAGAAATAGTTTTTTTTTTTTTATTTATTTTTTTGTAAACAGGTGGACAAAGTAATTAATATTTTAAGGTTGAATCAATAAAATACTAACAGGGGAAAAGAAACAAAGAACTTGTCTACGGACGTAAACCGAGACATACCAGGTGACGGCTACGGATTAAAAAAATAAGAAATCAATCGGCTTCTGTGTGACAGGATTTAGACTCGTGATGAACAAAAAATATGATACGCAAAGACCAGAGATTTTTCACAGACATAAATGATACGGATAAATCATGCTAAATAGTTTAGTTTTTAATATTACGAGAAACCCCTACCTGATACGCAATCCAAGAGATAAAAATCAGAAATCCAATCAATCCCAAGCAAGTACGTGCTCCAAATAACCAAATCCTTTTGTTTTCTTTTGTGGTAAAGTAGCAGAGATGGAAAAAGTGGAAAAACAGTGACTGCGGCTAGTTTCTTTTTTTTTTTTTTGTGTCTAGGGGTCTAAGAAAATGACATTTCAATATATAGCATCACCAACCCTAAAAGTAAATGCAAAAAGTGAAAGAAAGACTTATTCTCTTTCCCACACGTATTACCAAATATAAAAACCATGTACTCTACTAGGTAGTGACCCTATCATTCCATGTGCTAACTATTTTTCTAGCCACACCTTAATTGAGCTATTGACACCCCAAATAATCACAAAAATTGTAATAGTGAGCTAGGATTTGTACACCCACTAATATACAAATCACTATGTCAACTCTTATGAGTTGAAACGGGCTTTAAGCCCGGGTTCAAAAATGCCAGGTATTATAAGGAACGAGTAGTTTGTGCTCAGATAAGAGAGTATGTTGGGCGATTATGCCGGATACTGGTCTCACAAGAGGCAAGGAACGCCTATATTATACCGAGGCATTTTTAGCAAGATGGGCTCTAGAATTGACATAAAGATCTGCAGTTAAGCATAATTAGGCGGGAGTAATCCATGGATGGGTGACCTCCCGGGATCGAAGCTATTGTTGGATGACTATAGTGGACTCGTTGAAAACTCCACATTACCGGATGAGCGTAGTGGTTAAGTGGCAACAATATCGGTGGAGGTTCGGATCATTACAGATACGTGGAAAAACTTAAGGATACCAAGTAGGTCAAAAGACTACGTACACCAGATTGATTTTTCATACAAAAAAAAAATCAATAAAATGCCTCATTGATCGGTGCCTATTTTGGAAAGGAATAAAAAAAGTAAAGAAAAGGAAGGTAGGATATCTAGTAAGTAGTATGATCCTCTGTTTATTTTATCTCCAACTTGACATTACCCTTATGTGACATTTTTTTGAATAAAATCATACATGGGTTTACTCAATAAATACTTTCATAGATTTTTAAAGATTAAAAATAAAGTCATGAAAATTAATAACTTTATGAGAGATTTGTAGAAACGGACAAAATCTTGTGGAGTTATGCATAATTACCTAATTTCTTACAGAGATTTGTAGAACCGTGAAGAGTTGTAGAAAAAAGTATATAACCTGACATGATAAATACAAATACAAAAATTTATCATACAACTTGTTTTAATTGGAAAAAAAAACCACTATTATATAGAGTCATGTTGTCACTCGCTTGCTAGTGTGACAACTATTATGAACTTGTGTCTCATAGTCGTTCGATTCATCTGCCTTTGCACATCTTAGTTTCGTTATATTTTATTAACTTTGTAACTTTTTTATTGTTTGAACACCCTTTTGTTTTTAATTTATTCCTAACTCTACCCTCCCACTATAGTCTCTCTTAAAAGCATCCTCCCTTGACCCCACTTACCAGAATAAAAATTTTAATATGTACTTATCTTCTTCTTTAATCCTCTAAGTTTGAGATATTTTATAAGATTGAATTTTTTTTATATGATGCCCATGATTAAGAAAAACAACATCAATAATTTAATCAAATAATGTTTGTATGATTTCTCTGCAACTAGAAATTTTTTAATGATAATGATTCTTTGAGTTTTGGATTGTGTATCAAGAGGGTTTTTGTCAGGAAGATGAGAGTTTATCTACGACAACATACTAATATACTTAAGCAAACACCACCAATTCATAAATCTAATCAAGGTTTGAAATTAGATAGAACTAAGAATTTCATTCATAAAAACAGTTATTAGTTCATATAGATGGGTTTTGATTAGATTCAATCGTATCCATATTTTAGTAAAGGAAAAATTCTTTGTGGGTGTATTTTAATGGATTTGTAGAGATTTATAAAATATAACTATTGAACAAGAATTGAACATGTAGGATCAGAATATCGCGACAGCAATACTTCGCGAGAGTAATAAACAACTACATTACGAAGGGGTCGCAAAGAAATAATTTAAATGACGCATCAGATGACGACAGCCAAGGCATGAGAAAAGTGTGAAGACTTGGCGAGATTTAGGAGTGTCGCGAAGACGAACACTTGCACATTTGCGACACTTCGCGAATAATTCCCGAAAATAAAGGACAGCTTAGCTGTCATCCATTATGTAATACCCTATATAAAGGGTCGGGTAGATCTGTTGTAGAGAGAGGTCTTTTTTGAATTGTTGAGCAAGATATTGGGAGAGAGAAACTTTGGAGCGATTGTAATTTTCTTAACTCTGTTCTATTTTCCTTTGTAAACATTTCAAGAAAATAATCAATAAAATCTATAGCAATTCATATTCAAAATGAGTTAATTGAGTAGAATCTAGTGAGGGGTGTAGTGTAGGATTTCCTGCAACTACATATGCGCTAGAAACATGGATTGAAGAAGATTAAAAATAGAAGATTGCAGTTAAAATCATTTGAATCAAGAAAATGAGAAAGGGAAGTGTTAAATCAGATGAGGTAGAGGAGTTAAGAAACAAGGAATATAATGAAGATATGGAGTACAATTCAATTACAAAAGCAATGATTAATGAATTTCACGAAAATATTAGAGGAAGGATACATAAACGAGATTTTGAAGGAAAGAAGATTATAGATGAGGAGAAGACATCGTCTTTGAAAGAATGGGAAAAGCAGAAAATAACGTTCACAGCAGCAGAAGTGCCTAGAGAAAGTATGAATCATACATCTCCGCTAGTGATCACGATAAATACAAGCAAAAAAGGAGAAGAATCAACAAAAACAGTGGAAGAATGGGCAATAAATAGAACTTTGGTGGATACAGGTAGTTTGGTGAGTATCATGTTTTACCATACTTACAACAAATTAGGATATAAAGATGAAGAAATGATTTCTCCAATGTATTACATCCATGGTTTTGCAAAATCTATAACAATACCTAAAGGAGAGATAAAATTACGAATTTCTCTCGGAGAAATTGAAACACATGTGACATTAAGTGTAGTAGATATGGAATCGCCGTACAACATATTGTTGGGGAGACCTTGGGTACATGCAATTAAGGCGGTAGCGTCAACATTTCATCAGTGCATCAAATTTCCTATGCCAAGTGGAATTGGTGAAATCAGAGGAGATATTGATAAAGGAAGAATCTATCATCAAATTGAAGTCAAGCATTGTGAAGAACAAGTGAAGAAACGAAAAAATCGAAGGAAGATGATAAAAGAAGCTAAGAAAGAAGAAGAATTCAGAATTTACATGATAAGAGCAAAAGAAGGAAAAGGAATACCTAGCGAAATCATGGGAGAAGGGAGTGAGCTCGCGAAGGAAATGAAAGGACCAACTCCTATGGGAGAACCGAAGTCTAGTTATATCGCAGCAGAACAAACAAAAGAAGTGAATGTTGGAACTGAAGAGGAACCCAAAATCTTAAAAATTGGGACTAAAATGGAAGCGGACGAAGAAAGAAGAACCGTTGATTTGCTGCGAGATTACAAAGATATTTTCGCACGGGATATGGATGAAATGCCTGGTATAGATCCATCTGTGGCTTGTCATAAATTGGAAATTGACAGAAACGTAAGACCGTTTAAACAAAGAATTAGAAAGATCGCAACAGCATATCATCCTCAAATAGAAGAAGAATTGCAGAAGATGTTAGATGCAGGAATCATCAGACAAGCAAAATATCCTGAGTGGATAGCAAACATGGTTATAGTCCCAAAGAAGAAAAAAGGAATAAGAATTTGTATAGATTTTACTGATCTAAACAAAGCTTGTCCTAAAGATAGTTTCCCATTACCAGATATTCCGCAATTGGTTGAAGCAGCGGCAGGAAACGAAAGGATATCATCTCTTGATGGATATAAAGGTTACAACCAAATTCCTCTCGCCGAAGAAGATCAAGAACATACTGCTTTCTTTGCTCCAAGAGGATTGTACTGTTATACAAAAATGCCGTTTGGTTTGCGAAATGCCGGTGCGACATACCAAAGAATGGTAGAAAAGGTGTTCGCGAGATGGATACACAAAACATTAGAGGTATATGTAGATGATATGTTAATAAAAAGTAGAAAAGCAAAAGACCACGTACAGGATTTGAAAGAAATTTTTGAACAAATGAGACATTTCAATATCAAAGTAAATCCAGAAAAATGTACCTTTGGAGTCGCGTCTGGAAAATTTTTAGGTTATATAGTATCCAAAGAAGGAATTCAAGTCGACCCAGAGAAAGTACAAGCAGTTCGCGATATGCCAACGCCGGCGACAGTAAAAGATGTTCAGAAGTTAAATGGGTTGTTAGCTTCGCTAGGGAGGTTCATCTCGCGATCATCTGATAAATGTAAGCACTTTTTCAATATCCTTAGAAAGGGATCGAAGTTTAAATGGACAGATGAGTGCGAGAAAGCCTTGCAAGGAATAAAGGAGCATTTAATGGATATATCAATTTTGCAAAAAGCGGAAGAAGGAGAAGAATTGTTGATCTATCTTGCGACAACCTCGCATGCATTAAGTGCGGTGTTCTTATGCGAGTGGACGCAGGAGTAGAAAAACCAATTTATTACATCAGCAAAACATTCAATGCTGCAGAAAGAAATTACTCAAAAATTGAAAAGTTAATCTTGGCATTGGTTTACGCAACATTTAAACTCCGTATATATTTCCAAGCGCATATTGTCAAGGTAGTGACAAAAATACCAATAGAATCAGTAATGAAGAATTCAAAAAGGTCGGGAAGAGTTGAGAGATGGAATGCTCAAATAAGTCATTGCAAACTCAAATATGAAATACTATCTTCGCCAAAATCACAGGTTGTCGCAGATTTTCTAGCAGAATTTCTTTTGGAAGAGGATGAACCAGTGAAAGAAATGATGGATGTGGAAGAAGAACATGGAGATCCAAAAGATTTGTTGACAGAACCTAATAGATGGGAAGTATTAGTAGATGGGTCATCAAATGGAGAAGGAAATGGAATAGGAATTGTTGTGATATCGCCAGAGGGTAATAAAATAGCTCTTTCTTTCAGACTAGAGTTTGCATCAACAAATAATGAAACAGAATATGAAGCTATAATACATGCTTTGCGATTTGCAATAGAAATGAAGCTGGAGAATGTGAGGATTACCAGTGATTCACAATTGGCAATTCGCCAGATAAAAGAAGAATATGCCATAAACGAATTGTCTTTGCAAAAATATAAGAAACTTGTTGACGAGTTGTCGATGCAGATACCAAGAATAAAGTGGAGACATATATCAAGGAGAAATAATAGACTCATGCACGCTTTTGCCTTTATATCAAGTATGATGACAGATCCGATCGCGAGAAACATTAAAATACAAACACTTTTGATGCCGTCAATTGACAAAGAAGAAGAACAAGAAACCGATGTAATGATAGTAGAAGATGGAGCACAAACATTTTGTGAAGAAGATTGGAGAGCAGAGCTTCATGCATATCTGATGACAGGAGAAACACCAAGAAATAGATTATAGACACATAAATTAAAAAGCCGTGCAACAAATTATGAATTAAGAGATGGAGTGCTATACCGACGATCTTTTAACGGGCCTTCACTTAGATGCTTAATAAGAAAGGAAGGGGAAATCATATTGAAGATGTTGCATAGTGGGGATGCTGGTAATCATAGTGGCGGAATATCTTTAGCACATAAAGCAAAAATGCAGGACTATTATTGGCCATATATGCATGAGGACGCGAAACAAGTGTCAAAGCGTTGCGAGGATTGCCAAAGGCATGGGAAGAAAATACATGCACCAAGAGCTCCGTTAAGTTCTTCAACAAGTGTTTGGCCATTTGGAAAATGGGGTTTATACATTGTAGGACCATTTTTACCAGGAACGGGACAGAGAAGATATTTAATCGTTGCTACAGATTATTTCACAAAATGGGCAGAGGTGAAAGCGGTACAACACATTCGCGATAAGGATGTCTTTACTTTCATATTCGAGAATATTATATGCAGATTTGGGATTCTCGCACAGTTGGTATCTGACAATGGGAAACAGTTTGAAGGACAAAATATAGAATTGCTGCTTAATGCATTTCAGATACGATGTGGAAAATCAACTCCTCTATACCCACAGGCAAATGGCCAAGCAGAAGCAACAAATAAAACAATTGCAGAAATACTAAAGAAGAAGTTAGAGGGATACAATAAAGGGTGGTGTGAACAAGTGCATAATGCAGTATGGGCTTACAATACAACCAGAAGAGAAGCTACAGGATGTCCCCCTTCGTTTAACATATGGGGTTGAAGTCGTACTTCCAATGAAGTTATGATTCCAACAACAAAGAAAGAGGCTTGGGAGAAAAATCTAAGTGCGAGTAATATTCTAATTAAGTTGGATGAACTAGAAGAAAAAAGAGAAAGAGCATTACAACATATGGAAAATTATCAGCGAAGATTGGCTAGGGAATATAACAAACGTGTCAAGATACGTGAATTTCAAATGAGTGACTTGGTGCTGCGAGAAACACCTATATATCGGCGAGAAAATGGTGGCAAGCTGGCAAGAAAATGGGATGGACCTTATATCATCAAGGAGATAGTTGGTACAGGGGCATATATATTGATGGATCCTGAAGGCAAAGATGTAGGACAAAAATTGAATAGGCCATGGAATAGGTTATATCTTAAGAGGTATTACCCATAGAAGATGGGGAAAATGAAATGAGCCTGTGATGTAATGTTTTTGCGACAGAATGATTGCGAGATTGAAGAAAATAAAGCAAGATTGTGCGAATATCTCGCAAACAATGCATGATGACAAAAATGAATGAGTGAGTGAATGGGACGAACCTTTATGACGTACACCCTAGTTCGCGAATAATATTTCGCAAGAGGCAAATGTAAGACCTAAAGTACGTCATATAAGGGGGTATCTCTTAACATGGCTCAGGGGGAAGGTTACACCGCTCCTGAAGCCTGGGTCATGGAAATTTGGGGCCCATGAAAGCCTATCCGGGAGAGATACCTTGGATTTCCAACTAATTATATAAGGTTATACCCTGGTTGGACGCCCGAGGATCTCTTCCAAGGAGTCAGTGTATGCTCAAGGCGCCGAGGTACACGGTTGAGCCAAGAGTGCCTGGGGCATTTGAAGTGTCTCGGCCATTCTTGGCAAGTCTTGGTATATGCTGCCGCACTCTTTGAAGAAAACTCCACTTAGGGTGCAGTCTCGTAACCATAAACCATATAGGTATAAGGGATAAGAGGTGCAAAAACAATCCGGTTGTTGTTAAGACCGGATGGGAGGAGCTAGTCTTGTATGGCCGATGTACGCCTCCTTGAAGGGGTAACCAGGGAGTAAATAAGGGCGGCACCCTCCATTAGGGAGCTGATAAGTGTCAAAAGACGCAAATGTCATAAAACTTTATTTTCGCAAGGAAATTTAGACTTGTCATATTTGTGCAATGATCCTGAAGAGACAAAAATACTAACATGAAGGTGAGGCGAGATCAATGGGTTTTTACATGAAAATGTAAAAACGTCCTGCGATTTCGTCGCAAAGACGACAATGTCATGGGATTTTATATTCACAAGAATATTTAAACCTGTTATATTGTCGCAAGTACAATATCCTGCAGAGGCAAAAATACTTGCGCAATGATAAGGCGAGGTCAATGGGTCATTACATGAAAATGTAAAGACGTCCTGCGATCTTGTCGCGATGAGGGATGACAAAGTAAGACCTTTAACTAGGAAGGCAAAATAAGACCATACAATTAATGATAAGACAAGATCAATAGGTTTCTTCATTGTGAGGAAATCCTGCGATCTTGTCGCAATAATACATTTCAACAAAAATAAAGGTAAATAAACATGCTTGTGAGATTATAATTGCGAGGCAAGATATAAAGCGAAAATAATAAGAGTTAATCATCAGGGAATTTGTCCTCCAAATCAAAAGAAGTACTTCAACAGAAAATCAAAAGCATCATATGCAAAATGTCATCCAATTAAGGGAGTTTAAATAAAAATGCAAAATTACAGAAATAATTCAATTTTCCACATCAACTCTCTCGACAACATGAGATGTTACTGGTTCTTCAACAATTTTATCAGCCTCTTTTTCGCGGTTGGACGATTTTCATCAAGTTCCTTCATTTGGATCCTTATCGAAAATTTCATCATTAGTGACTTCTTCTGCAGCTTTGATAATCATAATCACTTATCGGGGAATTGGGAACTTCATCATCACTTACTTCCAGAGGTGCAAAAGATACGGGATCAAGAGATTTAGATAGCAAAACACTATTCACAAGAACTTCAGCTTTAAGATGAAGTTGACGAAGGAGCGCTTTCTGCTGGTTTTTACTCTCTATATCTTTATAACCGCAAATATAGTTGAATCTTCTTTCTGCTCTGTCACGAGAATGCATAAGGGAAGTAACAAGCATTTTATTCTCCTTGCGAATTTTTGAGTGGTCGATTTCAAAGCGGTAAGAGAGGAATGAAGATTTTTCTCAGACTCTGCGAAACAAAGAATAAAAGCAAAAAATATTATAACAAACAAAAATTATGAAGCACCGATAAAAGAAGAATAGATGAGGAAGTCAACTGTTATGACTACCTTCCATTTGCGAGATAAGGTGCTGAGTTAACGCCGAACAACTATTTTCCAGTTGATCCATGGCGATATCAAAGTTATCTCCAACTAATCCTTTCAAACGAGCTCGCAAATTTTTCTCGTTAGAAATAAGTGTGGCATTTTCTTTTGCGA
Organism: Papaver armeniacum; assembly: GCA_023531295.1. Classification (NCBI taxonomy): domain Eukaryota; kingdom Viridiplantae; phylum Streptophyta; class Magnoliopsida; order Ranunculales; family Papaveraceae; genus Papaver; species Papaver armeniacum. The sequence goes on from JAJJWW010015124.1 coordinate 102,892, forward strand.
GGGAAGAATTGGATTTCTCCAATTGGGAACATTGATCCTTGAGTTGGTTTGCTTTTACACTTAAAGTTATTCTACCTTGAATGAGTTTATCTTTCTCGACAGTAACTTCTTCAAGATTATTTCTCAGCGAACGAAGTGATTGTTCTTGCTCTTTACACAATTTTTGACAAATATCGTACTGCTGCGAATAACCTGACACCTTGTTTAAAAGGGTTCGCTTCTCTTGAGAAAGAATTCCATTCTCATCTGATAAAGTTTCCAACTTTAAATTAGCTTTAGTCAAAAAATATGAGAGACGAGATAAGTCATTACTTAACAAGTCGTGTTTTTGAGCTAAATCAGCATTTTCTTTAGAAAGATTATTATCTATTTGGTCAACAACATATGTATGAAGATTATCTAATTGGTTATATTGCTCCACCCAAGAATCTTTATCAACTCGAGCTTCTTCAACAGTAGATTCCAACTGATATATCTCCATTTTTCGTTTCTGGTTGAAAGCTTGAAGGGTGAACAAGGACTTGAGTCTTCAAAAAAAAAAAAAAAAAAAAAAAAAAAAAAAAAAAAGATAGAGGCAAAATGTACCTTTTAAGTCTTCATTCTTCTTGCGAAGATTGTCGCAATCCAGTGAAATGTTGAGAAGATTGTTCTTTAAGATCTTAACTTCTTGCTCCAAAGATGTTCGCGACATCGTTTTGGAGCCAAAGTGTTTATTCAAGGATTCAAAAACACAAGACTTGATAGGATCAGTGGAGGTTTTCTTGACATCGTTCATGATGTCTGATAAAACTTTAAAAGCTACATCTATCCCTTCTAAGTTTTCTTTGGTAAGAGGGATAGACTGGAAGAGGAGGAGGGAAAAGTTGAATCATTCTTGATCATAAGAACGCCGGGTTGAAGAAGTCCTGGTAAACAGTGAAGGAGAAAGAGAAGTATTAAGAGAAAAGTTGAGAGGGGTACATTTTGAAGAATTTCATTCACAGAAAACTCAGGAATTGATTTATCCTGCGAGGATATCGCAGGAGAAGATGGATTATCTTGAAGAGAAGGGGTTGGTTTATCTTGCGAGGCAATCGTTGGAAGAGATGAATCGCTTTGCGAAGGCACAACAGGAGAAGAAACGAGTTTGAATCCAGGAAAGGAACAGAAGGTGCGACAGGCTTAGAATGGCGATGCCTCTTGGGAGATCTACCTTCATTTTTGTCATCCTGCGAATTACAAGTTAAATAAGAAACAGAGGCAACAATATTGTTATTAAAAAAGTAAATGTTTCTTAAATACCTTGCCACTCGCAGGCTGCCTTTTAGGAGCAAAGGATTTCAATTTTGAACCTGAAGAAATATTAGGGTTCTTAACGGTGAATTTGGAGCTGGGTTTGTCCTGAATTTGAAATAAAAATGGTGGGAGAAACATTAAAAGAAGAGCAATATCCAAATAAAAGACTACAATAAGAGAGATCAATCATGAAGTAATCAAAATTGGTAAAATCGACAGACCTTGATGCCATAGAAACAGTAGCAGAAGAATTAAAGCAGGAAGACAATGAAGGAAAACGGCAGAGAAAAGTTGCAGACAATAAAGAAGATGAAGTAAAAGAAGAGAATTTTCAAAGGGAACTCCTCTTTAAATAGACGGGAGAAGGGTAACCGGATGAACCGGTAAAAAATAAAATCTTAGATACGTGTAAACAGTCATTCCTAAATTCACGGAATCCTGTCGGTAAAAGAAAAATGAACAGAAAATAAACGGTGGCGACATATCGAAAAATTAATTCTCATGACATTCTCTACTTCGCAGAGAATACATGAGAAGAGGCAAGATGTAGGATCAGAATATCGCGACAGCAATACTTCGCGAGAGTAATAAACAACTACATTACGAAGGGGTCGCAAAGAAATAATTTAAATGACGCATCAGATGACGACCCAAGGCATGAGAAAAGTGTGAAGACTTGGCGAGATTTAGGAGTGTCGCGAAGACAGAACACTTGCACATTTGCGACACTTCGCGAAGAATTCCGAAAATAAAGGACAAACTTAGTCATCATCCATTATGTAATACCCTATATAAAGGGTCGAGTAAGATCACAGTTAGTAGAGAGGTCTTTTTGAATTGTTGAGCAAGATATTGGGAGAGAGAAACTTTGGAGCGATTGTAATTTTCTTAACTCTGTTCTATTTTCCTTTGTAAACATTTCAAGAAAATAATCAATAAAATCTATAGCAATTCATATTCAAAATGAGTTAATTGAGTAGAATCTAGTGAGGGGTGTAGTGTAGGATTTCCTGCAACTACAGAACAAATGGATGGATTTACAAAAACAAAACAAATAAATTTATGATTATGCTCATTACCACGATTTTTACTTGTTTTTGGAGGTGATGCTATCGACTATAGTCATAGATGGAATTATCATGGATTACGTAGTGAAAAACCGACGCAAACTCAATATCCATTATTTTTTTCTTCTCCATTGAGTGGAGAATCCAAGGAAATTTTAAGAGAAAGATTATAATGTTAGAGTTATATGAGGGCTACTTTAAAAATATATAAACAATGCATGGGCAGTTATTAAATCAAATAGTAAAAAAATAGTAAAATATATATATAATAATAGATATGTGAAGGAATATTAACATCAGACGACTATAAGCCGCGAGTTCATAATAGTTGTCAACTGAACGAGCATGTGATAGTAATATAGGACTCTTATTATATATACAACATATTTCTTTAGTTCAATAAAATGCAATAAATAGTAATATAAAAATTTAAAAGTTTTAATCATGAACCCACATTTGGGGGATAATCTCACAAATTGGGAGATACTCACGGTTACATGGGGATGGATTTTGGCAAAGTTTTCTTTCTTTTTTTTTTTTGGGATAAAATGTCATTACTGTTCTTTACCCCAATAAAAAAGAAAAAGAAAAACTTAAAACCTAAATCATTTTATGTTTTGTTATCCCTCTTCAATCTAAAGTGCATAACTTCTCCCTTCTTCCCCTCTCTCGGCATTGATTGCATGATGAGTTCAATTCCGACTGAATCATCGGTATAGATATTTAGGTTGAAATCAATGTCGATTCTGAAAAGACGAGGGTACCCAAATATACCTCAATCTAATACTTTTCCACCTATAAGTCCTTTCTCCGAAAGTGATTGTCTATGGACTGAGTCAAGACAATACAACAAATCGGTTCACACTTCGTGTGATCGTCTATGGATACGAGATCAAGACAATACAAAGACGAAGTATGTTTACTTGATAAAAGGTCCGGACTTAACCAAATACAATAGGATTACTTATCAAGTAAATAGGAATTAACGTTTGTGTAATTTACTTTAAATTATAATATCAACAATTATAGTTGCGAAAAATAAAAGTAAATGACACACCAAGATTTTGTTAACGAGGAAACCGCAAATGCAGAAAAACCCCGGGACCTTGTCCAGAATTGAATACTCTCACGATTAAGCCGATATACAAAATCAAACCAACTTCTTATGGTTGAGACCAAGAAACTAAACCTATAGTTCACCTAGTTCCGTATGTATTACCACGCCTCCAACTTATGAATAAGTCACGTACTTGGAACAATTCCTTTGGTTCGTTTTCCAAACAGTAAAGGAACAACAAATCTGTTTGGTATCAACTCTTTTCAACCAAGTGATGTGAGTTCGACAAAAGGCTCTTCTGTTTATCTCAATAAACTACTTTGTCAGGTTCTTAGATCTATCTTATTATCAACTACCAAAGTAATTGTTAAGATTTTGCAATCAATACTTCTAATCACAAAGAATTGTATTGATGCCGATCTACACAACTAATCAATCTAATCTACCACAAGGATAAACTGATTATAGTTGGATCCTCTTTTACCGAAACAAGTATTGTGCATACCAAAGATTATGAACCCAAATCAGAAATCTTCAAAGTCTTCTTTATCTTCAAATCTTCTTAGATCTTTAATAAACACCTGTACACAATCAAATTGAATCTCTTGTGATCAATCACGCACAGAACGGAGTCTGTTAACAATGGATTATAACAAGACGTCTTTAGATCTACAAACAGTCTAAAGATCCCCGTCGAACTTCGATCTAGTTTAAGTGAATCCTATATCAGAAGAGAAGATTCTCAAGCATAAACAAACTAGGTGCAATCAAAGTTCAACCACCGTTAGTCAATCAAATCAATCGAAAACAAAAGATAAACCGCAATTATCTAGTTTCCCACCAACGGTACTAATAGAGATTCTCAATCCCGAAGAAGTATTTAAACTGAGCGGCCGTAAGAGATTTCGCCTAATTAGGTTACTCTCCTCTCCGAATAGGAGGCTTCACCAGTATCAGCACAACTGAGATTATTTTGCTGTCTCTGAGGATTAGTTTGCTCGAAATGCAAACTTTCATATTTATAGACCAAGGAAGTTTGGACACCAAGGAATTTCCAAAACCAAAAATATTTTCAAGATATGAAATATATTCCAGATTCGGTTTCCATAATTCCTGGATATGCTTTGTCCAAATAATGAACGAAAATCTCTTAGAAATCTCCAACTAGAAAATGCACATTACTAATTTTTATTTTCCAAAAATAAAATTAAAAAACTTAAATAAAAGATTCTCAATTTATTTTATTCGATACGGGATTTTCTTCCTTTAGCTATTAAGGAATAACTTTGAACAATTAAAGATTAGCGTTACTGCACATGTTCAAAGTATGTCGACATCCTTACTTTGTAAGTCCTCTTTCATACTTACAATCTTGAAACCGATTTGCCACACTTCCAAACAAGTTTAGAATTGGTTCTTCTGACTTTCAAGAACTACGTGATTGATCAAGAACACTCAATCAACAAACATGGGTTTCACGGTTCTACCAAAACAAGTTCAGGTTCTACCTCCATGTGAGTACTTTGCATAGTCACGCTAGTTACCAAAATTCGGTTGACTAGGTACTATGATCGGTTCCCCACATATATATGGTATCTAACTTGTACTTGCTGCACATGTACATAGGATCGGTTCCTTTTTTCCTAAAAACGTGTTGCACATGTCCATAGGATCGGTTCCCCTTTCTTCTAAAAACTTGTTGCACCTCATACAAGGATTTATTCCCCTTTGTGATAGGTTGCACCTCTTACTAGGATCGGTTCCCATTTACCCAGAGTCGGTCATAGCAATAACACTAAATCGATCATACCATCTCAGGTGATTACTTAAGATCGGTTTCACTAATAAAAGTCATACCAATACAAAAGTCAGGCCTTTGTGAATAGTTTTACCAAGAACATAAACAGGTCATGAGAGGTTATACTAATCACACATATTGGTAGTTCAAAAGATATGTAATGAATAACAATACCAATAATGCCTGACGATTTCCATTTCGATTCACAAAACAAGTTTATGAATTTACTTCCTTAAAACAAATGTAAAACATTGTTTCCTAGGATGAAATCTTCACCTTATACCCATACATAATCACAATAGCATTCAAACCATTATGTCGATGTCTTATATACAAAGTTTAATGGTTAAGCAATAAACCTCGTATTGTATTCCTTAATACTATGTCTAACTAGAGTATAATCATTCATGCTTCGCATTTTGTTTTCAATATGCACGACTTGAAAGATACGTTAGGGAATGAAACAGTTCAAGTCAAATATCACTAACCTCAAGTGGAAGGATGATGTTGTCGTTGTAGCTCATTACTTCTTTACTTCTTCAAGTTTTCGCAATACTTTTAATGTCTCATATCCTAATACTTTCAAGCTAACCTATACGAAGTTGACTCTAGTACATAATCAAGCGACTCTTAAAATGAGTTTTGGCTCACTAAAATACGACAACCAAACTTGACATACCAACGCTTGGTGGGTTCAACCGAGCTATGCTCTAACAATCTGCCCCTTTGTCAATTTTAGTGACAAAACTCTTACATCATATAGATAAACAAATTACAAGAATTTATTACACATACACTTGATTCCCGAATTCAACAGCACAATAACCGGTATACATTCAATCCATAAATGCCGCTGTTGACATTATAATAACAAAGCTAATACTCCCCCTAAAGGTGAGATAGGTAGATTTTCAATCCGCACGTCTTTGTTATTCCCTTGTAGTCCATATAACTACAAGTATCATATGATATGCTACTCCCCCTTAGTTTATGCTTTTACTCTTTCGTTAGATAAATGTTTAAGCACCAATGTCCTTTACCTTAGTGATACCAATCAATATAAATCAATACCAGTATCACTTGTTTACTCCATATATTTCTCCCCCTTTTTTTCACAAAATGACAAAGAAACGAAAAAATAAAGGACAAACCAAAAGGATCTTAAGAATCTCAAAATAGATTTGCAACATATAGAATTAAGCACGAGGGTTCCACACACCATTTTTGATAACCAATATCAAAACCGAAACTACAAAGTAATTTTGTTTTGATATGTTACCAAGGAAACAATTGCCCGAAGCAATTTTCCCTAGTAGTTTAGCAAACCAAAAATAAACTAACAACCTTAGTTCCTTTGCTAAACCGATTGCTGATACAATCGCTTGTTCGATAAGACCAAAATAAAGATAACTCTATTTTTCTCATCAGGCTCTAGTTATCCATATAACTTAGACCTTTAACTTTTAAACAAGACAAGTACTAGGTTAGTTAATTGTTAAGGCATTCTATTAGACTTGAATAACCGAAACCTCCACTTTGATAAGTCTAACTAAGATCAGAATTAACTTAGTTTCTCTTATCCGGAATCGAATTGGACTAAACAATTCATCCCGTAAACATTTTCTTTCGTTAAGCATAAACAATTCATACAAACCAAATAAATCAACTTGCATAATTATTCACCTTAACCGGAAGCAATTGAAACAACATAGACATTAAAGCACCGAAATTTTGTAAGCCTAAACGATTGATACCAAACAATAAAACAAGATAACAATAGTTATTCTTAACCGGAACCAATTGAATCACACACACATCCATACACACATAATGAAATGAAACATCAATTGTACCAAAATTTTGTTAAGCAAAAGCAATAATATATGAAATAAAATCAGGCTTTTCTTAAACAGGAAAACGATTAACTAACAAACTCGTTACCTCAAATTTCGCATCCTCTTCTCCAATATGTTTGCATCTTCTTCGGGGAGAATTGATATCTAAATATCATTATATTGCCATCCTTATGCAAAACAAAAGAATAACAACAACCAACCTTTACCAGAGAAAGGTTGAAACTGGTTTTTAACAACTTCCATTAGGAAAACATAGCCATTAGGAAAATATAGCCAATTGGGGCTTCACTTCTAATCCAAGAACACAAAAAAACACACCAATAAATCACCTGACTGTCAAATTTTTATACCGACAAATTGCAATTAGAAAAATGAAAATTGCAATTAGACAATTCGTGTACGGTGTACATATAGAATCCAAGAAAAAATAAATAATTGCATTCACTATCATTAGAATCTCCATGGTATAACATGGAATAAATTCATTTGCTTCCATTAATGGCCTAAACCATTAATAATCGAGATGACCTAATCAAATAAGCACATACAAATAACTGAAATCAATATTAAATTTTATTCAAACAATCCGATTTATTGATTATTCAAGAACTCACCATGACTTTCTTCTGATAGGCTTTTAGAGTTGGTGATGGAGAACTTAGAGGAGCAGTCGGCAAGGAAGAAGACGACGATGGTTTTTAGGGTTCATTTGGAGTCTTTGTTTTAGATCGTCAGATTAGATGGGTGGGCACGCATGTGAAATGCACGTGCAAAGATAACTGCTTGGTAATGGGGAGACTTGACAGAAAACGGGGTTTTACCTATTATGAATTAATAAAGGGGGTAATGCAAATTAGCTATTTATTTCGAGGGGGAAACACAAATCCCCCTAATAGTTTTATTCATAAAATAGACCTTACACAATTATTGAAAGAAATCAAACATTGATGTCTATTTTCCTGGATTAAGTATTACATCATATAACTTAATCTCTAGTGGTGCTCTTGTTGTTCACTGATGCTTCTTCAGTGTTCAAACTTTTGAAACATATCTCAAGAGACTTGTCTGCAACCACTTCTTGTTTCTCAAGTTTTTGAACTTGAACCTTCATATCAGCAATATCAACTTTTGTTTCCTTAATTTTATCTTTGAGCAATCTTGATTTCGAACCGTTATTATGAGATTGGTTCTTAGTTCCTCAAAACCTTGGATATAGTAAATCATACTATCAGAACGAATCCACTTGGTGTTGGTTGGATATTGTAGGTTGTATGTAGTGATTACTACTACAATGGTTATGCAGAAACAAATCTTAGAACAAGAATAGAGATGACAGGAGCATGAGAAGAAGAAGAAGAGGTGAAGTTAGGGTTTGACAAAAGAAGGGAAGGAAGAGAGAGCTAGACGAAGAAGATTAGATTGATTACTCAATAATTCATTATTATCCTCTACTCACAACCACAAGAGGTTATAAGGGTAGTATTCACACAGCCGATGTGCAAAGCACACGTCTTAACTAATAACGGTAAAATAATAATAATAATTACGGACACGAGTTAATGACTAGTTATAAAGGCACCCATCCAGATGGTTAGCCCATAATTGGGACATGAAAAATTCCCTCTACTCCACCAGATCCTTGTCCTGAAGGATTAGTTTTGGAAATTGTGTCTTCATAAGATTCTTTTCCTCCCAAGTAGCTTCAGAAGCAATCAGGCCTTCCCATTTCACCAACACCTGAACTATAACCTGCTGGTTCTTCATGATACTCCTAGTAGTAGGAAGGGTAGTAGGTTCTTTAAATATGGACTGAAAGGAGTTCAAGAGTGGTTGGAGGTCAGGAGGGGTTATGGTTTGTTTCTCTTTACCAGTGATAGAAAACAAATGTCCTACAAGCTCATGCTTGTGTTTCTTGATATACTTGTCACACTCCCCTCCTTTCATTAATGATATACCAGTAGACTCAGTAATGCCCTATAGTACCACCTTCCGCCCATTCCTTTTGAAAGAAATTGTTAACTTCAAGTAAAACTCAGAGGACTTATTCCTTTCATCCAATCTAATCCAAGTACCATGTCATGACCTCCAAGAGCTAATATCCTCATATCAAATTGAAACTTATTGCCTTGCATTCCCCATTGGAAACTTGGACACTTAGCAAAACTAACTAACTTGTTTCCATCAGCAACAACTACTTGAAAGGAAGCAGAGGGTTCAATACAACAACCACTTAGTTTTGCCATTTCAGGATCTATAAAGCTATGTGTGCTGCCACTATCTACCAAAATAGTGATATGATGCCTATTATGAGTTTTGCCATGAATTTTAATTGTACTTGGGGATATGTTACGTGACAAGGCATGAACCGAGATTTCTATTTCCTCATGCCTCACTTCTTGTATTATCGAGAACCTGGAAGGTGAATCTTCTTGAGAGAAATCGGCTCCTCCTCCTCGCCTACCAACATAAATAACTTCGCTTGATATATTTATGACCAGCCTTGAATTCTTCATCACAATTGTAGCATAACCCCTTATCCTTCATATCCTTCATTTCAAAGATAATTAAGTCTTCTAAGCGGAGGCGGTCTTGGGCTGGTGAAGACATTCCCTCTTGGTGATGGCGAAGTAGACTTTGGGTTGGTGACACATGAGGAATGAATAATGGAGTTAATCTGTTAGTCCCTGAGATTCTTAATTGTGCAATCAATGAGGACTTCATAGCTAAGTAAATGGCCTTCTCTAGTGTGATTTTGGTGAAAACACTTGAACGGAAATCCTTAACTCTTCCTTTAGTCCCTTTGATAAAACCGGAAGTGAAGTAATCTTGAAGAAGATGTTTGTTCTTAGCTTGACATCAATGCTTTCAACTTGTTCAAAACCTCTTGATATTCTAATACCAGATTCCCACCTAACTCAATTTGTTAAATTCCCCCACTATATCATCATGTCCAAGCTCTTGAAAGCGTGAATTACCAATATTGAATCGATCATTACTATTAGGAATTATGGGAGTTTCGAGTATTCCATCACCGAGATCTAGCGGTTTGGTCTCGAAATTCTTCTAACAACTTCTTCGATTACATTCAACAACAGCTCCATCATAGTAGACATCATCAGCGGAGAAGGTGAATCTTGCTTAGATTTAATTTCCAATACTTCCTTAGCTAGGTTCTCATTAGCTTGCGTAACCGATGTTAACTATTTTGTTAAAGCTTCAAATCGCCTTTACTCACCATGGTTAAGGTCACTCAGAATCGAGTGCTCTGATACCACTTGTAGTGATTACTACTACAATGGTTATGCAGAAACAACTCTTAAAACAAGAATAGAGATGACATGAGCATGATGAGAAGAATAAGAGGTGAAGTTAGGGTTTGACATAAGAAGGTAAGGAAGAGAGATCTAGACGAAGAAGATTAAATTGATAACTCAATAATTCATTATTATCCTCTACTCACAACCACAAGAGGTTATAAGGGTAGTATTCACCTGGCCGGTGTGCGAAGCACATGTCTTAACTAATAACGGTAAAATAATAATAATTACGGACACAGTTAATGACTAGTTATAAAGGCACCCATCCAGAGATGGTTATCCCATAACCGGGACATGACATTGTAAGCAATAGACATGACTCATCTTGTGATCCAACTGAACTATCGTAATCATAATCGAGACATGATATTTGATATGTTCTTCTTCTTCCCTCTGTATTGATTCCTTGACAATCTTTAACCCTTTTGAGCTTCCTCCTTATTAGCCTTTGTGACACTGCGAGTTATTGGAGGCATGCTTGGTTATATATAAAAAAAATTAATCAGGGTTCCAATAAAACATGTAAGAGATAGTTTTTCTTTAATAAGAAACAACTTTCGGACCGAAATATCAAGAGAATCCGAAAATATTGAAGAATATATTTCGTTTCCTTTGTCCGAATTTCTCAAGCTGAAAGGTTTATTTAAATTCGAAAATTCTAAATAAAACCTATTTTTGGAAGATCATGATAATCATGAACATTTTTCAAACAACCTTGGATTCGCAGCTATCCATCAAGTGTCACAACTTTTCTGATAAACAACTGCACAAACAAATATGCTCCAGTTTTATTGTGCCTTTCCCATCCATGAATAAGAGCACGAAAAAGGATGAGAGTGCACAATTTTGATACAACTAAGTTGCATCGGAGTAAGATTTTTCTAGCTTACAGTGAATATCAGAAACATAGTTCATGTTTCTCTTCGGGAATTTCTGCCCAAAATATTTTCTCCCAAGACAAAGATCTTTTCTAACTCTAGAGATATGATCATGTGGAGAAACTGTACTGACGTGAGAATTTTCAGAGATGGATAAATCTTGATTGAAAGAATTAAGAGAGATTTATCTAAGGACTACCTTATGATCTACATCAGTGTGATTATCTGAAACAATTATCGGAAAGTCCTGATTGTTTCTGGAGTTGTTCTTCATCAAAACAAGGATTGTTTTGATATGGGTGAGGAGAAACCTTTTTTCCAGAAGCAATTATCAACTCTTTCCTCTGATTCTTTTGAGTTGATCTTATCGGGTAGTGGTATAATATGTCTTTCTACTGAGTAATGGTCTTTCAGTTTTTTTAAGACAAGAAACTTCTTTCAATATTTTTACTATCGTATGTTGAAGAAGTATAAGTTTCTGTCAGTGACTAAAAATTGTATTCCTTCGAGGATCACTTTCACTAATCGGTTCAAAGTTTCCTTCGGACAAGATTTCGTTTGATCATCAGTAGATATAAAAGATGGTTTCTTATCCTCTTCTGACTTGATGTAGTTAGGAAAACTACCATCATCTTGATCTGTTTCATGTGACTAAATCGGTTTTATCACAGTCTGTAAAAGTCGAGCAAGGACTTTTAGTTTCCTCAATATCAGAAGAAATCACAACAACATCATTAGTCAGAGTCATAAGACGTGTCTCCTTTTCTTGAGAAAGAGATTTACCAAGAGCTTTTAATTTGACAGTGAAATCCATATTTTCTATGGATATCCTGTTTAAGAAGATTTGTCTCTGTCTTTAATATCAACACTTTAGAAGACATAGATTTTATAAGCTTTAGGAGTTTTACCAGCTCTTTATCAACATATTTTTTTCCATCAGAGATGGACACAGATGTTTTCGAAACTTCTGGATCATGAGTCAACGAAGTAGTAACATCTTAAACTTTTGAGTAGTCATACTCTTGTATAACGTTAACTGAATCAGACATAGATTCAATTTCTTATAGGTTGGATCGCACCAAACACAGATTGTTAGATCTTTTCGTGTTTGCTGCCTGCTCTGATACCAATTGAAAATACGAGGGTACGCAAATATACCTCAATCTAAAAATTTTCCACCTATAAGTCCTTTCTATGAAAGTTGATTGTCTATGGACTGAGTCGAGACAATACAACAAATCGGTTCACAGTTTGTGTGATCGTCTATGGATACGAGATCGAGACAATATAATGACGAAGTATGTTTACTTGATAAAAGGTTCGGACTTAACCAAACACAATAGGATTACTTATCAAGTAAATGGGAATTAACGTTTGTGTAATTTACTTTCAATTATAATAAAAACAATTATAATTGAGGAAAATAAAAGTAAATGACACAACAAGATTTTGTTAACGAGGAAACCGCAAATGCAGAAAAACCCTGGGACCTTGTCTAGAATTGAATACTCTCGTGGATTAAGCCGCTATACAAAATCAAACCAACTTCGTATAGTTGAGACCAATCAACTAAACCTATAGTTCACCTAGTTCCGTCTGTATTCCCACTCCCCCAACTTATGAATAAGTCACATACTTGGAACAATTCCTTTGGTTCGTATTCCAAACAGTAAAGGAACAACAAATATGTTTGGTATCAACTTTTTTCAACCACGTGATGTGGGTTCGACAAAAGGCTCTTCTGTTTATCTCAATAAACTCCTTTGTCAGGTTTTTAAATCTATCTTATTATCAACTACCAAAGTAATTGTTAAGATTTTGCAATCGATACTTTTAATTACAAAGAATTGTATTGATGCCGATCTACACAACTAATCAATCTAATCTACCACAAGGATAAATCGATTATAGTTGGATCCTATTTTACCGAAACAAGTATTGTGCACACCAAAGATTATGAACCCAAATCAGAAATCTTCAAAGTCTTCTTTGTCTTCAAATCTTCTTAGATGCGGCTTCACCAGTATCAGCACAACTGAGATAGTTTTGCTGTCTCTAAGGATTAGTTTGCTCGAAATGCAAACTTTCATATTTATAGACCAAGGAAGTTTGTACACGAAGGAATTTCCAAAACCGAAAATATGCTCAAGATATGAAATATATTCCAGATTCGGTTTCCATAATTCCTTGAAATGCTTTGTCCAAATAATAACCGAAAATCTCTTAGAAAATCTCTAACTAGCAAATGCACATTACTAATTTTCATTTTACAAAAATAAAATTAAAAACCTTAAATAAAAGATTTTTAATTTATTTTATTCGATTCAGGATTTTCTTTCTTTATCTATTAAGGAATAACTTTAAACAATTAAAGATTAGCGTTACTGCACATGTTCAAAGTATGTCGACATCCTTACTTTGTAAGTCCTCTTTCATACTTACAATCTTGAAACTGATTTGCCACACTTTCAAACAAGTTTAGAATTGGTTCATCTGACTTTCAATAACTACGTAATTGATCAAGAACACTCAATCACCAAACATGGGTTTCACGGTTCTACCAAAACAAGTTTCGGTTCTACCTCCATGTGAGTACTTTTCATAGTCACGCTAGTTACCAAAATTTGGTTGACTAGGTACTAGGATCGGTTCCCCATATATATATGGTATCTAACTTGTACTTGTTGCACATGTCCATAGGATCGGTTCCCCTTTGCCTAAAAGCATGTTGCACATGTCCATAGGATCGGTTCCCCTTTCTTCTAAAAACTTGTTGCACCTCATACAAGGATCGATTCCCCTTTATGATAGGTTGCACCTCTTACTAGGATCGATTCCCTTTTACCCAGAGTTGGTCATACCAATAACACTAAATCGATCATACCATCTCAGGTGATTACTTAAGATCGGTTTCACTAATAAAAGTCATACCAATACAAAAGTTAGGCCTTTTTGAATAGTTTTACCAAGAACATAAACAAGTCATGAGTGGTTATACTAATCACATATTGGTAGTTCAAAATATATGCAATGAATAACAATACCAATAATGCCTGGCGATTTCCCTTTCGATTCACAAAACAAGTTTATGAATTTACTTCCTTGAAACAAATGTAAAACATTATTTCCTAGGATGAAATCTTCGCCTTATACCCATACATAATCACAATAGCATTCAAACGATTATGTCGATGTCTTATATATAAAGTTTAATGGTTAAGCAATAAACCTCGAATTGTATTCCTTAATACTATGTCTAACTAGAGTATAATCAATCATGCTTCGCAGTTTTGTTTTCAATATGCACGACTTGAAAGATACGTTAGGGAATGAAACAGTTCAAGTGGATATCGGTAACCTCAAGTGGAAGGATGATGTTGTCGTAGTAGCTCCTTACTTCTTCACTTCTTCAAGTCTTCGCAATACTTGTAATGTCTCATATCCTAATACTTTCAAGCTAACCTATACGAAGTTGACTCTAGTACATAATCAAGCGACTCTTAAAATGAGTTTTGGCTCACTAAAATATGACAACCAAACTTGACATACCAACGCTTGGTGGTTTCAACCGAGCTATGCTCTAACAGATTATTTTATCGGTATAGAAATTAGGTTGAATTTTCCGACAGTTGAGTCAGTATAGGGTTTTAGTTTTATTGTTATGCCGACAAAGAAACCATAATTTCTCAACCACATATAACCAAAACCTAGTTGCTCAACCTCATATAACCAACCATGAAGAAATTGAGCTTCATGAATATGCCTTACAAATCAATCAAGAATCAAAAGATGAAGATATATGTGATTCAATACTTTCACGATTCGGAACATCAACTAAAGAACATCACCAACATATTTATGCAGTAGTTGGTGCAATCTCTGTAGAAATCAAAGAATCAACAAAGAAGTATCCAATCTCTGTGATTTATTATTTTGGTGCTACGATTTCATCTTTAACTAAATTATTTGAAGAATCAAATCCATCTGAACATATTATTACAGCTTTATTAACATTCCAATCAATGGTTTTGCCAAGAGTTTCTAAACCGATTTTGGGGAAGAGGTAAAGTGAGTAGACCGATTTTAAAGGTTTTGAAAAGGAGTGGTGGATCGGGTGATGTTGGTTCAGTAATTTCTTGGTTGAAATGTATGGGATATTTGGTTCTTTTTTTAGTCAAAATTTTCGAATGCATAATGGTAATACCTAAGGTTAATTTAGCCATTATAAAAATTATTTGGATAACGGGTTCTTCAAATTACTTCATAATTTGTTTTTTCTTGTTCTTGAGTATCCCCCAATTTGTGAGAGTATCTCCTAAATGTGTCATCTTAATCATATCATATAATTTATATGCATCTATGATACGTGTTATTATAGATTGTATATTTATGAAGTACAATAAAAAAAAAATGAATATTTTGGAAGCCTTCCAAAATCATGCATATTTTGGAAGCCTTCCAAAATCATGCATATTTTGCAAGATTTTGATCGAGGAAAATGTATACAAAGGTCACTCTAAGTCTTGAAAATAGGTAAGTATGCAAAGTCTTTGAATTTTTAAGTTTACAACGAATAACACAAACTTTTAGAAGACCTTTTACAATCTATAACCAATAACATAAACTTTGAAAGAGACTTTAAATGTATACAACCAATAACACAATACTTTGGAAATATATTAAAGTCTTTAGAAATCACTAAAAGTATTTATTAAGTAAACCCCCGTTATTTCGCAAAAATGATAAATCGTCTTTATATAACTAAAACAAGATTTCATATATAACGTAGGAGTAGTAATTAACCAACGAGTCCATTCAAATGCTATCACATACAAGACTAATTCAAATAAAACTTAAATAATACAACATCAGTATTACACATTTATCCATACCATTATTTGAATTTTGATGACTAACTAACAATACTAGAGACAATTAAGTCCAATGGAACTTCACAACATCTGTACCCACCCATCTACTTTTCTGAGCTAGATAACCCTAATTAATTCGTGAAGTTACATAAGTAATAACAATGGCTTTAGGATCTCTTTGGCAGATCACACATTGAAATTGGCACTTCCCAATCCTCGGTTGTTGCAACTTAGTAATATAATTGCCTCAAATTTATTCTCATTGCTTTTACTCATTGTCAAAATAGTCTCATCGATACCATCTTTTCTTACAAATCTTGATCTCACTAGGTTTGAAGACCCACTCGTAGTCGCAAAGACCGACCCCATTTTAAACAAAAGAATTTTTGTAGACTTGTCGTGGTAGTATTATTGTCAAGAAGCACCATATTATGAAAAACAATAAATTGTTCTCCAATTATAATTCGATAAAAGAACTCATCTTCATGATCAAGACAAGACCTGATGTGGGTAATAATCACCCCACTAGTTTTTTAAAGTGAGTCTACAAGGTCAGTAAGATCTTTAACTCATTACTCCGATGCCAGTCCACTCATTCTCTCCGCAACATAATCCAAAATAAAAAGCTGAAACAAGAGAGATAAATCATTTTCTTTCAGATTTAGTATCTCTCTTTCAATTTTTACATCTCAATAAAGTAAAACATAAATAACTTGTAATATGGATTTTTTTAGGATTGTCCTTTGAAGATCTAAAATCAAATGGTGTTAAAGATTTTTTCATGGAGATGTTAAACAAACTGGTACTATTAGATCCTTCAATGAAGAGAATGATGTTTGTTTCATCAACCCCGATGATGATGGTGATGATATTAGATTTCTTATGGTGATGGAGAGTTTGATTCATCCGAATCGCCATATACACTATTGCCGTGAAAACCATATTAGCATCAAACCCGTGGTTACATTTGAGTTTTTTATACTCTTCTTCAGCCAATCCATGGCCATATCATATTCATGCTTGTAGAAAATAAATGATTGAAAAAAATGGACGGAGAAATTTCTAAAACCCGTATGAATTTTTCTCTCAATGGTTAATGGAGCCATATGTTCTTCTATTTTGTTGGAGTCATCAAGGCCCTCTGTTGTCTGACTGAATCTGTAGTCAGGTGTTAGAAAACCTATAATGGAGTTTTTACACATGTCGTTTATGTAAAAAAATATGTTTGGATTACTATCAGAACTTGTACTGTTGCCTTTTCAAGAGAAGCATTCTTTTTTCTTTGTTAATCTTTCGATTGTTAATTCAGATGACAACTCGGGTGATCCAAATGGATTCACACATGAGTCACTTCTAATACAACAATTAACGTGTTTATTAAATATTTAATTTAACAAATAAAATGATTGTGCAAGGTTATCCTATGGCCGCCAACGACTAATAAAGATAATAGAATTTTCGATAAGTTAATGGTCCTGGGATATTAAATTAGATTTATTAAGGAAAATGTCAGATTACCGACAGAGAATAACATTCTTCAACTTTAAAGAAGGAAATACTTTTAAATTCAAAGTATCGTATACAATTTTCTATGATAAGGAACCACAAAAGTAGTTAAAATCGGGATTTTTTAAAAAAATAATGAAGTTATCAATTTATTTGAGTGTTTGTACAAGTTTTTTCTTAAATCTTGTTATCACCTTTTTTCTTTCAAACTTATCAATTAATTTTAGTTTGATTAGATGTATTATGCTTGTTCTTTGATTTTATGTTTTTCGGGAATTTAGATTTAATTTTTTAAGTGCATCGAATGCTACAGTCGATTAAGTTCGGGGAATAATCGATTTTTTTTTTTTCTGAATTCGTTATTGACTAAGTTCATACAAATGCTAACGATAGACGTCATCTTTTGTACATTGATTTTTAAATTTCGGATTCAACGTTATTTTTTAAAATTATAAGTTTAATCCATAAGTACATTTACTATTTTTAAGGATATATATAAAAAAAAAAACAAGTATCTGTTGCAGGTATAATAGCAGGAGAAGTTGCAGAATGAAATTTTAAAAGAAAAAAAAAGGGTTCCAAGTACACCACCAACTTGTTAGTTTTAACCTAAGACAATCCTTTGAAAAAATAAGGGACTTGTTAAAGTGAATGCCTCGGTTGAACACGCAGCAAGGGTATGTCAAGTCTCTTGTCAATTTAGTTGTCAAAACTATTTCTTGATTTAGCTTATTATTAAAGTCTTCTTCGGCTTGGATTAGAATAGGTAGTAGACTTGGAAGATTGAAGATCACACGAAAACATCAATTCGAAGAACCACATCAAGATTAGTAACGAAGACTGGTTGTTCATTTTATACTCTTTTTTGTTCTATCTATCTAACTATTTATCGTAGCAAAGTCGAGGAATTTAGCAAATGATCATATAGATAAGCCACTAACAAATACATAGTGATATTTCGATTGCGAGTCTTGAATTGAAAGCTTTTTGAAACAATGAACCAAATGAGTGATGCTCATAGGACTTTGTGCATTCGAGTTCGCTAACCTACTTGAATATTAAAGTTCACGAACCTATTCAATGTCCAATGTCCCTAAACTTGGGAATCATTTGAGTTAATGAAATTATGTTGGTCATTTCACGAACCTAATGAATTCCGGGTTCGTGAACTCGAAAAATCATTTGAGTTCACAAACCTAATCAATTCCAAAGTTCTTGAACTCGAAAATAATGTGAGTTCACAAACCTACTAAAAGATAGTTTGATTAAAATAGAATTAATCACGTTGTTGATTAATATCAACATTTGTATAAGGTCTATTTTAAACTATCAATAAAAGTTAAATTATAATTTGTATATATAAATTCTTGTGTCATTGTTTGGTTTCTTCCAAGCAACTTGAACAGTAGGTCTTGGGCCTGAACTACAACAGATTACAGTTGGTTGTTGCTTATTCAACGTTACTACATTTGATCTGACTCACCATATTCATAACATTTTACTTGTGCTTTATCAAAAGTTACTGTAAAATATATGGATAAGGGGCTTTTAAGATTACTATCTAATAACTCGTTTTTGTCTTTGAATAGTATGTCCTAAATTTTCTAGGTATGCCCGAAAACATGGTTCTTATTAACACTTGTTGAGTACCAGCTAGGGGTGAGCATGGGCCGGTATGGACCGGTTTTCACCTCATCCGCATCCAATCCAATCCCGTACGGATTGAAAATTTAGCATCCGCATCCAATCCATACCCAACGAATTTGCATCCAATGGATGCACGGATGAACGGATTGGATGCGGATAATCCAATGGATTTGTTCTAAAATTTATAACTCGAGTGCCATGGACTGACACACCAAGTAAACAAGTCCTTCCAACATACATTTGTTAACCATATACAAAAGTTCCCATGTTACCTTACAATCACTCCAAAAAACCATACATAGCGCTCCCAAAAAAATGCCTTCACAGTTAGGACCATCTACATAGTATACAGAAGTTCCAAAAAACTAAAAGCTACAAGCATACCAGGTGCTATATGCTGCACCGCCAAAAAAACAAGACCTTGTAGCCGACACCAACTGTAACATATATACCACATGGCCAAAAAAATAGCACCATATTACCGCATAGCCAAAAAACCAGCACCAGTATTACCATACACATCAATCTAAAATCATAACTTCAACATACCTAAGCACTTCCAATGCGTCTGCAACAAGAAAAGAAGCAAATTTTTTATTATCAACTGGACATAATAAGTCTTTGATAAGTAGGACGATTAATTAAATGTGAAGTGGAAGTAGATGCATACCGGGATTTGCTGTTGTATTTAGGACACAAATTCTTGATATGATAAAAAAGATTAGATGTACCATGAGTAACACTACCATATGCATACCGGGCTTTACAATGCCTGCATTCAGCTTTAGGAGGATTTAAATCCAAGCGTTCGATAAAATAGTCCCATGCTCCAGATACTTTCCGTTTCTTACTAACAACAGTGCAATGAACCTTCTCGTACATTCATCTCTCGTCGACCTAGGATGTAAAGCAAATGGAAACTCCTGAACATTCTCATTATGTATTGGTATAAAGATGTCATCATTAAGTGTGATGTCAGTTTCTACTTCAATAGGTTCTTCTTCATTATTAGACCCCATCTATGGAAAATGAAAACAAAAGCAAGATGAGAAACCATAGTTATACTCACAATTTAAATGGTTCCTTTTCAAAGTTACATGGAGAGCTTATGAGTTGTCAATGAGGTAGATGAAAGGTCATGCTCATAATTTAAATTGGTAGATAAAAGGTCTTAAAATGGAAATCAACAATCGAAATTGGTACTAGAAATTAAAATGGAAACATAAAATGAAACCACATAATCAACCAACTAAAAAGTTAATCATCAAATCATAAATTGGAAATTAGTAGTAATAAGCACCATAAATGAAAAGATTCAATTGGTCATTTTTACAAATACCTAAGGAACAAAATATAGACAATAGTGTTACTCACCAAGTAAAAAGGTACTCCAATATGACCTGCTCAATACAACAATTCTCCTGTCCAATCTTAGTCTGCATGATAAACAAAAACCTCTTTTAATTTGGTGATTCAATCTTCCCAATGAGTAACCAAAATCAGTCAAATAATAAATCAGCAATTAACACCGAAGGACGAGACTCAAAGGGCGATGTATCTCTACAGCAAACATCAAGGCTACATTAATTCAGTTCCAGGAGCACCTAAGTAATTCACTAATTAACAAACATCAATACAAGTATACAACCCCAATAAAAAAAAGAAAGGAAACCCCAATTTACTAATCAAATTGAAAGCGATCCAATCAAACATGCAATTGAGAATGTTACAAGAAACACATTTCATTAACAAAAAAATTAAAAATAAAAACTATAAAAAGAAAGAATAGAAAATAAAAGGGGTTGTTGTTGTTATTATTCCCATCCACCTATCAGCAAGGACAAGGATGATGATAAAATCATAAAAATAGAAGAAAATCAGGCACAACCTTTAGTAAAAAAAGAACATAATGAGGAACATCTAGTGCAGCAAAAAAAAAAGTAGAAAATGAAAAAAACTAATGGGATCACTACATAGGCTAAGCATAAATGGAACGGTAACATTATATAGAATTTTGAAGATAAGATTAAGCATCAAACCATAAACTGGAAATTAGTAGTACTAGCACCATAAATGAAAAAAAAAATTCAATTGGTCATTTTTACAAACACCCAAGGAACAAATATAGACAATAGTGTTACTGACCAAGTAAAAAGGTACTCCAATATGACCTGCTCCAAAAGAATGCAATACAACGATTCTCCTGTCAAATCGTAGTCCGCATGATCAACAAAAACCTCTTTTAATTTGGTGATTCAATCTTCCTAATGAGTAACCAAAATCAGTTAAATTCAGTTCCATGGAGCACCTAAGTAATTCCCTAATTAACAAACATCAATACAACCCCAATAAAGAAAAGAAAGGAAACCCCAATTTACTAATCAAATTGAAAGCGATCCAATCAAACATGCAATTAAGAACAAACATATTTCATCAACAAAAAAAGGAAAAAAAATTGTAAAAAGACTGAACAAAAATAAAAGGGGTTGTTGTTGTTATTATTAACATCCACATATCAGCAGGGACAAGGATGATGATAAAAATAGAAGAAAACCAGGTACAATCGTCAGTAAAAAGAGCATAATGAGGACATTGGTGCAGCAAAAAAAGAAGAAAATGAAAAAAAAAAAAAGAAGATCCGAGTCATCTGACCGACTCTTCAATGGTAGAAAAAAATAAAAATGAAACCCCATATCAATTTTTACTTTATACATGTTTACCAGAAATGTGGTCCTCATTCAACCCACTGAAATGGTCCTATGAAATACTCTATTAGTTAAGTAAGTTAAGTAGTACAAAATCACCATTTTTTTTCCATTTTAGTATTCTACAAACCGTAATCAGTAAGATTCGTTTGTATGAAAAGAAGACAAACACAACTATTAACTTTAAAACATCTAAAGATGACAAAATCTTTGATCTAAGAGATTCAAAAACTAATAGATGAAAATAAAAACTAAAAGAAAAAAGTAAAACACAAACAAAACCCTACCTATAAAAACTACCAAAGTAAATGTTTATGGTCTTTATGTATAACAACAAATCAACACCATTGTTACTAAGTGAAAGTGCAGGTTATTAAATCTGCATGCAAGACTCGTTGTGTTGCCTCTCTCAAAATTAACCCTAGAGGTCGATGAGAAGATAAATAAAAAGGATAAGTTAATTATATAGCGGTTCAGGATTTCCTACATTACCCCGATATATTACGAGAAACTAAGTGAGTACCCTAATGTATACGGTTAAGGATGTCCACGGGATTTTTATGGTTGGATCCGGGACTAACCATTAAATCGGATGTCGAAAATACCATCCACATCCAACCCACTAGCCAACGGTTGGGGCACCCACCCGTAAAAATACGGATGGGTCGGATAAAATCCGCGGATTCCGGGCCAAATGATCACCCCTCACTACCAGCTAGCTAAAAAAAAAGATTACTGGGCTTAAACTAATATATAAAAAGAAATGCTGGGCTTAGAAGTTAGAACACAAAACGGAGTTGACCCATTTACCTTTTCTCTCCTCTTTTATCAGGGGACCAAAAAGACCCTGGCGAGATTGGGGTATACCCAAACTAATTGGGGTATACCCAATGAGACAAAATAGGGTCATTTTGAAGTAAAAGAGGTCACCCCTTAACCAAATATTTTCAAAATGGCAAAATTGCCTCGTTTAATTAACCCTAAAATTTTGATTAGATTAATTAATTAAGTTTTAAATTGATTGAATAGATTAAAACTTATGAATTTTAAGTTATGAAATTTTGTTTTTGATTGAACTTTTGTGTGGGATGATTTTTGATGATTTTTTTTTTTTTGAGAATATCTCGCAAACGAAAATGAAGCACACAACCGAAATACTTCTAAAAAGGATTGTGAATCGTTATATGAAATCATACTCAAAATCAAAGAATAAATCAACACTTTCAGCTCGAAAGTGATGAAAAATAAGCAAAAGTCGACTAATGAAGATCATCTTGGCAAAAGTGGCAAGAAGATCTTCATCGTTTGACTCAGCCAAAAGTGGAAATCAAGCAAGGTCTTCATCGTCGACCTCGCTGGCTAAAAAAGTGGCCGGTGATGATCTTCATCGTCGACCTTGCCGACTTTTGTTTTTGACATACAGGAGATGACATAAAAATTTATCATAAAGAAGGTATTCAAAATACCCTTCCGGCTGTTTTTGGCCGTAAGGTATTCAAAAAATACCCTTTGTCAGATTTGGTAAACAAGGTATTCAAAAATACCCCACTTATGAAAAAAAAAAATTTGATCGCGCCATGGTCATTATGAAAAGTCGGCAAGATATGCATGCTACGACCTCGCCTACAAAAACATGTAGAAATCATAATTTTCGATTTCTAACCTAATATAACAATCAAATCACACAACACAATGATGGGTTTGAGTTTAAAAATCATTTATAGTCTTCTTTTCATTAGAATCAATAATTTTTTGAAAAAATCAAAGTTGAAGATTTTTATATGGCTTTGGTTGATGGAAGATGAAGATGAAGAAGAAGAGAAGATTAAGAGTTGGTTAGTTTTTTAATTTTGGTTAATGTGAAATTAAGAAATGAGTTTATTTTGAAAATTTAATTAGTTCAAGGGTATTAAAGTAAAATCACACTTTTTAATAATGACACACCATGTCCCTGTCTCATTGGGTATACCCCAATTAGTTTGGGTATACCCCAATCTCGCCAGGAAAAAGACTCGAGAGATAAATAAAATACTGACTGAGAGCAGGAGGCATAGTGGAGGAAGAATATCATACGTTTCTCACTGGGGTTTGGAGATTGTTGATCGAAATCTAAGGTTAGGGTTTTTATTTCAGTCTTTAAATTCTTACGGATTGGATTTATACTTTCAGTTTATTTCTTTTGGATGTTCCATTCTTGAATTAGGTTTTCATTAGTAATTTTTCCATTATTTCTTCTGTTGGATTTTGTGTGATTTCTGCTAGCCCTGAGTAATTTATTTATTCGGTCATGAATATTTTTGTTTTCGGATGTGAGTATATTTCGTTTAAGTTGAGATAGTGGTTATTCCATGGAGCTCAAACTGTGCTATTTTCTATAAATTGAGGCGCGTATTTTTTTCAACAGACATTGTTGGGTTGCATTTTACTTCTGAACATCATGTTTTAGGATTGAACAGTTTAGCTACCGAGTTAAGATTTAAGGTCCTGATAACCCATGACTCATAAAAAACCGACCAAGACATTAAGAAATAAGAAATTATTCTATTCGGTTCCGAGATGACACTCTACCACAACCGAAATTTGGAGAGTGTTGGTTTATGAATATTTGTTTTTGGATGTCCGTATTTGGTGTAAGTAGTGTTTATTCATGTAGCTGAAAGTTTGCTATTCTATACATTGATGTGTATATTCCTTTTAGCTTTTTCAGACAATATTGTGATGCATTTTACTTCTGAACATTATGTGAATGCATCTCAGGATCGAACTTATTTGCTACCAAATGAAATTCCGTGCAATATCCTGCTGTTAGTAATTTGTTATGTGCCGTTCTTGTTTGTTGATAGGGTATTCTTTGTGATTATTTGCAACCATTATGTTTGTTTTGATTGCTTTGTGTGATATTGGGTTGTGATGTTTATTTTTTATGGGTTGGAAGGTTATGGGGAAAGGCAAAGAGGCAGCTGGGAAAGGCAAAGAGGCAGGTGGGAAAGGTAAGGGAAAGGCTGCTGGCGGTGGAGGAGACGAGCCTGCTGCAAAGGGTAAAGGAAAAGCTGGAAAAGCTGCAGATGGGCTTGGTACCTGCACATACGTCAAAGGTATTTCATTCTCGCCTTTGATCCACTTTGTTTTCTGAATTTATTGAAGATGTTTTCTTATCGTTCTCGGCATGATTAGGAAGACAGGATGGAGGTTTTGTTTATGGTCAAACTGATAATTTTATGAGATGCTTCATTTGGTTGACTATTGTAATTTGCTTTTTATTTTTGGTGGCTATGAAGTATTGATATCTCTTTAATATCACTTGCTAAATGTATTGCTGATTTTCTAAATTCATGCTTATGAATGCTTCTGTTGAAGCACTGGTATTGTGTGGAATGGTGTTTAGAGGCTTCCCGCGGAAAATTGAGTCACTTCCTAGCATCCCCTTATGTTCTTTAGAGTTAAAGACATTAACTTTGTTATTTTTTTTTTCAAATACCCTGGTTATTATCCTCTTCTATACATTTGAATGAAGAGATTGCTGTCGGAGAAATGGAAAATCTGTATCTCCGTGTACGCGGAAAGTTAGTTTTCTCTTGAGTATATCTCACATTGTTAGATGTCTAAGGATAAGAACTAAGACCTCCGGGTGCAGATCAATCTTTAATGCTTAGATTCTGATTGCATTTTAACTGTATTTTGTACTTCGATTATCAATTACCCCATCTAGTGTTCTTATTCTCTTTGCATTTTACAGCAAGGCATATCCTGAAGTAGAAGCAAGGTAAGATCAATGAAGCTTACAAGAAGCTAGATGAAGGTTGGTTAGCAATGGAGATAAAGTTCCCCCAGCAGAGTTTGCAAAAGGTGAATTTCTTTCCAGAAAATCAGAAGAGATGATCTTTTGTTAATAGATTTGACATAAGTCATTCAGAAACCTCCATGAAAAATTTTAACTTTTATTAAAGAAGAGAATCATGCTGACTCCACCATTGCCAAACTTGATTGTTTTGCTTCTGTCGATACCTTTTAAAGTCTATTATGTAGAGATATGGTAGCTCGTCATCCCAAAATTTGTTAACAAGTTGAATTAGGAAAATAGAAACATGGTGAGCGTGTGGCATATGTTTCAACCTTGGAATACCCGAATCTACTTTTTGCTTGATTTTAATTTTCAAGAATATTTGAATGTACCCAGTCAAGTCTGAATTCTGCTCGTGGTTTATGAAACTCAGCATAAACTTGCACATGAGATGTACATTAGCTCCCTTTCTCAGAGAAAGAAAATGTTTTTAAAACTCAATTATGACACTCTTCGTTCTGAATCCAACATGAGAAAGTCTATTTTGATACCCTCTGAGTTAAACTTTGGCTTGTGTAGGTTGCTGCCGAATATTCAGAGTGCCCATCAGCTAAGAAAGGAGGGGATCTTGGGTGGTTTCCTAGAGGAAAAATGGCTGGACCATTTCAGGAAGTTGCTTTCAACACTGTAGTTGGAGCTACCAGTGCACCATTCAAATCAACGTGAGTATATGCTAGTTCTCTTGTTCTACCTCAGAAGTGAATTCCTCTTTGACCATTTTTTTCTTTTGGTCTAAGATTCTAATTGTGTTGCCTGTATAGAGTAAATTCCTGACATTTGGTGGCCAAGATAAAGGTATAAATAGGTTGTAGGTTGTATTCAGTTGGGAACAAAATGATGAAGCAAGCATTTCAATTCCCATGTTCTGAAAAACACGGATTGCCTTGAAAGGTGACATATTCAGAAGAGATGCTTTTTGTTCATAGGTTTATTATAAGACATTCAGAACCCTCCATGAAATCTGAAGCTTTTTACTTTGGAAATAACGAAGGGAACCATGCTGGCTCCACTATTTCCGAATTTGCTTCTTTTGCTCATGTCAGTACTTGTTAAAATCAACTATGTAGAGATTTGGTTGCTCATCAACCCAAAGTTTGGGTAACAAGTTGAAGTAGGAAAATAGAAACCTGGTGAGCGTGTGTGGCATATGTTTCAAGCTATATGCTAGTCTCTCTTATTCAACCTTGGAATTGAATTCCTCTTTGACCATTTTCTTTCAGTCTATTTGAAGACTACTTAAGATTCTAATTGTGTTGCTTATATAGAACAAATTCCTGACATTTGGTGACAATATAGGTTCTAGGTTGTATTCAATAAGAAACAAAATGAAGTAGGCATGTTCTTAAAACAGTATCCTTATACTCTTTGTTTTGTTTTCCATTTCTTTGACATATACATTACGAAGATTTACCTTTAACTTGTGCATGCATTATCAGCTTGGCAGCATTGTTTTTGTTCCATTATTTAATGTGTTTTCAACTTTCGGAAGCATTTTGGACTGAAACATGTCGGTCTCATCTAACTTACTTGGTAGAGGCATAGATTTTGTGCAATATTATGGTTCTTTTTCCCTCTCTTAGTATGTTCTCAACTAATAATTCTGCACCTTTGCAGGCATGGTTACCACATTATCTTGTCAGAGGGGAGGAAGAATTGATTGGAACCGGCAAAGATTCCAATTTACCCTTCTTATTATATATAGATTAAGAAACATAGTAAACATGGGCTTGTTTCAGTCGAGGGCACCTGGGCCTACTACTTAAAAGCATAATGTTATGAAATGTTAACAGTTGCATTCAAGGTTCTCTTTAATTTGAAAGTCTATTGGGAAATGGGGTTCTTTGTAAATTTCTTATTTTTTTGAAGTTGGGAAATTTTGCCATTTAGGTTGAACCATTGCACAAATTCTGACCAAAATCCAAGTTCCTAATCAAAACGCACAGTGCTGTCTCGTTGAAGTTTAGATGTGAAGTTGCTTGAAATGATACATTCAATCATGGTGGGTTGGTTGTTTTGCTTCACATGCATCTGGAACATCCATATAAGGCGATACATTTCCACTTATTCGGCCAAATGTTGCTCATAAGCATTTGCACTATCAGCTGTACTAAAAAAATCATGCCATGGATATCAAAAGAAAAAAAAGCTTCATTATAAACAACTAAAGTGAACAAGGATTTAATTAGAGCAACTAAAATCACAGAATAAAAGAAAAATTCCTGAGCAGAGATACACCCACAGAACAGAAGAAAAAAAAACTCCAGCCAACAAAAAAATAAAATGCTTCAACCCACTTAAAACCCCAGGCAGTACACATTAGTGAGGTTGCTAACTAAATAAGGGAAGGAACTTCAAGCATGATTTATAAACACACAACCCAAACACTAAACATTCTCATTTTTCATCCAACAAAAGGGCTACATTTGGCTAAAGGGAAAACCAAACTAAACACCTACATTCTAATTTGTAGTTTTCAAGTGTCTACAAGTACTCAAACAAGAGGCTCTATTCCAAAAAGGTTCATATAGTTCTCCTCGTGATTGACAATCTTATTTGTGGCAGGCAAATGGCGTATTGAGTATCAGCAAATATAACTTATGGTTGTAGTTGTCAGGTAACAATCTTCGAGGGATAGATCACCAACCACCTGCTTTTCTTCTTTCTTGCATGAAAGCAAACCCTCCTCTTTCAGCCTCTGCACAATTTCCAATATGCTTGGATCATTGAAACGCTCCATCACGTACTTCCTTTCTTCGGCCTGTATCTCCTTAATGGCACTTGGATATGGGTTTGGTGGCTTTTCCCCTTGCAGCGTGCAATTTCCTTCAGCCTTTTGTAAGCAGCCTTCCTTGCCTTCCTCTTTTGCTGATATTCCATCTACACACCAGAACATGACAAATTTATTGTAGATAGGGCAAAATTGACAGAATTTGTTTAGAGAGACAGAGTACATACATCAGCTACAGCCATGGCTTCCTCTTCATTAACTCCCTGCTCTTTCAGTTTCAAGAACCCTCCAACCGAAAAAATACGAGCTGGAGGGGGATCAGTACCACTGAACCTGGTGGACCATTAGCGCAAATAAATCAGAGAGCATAGAGATGCGTGATTTTTCTACCCAAAACAATCTCAAACACAAGAAAAAGAATCTCCTATTTCTCTATCTACCAAGCATGAATCACTATTTTGTTGCAGCAGCTACCAAATGACACACTTCTCATACCAAAACAGACGGTGAATATCACCTTAAATCTTAAGCAGAATGTAATTGAATATACACAGGTTTGGAAAGATTCAAAGTTCAAACAGTAATGTTGAACACTACACCATTATACTACAAGACTTAACTTTGTGCAACATTAGAGCTAGGAATTCAAAACAATGTTAGGATTCACACAAGCGACTAGTAACTCAAGTAGTGTTAGGATCCAAACCTAATGTGCAAAAATTCCATAAGATAATCAAAGAGCCTATCAATCATGTGTCCAATGTATAGTGATGGTATTATTTATCACAGTTATTTTCAGATACTGAAATAAGTCAACTATCAAAGCCTTATAGTAACTATTACGATAGATAACAAATATTCAAAAGAACTTTACAAAGTAGAATCTCAAATTGAGGGAGACGATACCTGATTGGATCTTCATGTAACGAGTCTGGATGCTTTTGAAAGAACTTTTTCACATATACATCCTCAGGGAGAGAAATCCTTTCAGATTTCCCATTAGTTCGAGAAATGTAACAGGTGGATTTCTACATCATACACGAAAATGCGAAACATCGTTAGAAACTACCAGTTCAGCCCTAAACTTTTAGTCATCAACAACTCAGAGTTTTTCAGCAATATCTTTTGAATCTGATATGTATTCAAACCCTTACCCTTTTCATCTTGTCTAACAAATTTCTAATAGCCAAACGATAAAATCACTTCATTTCTAAAGAGAATATCAAGGCAGAGAGAGTGAGAGTGAGAGTGAGGCGGACAAGAAACCAGGGGACAGGAAAGTAAGAACCAGTTGGCTTGTTCATCGATGGTACTAATGTCAATTTTATTAATCCAACTCCGTCTACCACTGCATTCAGCAATTTGGGTTGTAAAGTCAGAGTTAGGGATCGAGATTTTCAAAGACACGGAGTTCCCTCGGGATTGTTCGAACTCTGAAACTCCTTCACAAAATGATCAAGAAGCTGTTCTTAAAGCTGTAAGACCAGAATTTGAGGGCTTTCAATAACAAAAATGCTAAGATGACAATAACATATTTAATTTACTTAAAATGGGTTCTCAGTTTAGCCGTTCTATTCTTAATTCCAGATATTACTAAATATATTGTGTCACAATCCCCCTAATTTCCATGCACATTTACAGAACTAATTCATATATGCCAATCTATACCAACATCAATATAAATGATTTTAAGGAATTCAGGTTGCCAAATTGAAATAATAACTTAGAAATTATAAGAAACCACGGTGTCGGTGTTACTTTTGATGCTTTAGAATTCGAATCAACAAAGCTGCATCAACCTAATTGACTTAAATCCCACTAAAAACTTGGGCTGAAATTTGAACTGATTGAAAACTCAAATCCAGAAGCAACAATTATAATGGGGATGGGACAGAGAAATGAATCTCAGTTTTATAAAAAAGATAAAAAATTATACACTACAAGAGCAGAATTTGGACATAAAGAATGAAGGAGAAACATAAACTGAAAAATGAAACTGAACATTGCTTACTCTACCAGTCATATCCTAGACCAAATCCATTGCTTATTGTAGTTTATTCATTTGGTTTTGATTAGTGTTAGTTGAATATGGCACTGGATTCTTTCCGCCATTCAAAACATTATAAGTTCCAGTCATAATGTTGTCAAAGTGACCTTATGTAATTGGTCCAACACCAACAGTAACCTATGATTTTTTAATAGTCATAATAATGTTTCGCAATTCCACTTCAGCTGTCCCAAGCAACAAACTGGAGCCTAGGGGAACTCGGGTCAGGTGGTATATGTAGTGATCAAAAGCAGAGATTACAAGTTTTGGGGGTTTTCAGAATCCCACTTCAGGACATTGGAGCTTATGATTCAAGCATTGCACTTAAAAAGTCACTCGTCAGCCATTTCTACACTCAAGGTACTCGTTTCTCCCATATTCCAATCTAGGTTTTTGAATTTCAAATAAAATTGAAGTTGCTTCTGAACAACCAATTTTTGGGGTTCCTAATTTCAGTAAGGTTTAACTAAAAAGGTGGATTCATATATTTAAATCTGCCCTAATGAGTATTCAATTGAAAAACCCAGATGAACAAGTTAAACTTCATTTTGCTTGAACCTAAATGATTTTCAATTAAACAAAAAAAATCCTAAAAATTGAAGATGATTCGTAGAAATGAGAGAGTTCACATACTCTTCCATGGCTTTTAACCATAACGGTTTTGCTTTCATGAGTCCCTTCACGAGTTTCCTTGTCTTTGTAAGCAAATCTCCTTTCATGAACGACATCCTCCTCCTCTTACTTTCTTTCTCCCTTTCAGGGTTCAGAGTCTTCAGACGTTTTCAGTTTGTGAGTTTTAGGTTCTGGAACCCTGAAATCTATTATTGTTTCATGTAAGAACCATTTGTTTGGGGACCATGGTTTCTCTTGCACTGCGCCTTATTGCCCACCTTCCCTATAGCTATAAAGGGTCCATATAAAAAGCCATGGAAATAATAACCCGCCCTTAACCCAATTTAATTTAAAACTAACCTAATAACCATATATATATATAACCACCTCCGCCCGCCACTACCACCTCCGACTACCACCCCCCACCTCTATATATATAACTTAATTTAAATCATTAACATATTTACCCTTTTACCTAATTAAAATTATAATT
>JAJJWW010015126.1:0-332120 GCA_023531295.1 Papaver armeniacum
GGGTGTATAGATGTGACCATACTGAGCATGTTTTCTCATGGTGCCATTGGCAAACACCATAGATGCAATTAAAAATGCGAGGAGAATTTTTTGAATTTTAAGTCACTGTTGATATTCTTCGTTTTACTATCTTTTAGACCAACATATTCTTTTCAGAAAACACTCATTGAAAATTATCTTTCTTAGAGCTGGCACATGATGAGGTTCTTTTAGAACAATATTTCTGGACGTGACTTTGTGAAACCCAAGGACCAAGTATGCAATAATAATATATGCATCTGGGCTACCAGTAATCCTGCTCAGATTAGGAATTTTGTGCATTTGCAGAAGAAACGAATAGATTCCAAAAGTTTTAATATCTATTTATTTACATCATAGACTTTGGTCCCCATGCAAGCTTTCAGATGAGTTGTCCAAAATAGGATCTCAAGTGGAAAGATCACTGCCTGATGGTTTTCGGTTATCAGTTATCACTCTCAATTTTCGCTCATTGGTCGAGTGACCTAATTATTAGTCTGGGTAAGTGTGATTTAATTTGGTGATTAGTGGAATTAGTCTAAGTAGTTTAGGTTAGCGGAAGTTGTTCGATGTGTCAAAAAAAGAGTCTCCAACTCATTGTATGTAGTTCAAAGTGCACATACGTGTCCAACTTTGTTTAAACTAAATATTCTTATAAGGTGCAGCGTGATCGTGAAAGACGCCCCCTGTTCCTAGAGAAGACCCGGGAATAAAAGATGGAGAGGAACCTTTGTTGTCAAATCATCCTAGGTTGATAAGGTAATTTATATAAGACAATGCCATTGTTGTTCTTTGTTGGGCCGTGATAGTATGCCTAATAAACTCAAATTATTTACTTTGGCCATCCATCTATTTTTTGTTTGCAGGGATAATGATAGTAAGGCTGTTACCAAGTTTCTTAAAGAGAACATTTTGTCTCGATTTGGTACTCGTAGGGCTATTATTAGCGACAGAGGTTCTCACTTTTGTAACAAGTCATTTAAGAAATTAATGAGATCATACGACATTACCCATAAAGTAGCTTCATCATATCATCTTCAAACAAGTGGACAAGTAGAAGTTTCTAATAGAGAAATAAAAGTTATATTGCACAAAATCGTAAACCCAAATCGCAAGTATTGGTCATTACGACTCACAGATGCTTTATGGGCTTATAGAAAGGTTTTCAATCTCCACTAGGAATGTTTCCTTACTGTCTTATATTTGGAAAAACATGTCATCTACATGTAGAATTAGAACATAAGGCATATTGGGCAATCAATAAGCTTAGTTTTGACCTTGATAAGGCTGGTGAGCATAGGAAATTGCAGCTAAATGAGCTTGACAAAATCAGAAACGAGGCTTATATTACTGCCAGGAATTATAAAGTTAAAATGAAAATATTTCATGATAAGCATATTATTAGGAAAACATTTGAACCTTTGGATAAAGTCCTTCTTTATGATTCTCGTTTACATTTATTTCCTAGCAAACTTAAGTCTCGGTGGACAGGTCCATTTATTGTTAAACATGTCTTTCCTTATGGTACTATTGAGATTGAAAATTCAAACACTGGCAATATTTTTAAGGTTAATGGGGAGAGGTTAAAGCCATTTTTAGAATTTGTGAACCCAGAAGTTGATATCACGACTCTGGAGGATCCTTCTTATGTTTGATTGGCTGTGTTTTGCAGATGTCTGGTTGAAGACATAAAATTCAGCGCTTTAGGGAGACAACCCTTGTGTTTGTGGGTATCACAGCTGGAAGCCCCCACGAGACAAAAACTCGTCGGAATTGTGCGGGATTGAGGTTTAAAGGCTTGTTTCATAGGCTAAATGCAACCGACTTGACCTGCGAAAGTGGTAAAATAATGTACTTTTATTTCTTTATACTTTGCTTTACCATGAATAATATGTTTGTGCTTGGATGATTACCCTTTTCCGCATTCGAACTGTTTATGAACAATGACGCATTGGGACAATGTAAAAATTAGTCCGGGGGTGGGGTGAATTCATGCTTCAATATTTTTGAAATATCTTTGTAGAAAAACATCCATATCCAGTTTTTTAGCGGATTCGTCTTGTTGTTTAACAGACATTTCTAATCCACTGTTTAGTGGATCGTCCAGCTATTTAGCGGACATTTCTAATCTACTGCTTAGTGGATCGTCCAGCTGTTTAGCGGACATCTGAAATCCAACTGTTTAGCGGACATCTTTAATCTAGTTGTTTAGCGGATATCATTTTGTTTTCGATTTTTGTTTTGCTAGAGGACTAGCCAATTGCTGGTTGGGGGTGGGGTTTGTGCTCATTTTATGACACAAAATGTCGTGTTTATACTAGTTTTAAGCCGAATTGACGTGCCAATTCGGTGCCTTGGGCTGATACTCTACACATATGGTCTTTTCAGTGAAGTGGTCGAACAATTATTACTCTGAGTTGTTTTGGGATAGTAAATAGTGACAACAGTTGGATGGAGGGCAAGTCCACTATATCGAGAGTTTTGTGTGGAACCAACGTGTTGGCTGGGATTATTTGCTTTGGACCGCAGGTTAAGGTGCCAACAACTGGAGGAATTTTTAGTAAAACCAGTTTACCAAGGCAACCAGGCCCGCAACATAGAAAACAAAACAATTGAAGACCTAAAAACTTGGATGAAACCAGATCTGTTCATGCGGAGTTAGGGTTCATTTTTGGGCAGAAGTTCTAAGTAAAAATGTACATACTTAACAATCTCAAGTGCTGCTAAAGGTCTCTTTCAACTGCCTAAGGATAAACTACAACCAATTTAGGTTTTTGTCTACAACTTACTGAGAGATGAAGTTACAAATCAGTTTGAGATTGCTGCAGATTTTGTTCCGGATTCAATTTGCAATAAATCAGGGTATGGATGTGGATGATTTCAGTAGTTTTGACTCAGAACTATATGGAAGACGTTACATCTATGTGGAGTATTTTTTCCCAAATCTAGGAAGTGTTTGAATCAAGTATTACAGCAGGGTTTTCTGGGTACCAATGGAGAGATGGATACGGTCGATTTCGTTCTTTCAGGCATGAAGACAGGGTTGAATCTGAGTGGAAATTTGAGAAAAAGTCATGACAGTTGTGTATAAAAGAGAAGTATAATCATCCAAGAAGGGTACGATTGAATTCCACAATTTGAATCTTTTTTGCTTTCTACTTAGTTCTTGTTTTTAGTTCTCTTTTGTGTTAGAGTTTCCATTCAATACTTTTTAATGGCATTCTGCACAACTATAAGAAACTAAACCCCTCTCTGCCAATATTAGAGGGGAATCTTAATGGGTTCAAAGTTCTTTGATCATTAATAAAATTTCATGTTTTAATCCATTTCATCTTTGTTTGATTATAATTTTGTGTTGAGTATGTCTACAAACTCTTAGATCTAGTGTGATTTCTGGATACATTGAATGCTATGAAATCCCTATGACATTTCTCAATTGGTTTTACTTTAGTTAAAAATATAATCAATCCTTAAGAAATGGTGTTTTAGTTGCACTTAGAATTACAGGTACATACGCCATATCTTCCGGGTAGAGTAGATTACTATCTGTCTCTATTTGAGTATCATTGGATCACATATAAGAACTTGAATGCTATTAGGTGGGACCTTGGGTCTTGGAAGATTTATATCAATTATTCTTTTTCTTTACAAATATCGTCTGCTGCATTTTACAACTCAACTTTACATTATTGCTTTGTTAAACAGTTCTTTGATCATTAATAAAATTTCTTGTTTTAATCCATTTCATCTTTGTTTATACAAACTCTTAGATTTAGTGTGATTTCCGGATACATTGAATGATATGAAATCCCTGTGAAATTTCTCAATTGGTTTTACTTTAGTTAGAAATATAATCAATCCTTAAGAAATAGTGTTTTAGTTGCACTTAGAACTACAAGTACATTCGCCATATCTTCCGGGTAGAGCAGATTACTATCTGTCTCTATTTGAGTATCATTGGATCACATATAAGATATGAGACAGTTGGAACCTGCTTGCTGTCTTTTTAAATATCATTTGCTCCTGCCACCGCTTTTACAGTTGATTCATTAGTCCAGGTGAGGTGATTTAAGAATTTTAATAAATTAGAATACTTGCACATGCAATACAGAGATGCACAAATCTTGAGGACCTAATATCAAAAATTGAATTGAGGATTTGGAATGCCCACAACTTCCTATTTGAATTTGACATAGGGAATAGCAGAAGAAGGTAAACTCTAGAAAAAAAAAAATTTTTGTTTTTTTTTTTTTGGAATTTGTTTCTTT
Source organism: Papaver armeniacum (assembly GCA_023531295.1). Taxonomy (NCBI): domain Eukaryota; kingdom Viridiplantae; phylum Streptophyta; class Magnoliopsida; order Ranunculales; family Papaveraceae; genus Papaver; species Papaver armeniacum. Next base: position 4,287 of record JAJJWW010015126.1, read on the forward strand.
TGGTTATTGGTTTGGATGATGTTTTTGATATTCTAAAATCAGTATGGGTTTTCACTTTGATCCATCCATTTTCTCTTCTTTGTATGTAGCTCATGGAAACAAAGACCTTTATCTTGAATGGTTGATGGCAAACAAGGATCGGTCGAGTTGTCGGGACTAAAGGACTTTGTCTTGGCACTAAGACGTTGTTTGTCAAATTTTTCGTTTTTTTTTTTTGTGTGGCATGCTTAAGAGCTTAATTGGTCTCCTTTTTCCTTTTTACAGTCATTTTAATATCTTATAAGAATGTCCTTTTACTAATTAGTGGTTCTTTTTCATAAGACTGTTTTCATCTCCTACTTCAATGATGAAAACAACTCTCACTTCATGACAACAAGATCACTAATTCAACAACTAGATTGATCCAAAATAATTGGTCTTATTTATTTTGCGTCTTTATGTTAGATTTCTTTTTGCTTGGTATGTTGCAGGAAAAGTGTATCTATATAACTGTATTGATCATTTCCTTAAACATCACAAAGAACTATGGTTTTTAGTCATCGTTGCATCTTGTAAATTTGTGATTCCCTCCTTTTTAAGAAATGCCATCTGTTTTCTTCTTAGCAAAAGCTTCTTGTCATGCTCTCTCTTCTTCCATGGAAACTCTAAAAGTAGTTTGGATTCACACCAAAATTATAACCAAAGACCACCAAATGCCACCGCTCGCCGCCGAACGACTTCCGTATCCCTAATGAATATGGATGTGTTGCAACTTAAAAATGAAAATTCGGTTTAAAAGAAGCAGAATAAGTAGCGAAAATCTGCATAAGAACTTGTGAGACTTGTGCGATGAGGACTTCAGAGAGAATATTAGGACCAGAATGTGACTAATAAACTCTGTTATTTGCAGAAGCAAAGAGAGCTCCAAGTTTTTATGGCTTATCCTCACCTTCTCTACCTAAATCAACAATGTCAAGGGCAACACTGTTCTTTTTCACCTTCTTAGTGAAACTACAAACACATAGGCTACATGGTAAGTAATACAACATATCGACCTGAGAGTCTAGAAACAAGTAATATATTGATATTCATTATCCATGTTAAATAACACAACCAATACACCATTTTTTTTTATCAATATCAATAAAAAAATTGCACAAACACTTTCACACAACAATGCCCCCGAAACAGCATCACCACCATAACCGAAACCAAAAAAGTTATGCAGGGGATGGTATAAATTAGCTGCATTGACATGGTTATCTAAACCCAACATATCCCAGCACTTTACATATCCCTGCAGGATACAATGATGTAAAAAAAAAGTACTATAACACACAATCACTCGAATTGTAAAGCTCGCACATTAACATAAAAACCTTAAGATTTAAACACCAAGGAGAGCAAAGCAAACTCACAATATTTGGGATTCGATTTTCTTTTGTTGGACGTGGGTTCAATTACTTATATACATAATGTGTGTTGTTCATTCCGCAACCTTGCCATGAGTTGAAGGATGTATTTATAGAAAATCGAAAACCCGCCCCGCCGCCATATAATCCACAAAATAGCCAATGTAATTGAAATTTCTTAAGTCACAAATCGACCTAAATAAATGAATAATTCTCATAGGTTTCGATACCAACACAATTGTTAACATCAAAATCAACTTGATGGAAACCCAAATAGCTTCAACTGCAAAAAAAAAAAAAAAAAAAAAAAAAATGCAGTCGGTTCATTGAGGGAAATATATATTGTTTATGACCATAAATTTAATGGGAGCACTACACCAAAATTACACATAATATGTACCTAACCCTGTTCTTCATAAGAAAAGAAAAAAAACGACTTACTTGGAAGCAGGACATCAATTGTATATGGATGAACCCTTATAAGTCCGAGATAACCAAGCAATCTATTCCTCGCTAAAACAAACAAAGTGGGAAAAATAACATGAGATAAAAGATTAAAGTAAGAAAGAAACTTTATTTTAGAATGATCGCATGCAAAATTATCACCTATGTACATAACTACATATATTTCAATTATAGGCTTTCCTGGTAATTTCGTCTTTGTTGCAGATACATCTATCATCACCTACAAACACCTTAAGAAGAGTAAATTCCAAGTAGTAACACATCTGGTTGTCTTAATTGCTAGGAAACCATCTTAATCTGCCTAAAACAAACACCATGATTGAACCATTTACAAAACCCATGGTAACACCTAATAGAACTATTGGATACAACAACAACACTGATGGTTCATGCATTATTACAAACACTTGATATTCGTTCTTTGAGATGGTAATGGAGATAACTGTGTCACTTATGTTTCTTGCTCAAATTCCCCGCAAAATCGATTTGGATTGAAACCAAATCTTCCTAAGCATACAATGACTCATATTACTCACTAATTCGTAGAAGGGTTTTGTTGAAGCTTGACAATAACATAAATAAAATCAAATTCTAAAACTTAACTATTGCATAGTGAAAAAACTTATAGTAATGCAAAACCAAACCAGAAAGTCCAAAATTGAACCTCAGTTTCTCCTAGACATTACATATGGCTCAGAATTTAAAACCCACAGCTGGCTAAGAGCAAAAAGTAAACACACATTAACATATATGCCATATGAATAGTTACTCTAGACATCTTCCCCGCTCGCATTGTGAAGAAGGGATTGATGAGTTCTTCCTGGTATGGGAGGATTATAAAATGGGTTGTCAAATTGAGACGACAAATAGCGAAGATTTGTGTTTGAATCACCTAATTTGAATGAGTGGATGGCTCTGAGATGGTTTTAGGTTTACGGGTTAGGGTTTTGTTCGAATTCGATACCGAGATTGAAGAAGAATCATAAATAAAAAAAAAGGAATCTGAAATGGGTATTTGATTTGGAGTAAAGATGAGAAAGCAAAGAAGAACATCGCCGATGTTCATGGGTTTGCATCGAGATTATACAATTAAAGCGAAGTGGGTATCGGTTTATACCTTGAACTTGAACTCCGATAAGCAAGAACAAGGAGCAAAGCAGCAAACAACGTTTCACCACGACGATCAGCAGGTACTTCAATCTCCAAAGATGAGCACGAACTTGATTCGAGGCTAAGAACTTGAAACCATTTCTCCCGATGGTAACTCTCTTTAGGGTTAGAGTTACCACTTTTAAATGGTAAAACTTTTGTGTGATATCGGTGGGAATCACTTACTCTTCTACACACGTGCAAGATATGCTTATATAGAGTCCAACCCTAAAGGAATATGGAACCCTACCGGACTTGCCACATATATATGGGCGAACATATTCAGATCCGAACTGAATATCTAACATCTCCCGCTCGCACATAGTGTGTGTGGATTCTACCATAAGAAATAAAAGTTCATATTAGTAAATAGCCTGTGCGACCGTCGAGGTACCTACATTTTGGGAGCTCCATACTAGCAGCTCAATATGAGTCAGCATAGAGGCATCAACCCTTTAAGAAAAATGTTTGTATCTCGTTGTATCCTGGGTCCATCAAAATCTCATTGGTCTAGACTACGTTGATCCCTTGTAGAGCTAGTCTAAACCTCATGCTAGCTTCTTGCAAATACATTCACACTTATGTTGCAACTCCAGCAAGGCAACTCAAGTTGTGGACTGTGAATATAAAACATTCATGAGTTTGATGACCTTCCTCTCGCCCTATTACCATGAAGTTTCAGAACCAATTGCTTTCCCAAATATGTACCAACCATGGCCATAGGACACACACTAAAGTAGAAATCATCGAATCTTTACTTAATAACAAAGTCAAATGTCATAAGGTTACCTGTGTATAATCTAATTATCATACGCACTCACATGGTGAGAAAAATAGGGAACCATTTTCGCACCTCCGTAGTGGTCGCAAGCACGCATAATATGAAAATGTGCTAGAGTGGAGTTTTACTTGTCTACACAAGTATATGTCACAAACTCTTACACTCTACAAATCTTGACTGAGTCTCAACTCTTGCGCCTAATCCGAAATTTCTAACTACTCGCTTTCAACAAGCGTCGTGAAAGAGATTTCTCATTTGGCTTTCCTCTAAGGTATGATGAACAACATGTATATTCATCATCGATATTCATTATATAGATCCTATCTTGGTATTGCCAAGGCGATGCATCATCTCATCTTTGATCGCTCTCTTTAGCGCCAAAGGTGACTACCTATGTGAGTAAGCCAGTCCATACCTGGTGACATATCAATCAAGTTTTGACATAATTCATTCTCTATGCACCAATGTCAGCGTGTATATCCATGCCCATAAGTAAATAATTAATCATAACAATGATCCATTATCAAATTGTATTGATTATTAACAAATATTCATAAAACATATGCATATACGATCATCATGTCTTAGGGGAAAAAAAACGAAAAAATATAGAGACATCCATTACCACCTACGTAAACCTAACGCCCTAGCATGAGACAAGAATGTATCTCTTGGTATAGGTTTAATAAGGGGATCAACTACCATCAATTCTGTAGGCATGTACTCCAAAACTATTTCTTTCTTCGTAAGAGCATCTCTAATAAAGCAACACCTCCTATCAATGTGCTTAGTCTTTCCATGGTATTTTGGGTATTTTGCATAAGCAATCATTGATGCGACATCAGTGTGAATTTTCACCGCATCAGTAGCGTGAGTGACAAATTCATAACTATCAAAGAAACTCCTTAACCAACTAGATTCTTGTACTGCAGCTTGACAAGCTACAAACTCAGATTCCATAGTAGACATAGCGACAATTGACTGTTTCTTACTACTCCATGTGATGGCCCCGCCATTTAGCAAGAAAGCATACCCTGATGTGCATTTTTTCTCTGCTATTTTTCCAATCCAGTTAACATCACAATAACCACTGAGACGTAGATATGAACCCTTGTAGCATATAGCATGAGATCGCTCGTCCCTTTGAGATACCTTAGTATCCTCTTGACTTCTTGCCAGTTCTCAAAACTAGGATTCGACTGGTACCGACTAACTAATCCAATAGCATAGCATATATCAGGTCTAGTACACATCATAACATACATCAGACTCCCAATTACGTTGGAATAGGGTACCCACTATCTCATGTCTTTCTCTTCAGTGGTATTAGGGAACATCTCAAGGCTAAGTTCTGACCTTTAACAACTGGAGTGTCTATGGGCTTGCAATCTTGCATCTAAAATCGCTCAAGAACCCTTTTAATGTATGTCTCATGTGACATACCCAAAAGTCTCTTTAAAAGATCTCTAAGGATCTTAATCCCTAGCACATAGCTTGCTTCTCCCATGTCCTTCATCTCAAAAGTTGAGGACAACCACTCTTTTGTGGCGACAACAATTTCCATGTTACTTCTATCTATAAGGATAGGAAACCTTTATCGGACCGTTTAACGTACACACAATGGTCTTCCTCTATCATCGTAAACCCATTGGAAACAATGGCTCGATAAAATTTAAATACCATTGTCTAGATGATTGTTTTAGGCCATAAATAGATTTTTGGAGCTTGCAACTTTACACTCTTGACCTTTAATCACAAAGCCCTCTGGTTGCTCCATGTAAATTTTCTCTTCTAGTTCCCCATTGAGAAATGCAGTCTTAACATCCATTTGATGAAGTTCCAAATCCATATGGGCGACAATATCTAGCATAAGGCGTATCGAGGCGATTCTCACCATAGGGGAGAAAGTTTCCTCGTAGCTAGAGAAGGAATGGTGCATCTTCCATTGACTCTTCCACCTCAAAGAGGCTAAGATCTCCCCCTACTTCGTCTTCCATAAAACAAACCATGCATCATCTCTTCAACAAACTTCTCCAATAGGTAAGTCACAATCATAATCTCCTCCTTTGGAATAGTGAAGGCGATGGACTTTTCATTCTAGGTCTAGCCTCAACACCCTCATGTTGGAGGTGTAGCCTTCGCCACAAAGCCTTGCCAATTTGAATCTCTATGCCTTTCATTTAAACCATCGATCACCGCACTTGACTTTGAAAACCCATTTGCTTCCAATGGCCTTGAGTTCAATCCACTGCAATATAAATCACCATTTAACCTTTCCTACGAGAGATCAACGTATTACCAAACACCATTAATCCCTCATTAATTGTATCTCTTCTGCAATATTCTATTTTTTTCCTTTTAGGAAATGATTCCACCGAGTTACACTCCCACTATTCAAACAGCCTCTTTGAAATTCTTAGGCTCCATGTGCGTCATCATGTGAACAAACCATGAAACTTCCCCCTCTCAATATGAATATGCATTGAAACTCCATCCTTCGCTTCTCCGATGGACTTTCCCGTTCACTTCTCCGAGATTGGGGATCCTGATTTGATGGTGTCAATCCAGATTATTATCTTAACCTTGATCGGTCCGTTTAGTGGAACACTCCCACTTTCCCTAGGAGAACGAGAAATTTCTTCGCTATTCTCAACTAGACGAATTGGTGCATCTTCCATTGACTCTTCCACCTCAAAGAGGCTAAGATCTCCCCCCTACTTCGTTCATTCTAGGAAAATCCTGTTCTAGGAAATCTGCATCACGTGACTCACTCTTAGTTACATTTCCATCAGGATGCTCACCGATGAACACATGGCCTTTTGACTGATCAGAATATGTGATAAAGATACACTTTTTCGCTCGAGGGCCCAGCTTCCCATACCGATGAGAACTGTTGTGTACATAAGCAGCTGAACCCCATGGTCGCAAATTATCCAATTCAGGTTTTCTGCCGGTCCACAAATCATATGGGGTGGAAGGCACTGACTTCGAAGGCACACGATTAAGGACATAGGCAGCACACAGTAACACATCTCTCTAAAAAGAAATAAGAAGATGATCTTGCACCATCATTGACATAACCATGTCTAACAAAGTAAGATTCCTTATCTCTGCTAGACCATTTTGTTGCGGAGTACCAGGAATAGTCAATTGTCTCAGGATCCCTTTTTCCTCACAATACCCTTTAAATAGGTCATATGGATATTCACGGCCACGGACAGTTCTTAGAGCCTTAATGCTCTCATTTAGTTAATTTTCCACTTAGTATACATAGCGTCTAAATCAAGCCAATGCTTCTGACTTGTGGGATATCAAGTAAATATGACCATATCGTGTTAAGTCATCTATGAAAGTGATGAAATAAGAGGCTCCATGTGACGGCTCGGGAAATTACGCCCCGGCGCGCTGGGCACAGACGCGCTTGGCCAACTTCTTTTCATTGTCTTCTCCAAATTTCCCAGTGCGACGCACATGGCCAACTTCTTGAGATGATATCTCACTCATACAAGCTCCGATTCAAGCACATAATATGTCAAATGAAAGGTCTCAGAGAGAACTATCTATATACATTTATTTTAATTAACATGGATCGACATATATACATAAAAAAAAAAATCATCGAGCCACTGCTCATAAACATGATACAAAACTAGAGTTTTTCTATATCTCTCAAACCACACGTTCAAACGATACAAAACTTTCCAAGATATCATTTTAATCAATAATGAACATACCCTTTTAAATATTTCAAAACAAAAATACCCTTATCAAGATTCGAAATATTTGTACATCCATTAATGGTTTTTAACCAAAACAAGAACCATAATCATGATACTATCATGTTATCAGCAACTTCAAGCACACAAAGTATGTTGTTTCAAGAATGAAAACGCATCAAACCAATATCTCTAGATACCGATGATCGTGAGATTATACGATTAAAGCGGAAGCGGGTACCGGTTTATACCTCGAACTTGAACTTCGATAAGCAAGAACAAGGAGCATCAACAGCAACGTTTCACCACGACGATCAACAACTACTTCAATCTCCAAAGATGAGCACGAACTTGATTAACGTGCTAAGAACTTGAAGCTTTTTTCTCCTGATGGTAACTCTCTTTAAGGTTAGAGTTACCACTTTTCTAATGGTAAAACTTTTGTGTGATATCGGTGGGAATCACTTACTCTTCTACACACATGCAAGAGATGCTTATATAGAGTCCAAACCCTAAAGGAATATGGAACCCTACCGTACTTACCACATACATATGGGCGACCATATTCGGATCCAACCCGATTATCTAACAATTTGAGTTGGAGAACGGTATGATTCAGACATGGATTTTCAGCAGAGAAGAAGAAGTAAAGTAGGGCAGGAAGAAAGCCCTAATATGTTAGATTTCTTATGGGTGCATTGTACACTTAATGGACGCCAGTAACGTACAATTAAGTTTTTGTGTAAACCAAGTGTAAGTTATTAGTTAGTCAGTAAATACTCACATAAGTGTTGTATACCCATGTTTACGCTAACGGTGTTATAAACGACCAGTTAAATACATGGTGTAAACAAAGTGTAATTCATGTTTTAATGTTTCGACCAATAGAGCCCCGCCACTTGTCGTCACCAAGCTTACTCTATGTCAAAGCTTTTATCTAATTTAATTTGAGGGGGAGGGTGCGACGTGGGAGCTAAAACGACTTAGCATTTTAAAGAAGGGTAGATGGCAAAGATCCCCGCATCCCGAGAAAATTGTTGTCGGGATCGCAATTATTGATTCACAAATCTAGTGGTCGTGGTTGGCTGAGGTGTAGCTCCAGACATATTATATGACATCCAACGCCGTCTCTAACATTTTACAGGCTCAGGACGGGCATTCAAAAAGAGTTTTTTTCTATGCACATTGGAAAAAACAAAATTATAAATGATGAAATGACAATTGATTGAACGAATTGCCATAAAAAAAAAATTTACTTTAAAATTTAATAACAATTAAAACAATAACTAAAATTTAAATTCAAAGATACCTATCTAAATTTTGGATTCTTGATGTAGAAGATTGTTGTGGTATCCTGAATAAAATTGCTAGTTCATGAATTCTTCTTTTGGGTAACAATACGATAAAACTTTAATCTTGGACCAGCCCGTGAACTCAGGTTGTTGGGGTTTGCGTACGGGGTATGTGTACCTCTAGTCGTTCACAAAATCAGGCCCTTGGGGTACGCGTACAAGGAGGGTATGTGTATCTCTCCTCATTCACGAACTCAGAACTTTAGGGTACGCGTACTGGGTATGCGTACCTACCCTGTTCCGGAACTCAGATATCTGGGGGTACTCGTAGTGAGTATGCATACCTACCATGTGTCCAATATTTGAGTAGTTCTGAGAACTCTCTTTAAACAATTCAAAATATTCTCAATTGTCATAGATATAAATATCGTTGCTTGGGAAATTTCCCAATGATCAACTTGAAACCAAAATAGTTCATGAACAATAAATTGTTTTTCATTTAGATTGTTAAGGATTTATGAAAATCCATTGCTTGAATCATATTAGAGAGATTATCAAGACAAGCTTGACTCGAAATTTCTTCTTTGCAATATTAAATCTACAAAAATCATACGACGTAGTCTCATAAGATAGAATGGTAAATGCCATGAGTAAATAGGATGGTTTACTCTTCACATACCTCTTGTTGATGAAGTTCTCGCAAATGCCTTTGTTTGTTCTTCAGTCTTCAATCTTCGAGGGTTATTCTGTAATGTCTAATACTCAACCATACTTTAATTCTACTCCGAGACTTGACTTTAGTAGACTATCAAGATATAGTTATGTGCATTTAACATTGACAACAAGCTTGGGATAGCAAAACTTGCTAGTTCAACCGAGCAGTGCTTTAACAATCTCTCATTTGTCAATTTTAGTGACAATTATCAGTACATATGGATCATAATAAAATAAATCTTTCAGCTCAAAATCCGTCATGCTTGATTTCTTGAATCTTCAACATCTGCTTGAATTTTTCGTTCTTCAAGTTCTTCTATGATTCTGCATATGATTGTTCGAGCACCTTTGTTGTTGAAGATTCGTACCAATAACAACTTATGAAATACTCATCCAGAGATTTCTTAGAATGACAAAATCAATATACCATGGCGACTTTTTTCTTCTTCTAAAAAGTAATAAAAAATCAAATAAAATTCAATATAAAAAGGTAAAAATAATAATTGATATGTGTCGCAAACTTAGGATAAGGGTAACGAGGTAACTCCATCACTTTTAGACACCCCTTATCACACCATCATGGTCGGGAATAAAATCCAGTCCCAAATCAGTCTGCCTATATACCCCAATTTGGGGAGTATTTGCATAGTGTATCTGGATTCAAGGTTTTACCACCAGTGCACCACCGTCCCCTCAACTTCATGGTCCATTTAAGGTACATACGTGGTGGTTGTCTTCAGACTCAACCTCTCATTTGCTAGATTACATCACAAGATGAATCGACTTGTTCGAGATTGGGTAAGCTTGGACCTCTAAGCACTAGGCTCGAGATTGGGTAAGTTTGGACCTCTTAGCACTAGGCTTGAGGAGCAGGACTATAAGGTCTGATTCTGAAGCCCAATAATTTTGGGACTAAATGGTAAGCCGTCGGATTTTCTTATTTTATGTGCACAGAATCAAAACATATTAAGCTGAACTAGTTAGCAGTTTATCCATTAACATATTGGTCTATCATTTTACTTTTATCATCTCGGAATTTGCTCAGTTAACTTCAGACCTTTAATTACACTGTACATGTTGTGTATGAAATACACTGATCATCCCCTGCCAAAACATAACCATTGAAATGGTACTGATGTCTTCAAAAAAAATTTGATGAAATTGCAAATGCTATATGTGCTTGGGTTTATAGTAGGCACATCAAATATTAGTAATCAAATTCTATTCATTACGGGGTTATATTTCCAATCGCTTCAGGGAATAGATTCTCAGGCTGGTGCTGTCTCTAACCACTACATTTATATCAATGTCACCATTGCCATTCCAATGTTTGAGCCTTTCATAACTTCTGTATAACCATATCAAAAATGACGTTCCAACGGCGTTACCACTTACTTGGATCAGTATCTGCTAGGGGAACTTAACAATTGGAAAGTGCCACATAACAAGTGTGCGATAGCACTTAATTTCATGCATAATCGAAGGAAAACTTCAAAACATGCATGCCTTCTAAGGTGCCGCCAAGATGGAGTTGGACTAATTGTCTAGAACAAGAAACCAGAGATCCTCAATGAAATTAAAACACTAGCGTGGACAGGTCTGCACCTAAAATAGAATGCTAACTAGGAGGTACAACGTACAAGTCACTCTAGAAAGGAATATGATGACACAAATTCAAGCAGGCACCAAGGAGTAAAACAAAACAGCACCAAGGAATGACATAGCTCATCACTCCATCCGTCTTCTCACCTGCACAAGAAACAAATGACCACTTTGTAGAATTTCAGACAGTTACACGACGGACAGATTTTAGAGATATTGTTCGCTCATACCAGCTAATCTTCTCTCTAAGGTTTTCTCTATGTTTTTTATAAAAATTATTGTAGAAGAACTAAGAGGTAGCCGGGTAGGTCGAGGGCCATATTGTGGAATATAAGACTATAACTCAGGATAACTGTCAGATCATAACATCATTTTCCTAAAAGAAACCGATATACGGGCATCACGTATTCTTAATTTAGGCTATATGCCTCGCTAACATGATTGTGCGTTCAAGCTCACACTGTAGTGTCGAGCATCATGATTACATGCCAATTTCTATTAAAACCACAAACACAAATTTAAACAAAAAACCAAGTACTTTTGCTATGCTGTGGCATTCCTTTATAAATATGATATGAAACTGAAGGTCTCATTCCACCACATGTTTTATGGTGTAAAAAAAGGCATGGTCTGGTATCGTATATGCCTGTTTCTAGCAATGATTTATCATCGTAGGACGAATAAGATGTGATTATAGTCTTCATTGACATGCACCAGCATAACTGTGCATTAAACATTTTAAGATTTTCTCATGGAGACGGAAGTACGTATAGAATAAGCTACCTAACATGGAAACTAATGTGTAGTACCGTAGACGTAGTACCAAATAAATGATATAATAACATGCTAAATATCTGAGCAGCTATTTGCAAAATTTCAATTCAGACAGTGTGCCAGAACTCACAGAAATATGTCAAGTAATGTCGGAAGTATGTCCTACATGAGTTCTAAGTTCTAACGCTCAGCATCTTGACACAATATGAAGTTTCCACAAATTTTTACTATACTTACTAGACGGAAAACCTACTGAGATGGCCACACGAAAGAAAGCACCAGGTCTGTTTTGGGTATCAGAAATTCAAATACCATTATCAATCCAATTCACTTGTCAAGAATGTACTTACTTAAACCGAGTGTCTTAGCAGTTGATTGATTTCTTCCACCAGCTTTGAAAGGTGATTTGCCAAGTACTGGGGGACATACATATAAACAAACAGACAACAAAAGTATGATTGTAACGACAACCTACCGTTGTATGATTATAATGCAAAGAAGTAACCAAATGCAATTTCAGTTTATATGCCAGATTTGCACCTACCGTTGTATCCTACACATATCTCACTGCATTGTCTTGCTAATCTCATGGAGTTATTCGCCTTTTCATCTGCACCATGGTAAAGCAAGAGATAAATGACGATTGAGTAGAATTTCAAGATACGGATATTATTGCACTCACACAGGAGAAGAGATAGGTTTTAAAAATATTGTTTGTTCCTACCCAAGACAGCAAGCTTCTTCACAAGGTTTTCCCCCTCTTTGACAAGTTTTTCAATCTGTTGAAGTTGCTCAATGGACTGACACGTCTGAATTAATTGCCTAGCAGGTACAAGCAATTCGTTAAACGTCTTCCGCTCCCGAATAATCTGGGATGAAGTTTCATTGGCTGTATTAAAATTTGAAAATGAAGAAGAATTAGCAATTTAGCTAGAACGAAATTCTCAGATAATTGATAAGGGAAAAAGAAAAAGGAAAGTCGAACTTACCAAAATGAAGAAGACGAAGTGAATGCATTTTGTAAAATGATGGACTGTGAATGAGATTCTTCCATGATTTGCTCACCAATGCAATATCTGAAACTGATTCGGTCGGCAAAAGACAGAAAATGTGCAACGAAATCTCCACCGGGAGAACGTGGAAATACTCCATTACTGCAACTGCAAGCGGATTTACATGACAGTACAATAATGAAAGAGTAGAATTAGGGAATGAATAGTGGTAAATCATTTTTTTCCCAAATTATAATCAACCAAGATTCAACCAATAAGAAAGAGACTAAACTAGAAATTAATAAGAATCTCACCTTTGATGTCAGAAGGTTGAGATAGTAGTGTAACTTTCAAACCAAAAGCTTCTTCTTCTGCTGCTTCAATTTACAATCTAATTAAAATTCGGAGGAAATTCATATCAGAAGAAGTAAAATCAGTATCATTAATCCCCAAAATCAGGTTCAAAACTCACATAATTAAAAATCGAAAACCCTAGAAAGGAAATAGACTTACTTACATTGAAGCTCTAGTCGAGAGGCGGAGACGAACAAGTAGAAGAAGAAGTAAAACAGTAGGTAAGAAATTCAAAAGAAGAGAGAATCCAAAATGAAACTAATGAAGAAGATGAGAGAAAACGGACGGAGAGGGTTTTCTGTTCTTTGTTTTTCTGGCGGGCGAATGGAAGTTGGTTTGGCATTTAAAGACCGGACTGACAAATTACTAATAGCGTAGTCATATGTGGCGTTTAGCATTTTACTGGCCGGCGGAAAATATGACACCGGAAAAAAATTGTCTACTTTTCGTCTACACAAAATTGGTTAAAAAGATCAAATTCAACAATTCCTCGGTGAAAAAACGCTTATAAAATTTGATATTGTTCAAATAAACGAGAATGTAAAAATAGTCATGATGTAAACAGTTTCATCCTACTCATTTTTAAATACTCTTTCTTATTTTTAATTTACATCAGGATGCATCCAGTTTCATCCTCGCTCTTTTTTAAGTTTAAGACAGGATGAATCCAGTTTCATTCTTGCTATTTTTTTTGGTGTCCATTTCACCCATACTAATTTTTACTCGTCCATTAGAACCATGTTTTAAAAATATTTGGACAAATGACCCATTTTCCGTTTCATCTAATAGTGTCATTAACAAAAGTTGTAATCATTTGATCAATTCAATCCCAGTTAAATTTGGGTAACTATTTCATTTGTCGTGTATTTTTTTTGTAGGTTCAATCACAACCCACCTTATACAATAATTTGTCGTGATCCTGTTAGAGAATAAGTGCTCGAACATCCCACCTTATCATGTAAAAACTTGATACTTATTTTGATCCAGTAATAAAAGCGAAAATCCTAGTTATTATTCCAAGAAGACAATAACAAGATAAAATCAGATGGCAACATCATCCCTCAGAACCTTCTCGGCAAAAAAATGTTTATAGCTTTTCGTACACCAAGATCAAGAGAGCAATACATTAATCACCTTTCTCTCGGCAAAAAAATATGGAAAATCCAAGTAATTCCAATGATCAAACTATTCATCTAGAAATTAGCCCAAAAGCTCTTCCAACTAATTCAAGACTCGGAGTGCATAGTGCAGAACTAAACATAGAGTGCCCAATGTGTAATTCCCAAGAGCAAGAATCGAAAAACACCGCTTTCGCTTTTGTCCCTTCGCAAGAGCTATTTGGTTTGATCTTTCTCTAGAAGCGGTGAACACTAGAATTACTTTGGATTCATTGAAAATTGGATAAAAGAATGGATCACGGACCAAGATTTCATTCAACTATCGTATAAAATAGCTATTATATCCTGGTTCATTTGGAAGCATAAATGTTCGGTAGTTTTTGAGAAAATAACCCAAACCCGATTCACCTCATGGAGCAAACCAGAAAAATTGAACCCAGAATACGTAAAAGGATCCAAAATCAATGAAGATAAAAGGAAGAAATATCCCCAAAGAGAAATGGTCGACCTATCTTCGGATTGGATAATATTTATTGATATGGCTTTTAAAAAAGAGGATTCGACCATGGGATACGCTTTATTACTTTATTTTGCGGACAACGAAACATTTATGTATATTGAAGTCGGGTTGGAGTGGGCTTCCCTCGACCTTTCATGCGGTATCAAAAGCTTTGCTAAAGGCATCTCGGCTTAGTTAAGTGAAAATATATTATCCATTGTCTCAATAATTACTGATTTGCAAAACTATGGCGAAGACGATCAACAAGTCTTGCAAAGATTCCCCTTGGAGCGCGGATAACACCATACAAGAAGTGAACTCAATCTTTGGAAAAACTTCCGTAAGCCGGGTAAAGTATATAAACAAGAAATATAATTATGTGGCGGACTACATTGCAAAAAAAAGCTCGAGTAAAGCATATTCGGCACAAGTTCTCCCACATTCAACACGGGGTTCTAAAATCTAGTGTTATTTCTAATGTTTTTGATAAAAAATAGCTCATAAATATTTTTTATTATATTTATAATTAATATAAATCCTTTTACATAAAAAAAAAATAATGTAAAATCACTGGTTGTGATGTCACTAGATAAAAAGTGCTTGAACAGCGTATACAAAATTTCTGAATTCTACCATCCATCGCATCCCTGCATGACAACCTTCCTTCCCTTTTGCGTGACATCATCATTGCCAAAGTCCACCTTTTCTAGTGAGCCTTCAAGCTTATATGAGGATGGAAGGGAAAATATCTCTACTTTGTCCATTGACTGCATCTCCAGCTCACCAGATAAAGAAATATCTCTAGAATGTCTCCCCAGTTCGATTAACTTTCACAACAATTGAAAAATTGTTAGTACCAGGGCTTCCAGCATCCTTAGGCAGTGGATAAAACAATTCTTACGAAACGCCCGAAGAAAAGATGAAACCGAGAGAAGGGGAAAGCTTTACCGATTTTAATATAGAAGGGGATCATAAACATCTTTTTGATTTTTTGGGATTCAGGCTAACATTTTTTGTCAAAGTCATGGTATTTAATTTGGAAGAAGCAAGGCAGGTGGTCAACTCTTGTTTATATTTTCTAGGTTTTGCTCCAAGAATAGCAAATGACATAGCAGATACTCTAGCAAAAATAAAATAAAATAGTTGCATTCTAATTTGGGATGTTACGCAGATCACCAAGTATTCTCCTACTACAACCTTATCGCATCAAATCTTCCAAAGTGTTAGAATTCGTGGAAAGTTGTCAACTTATTTGGTAATTTAAAATTTCCTACTCAAAATATGATTACTAATTGAAAGATTAATAGGAGTGCCGGAACCGAGTATCTCTATTCAAAATAGGAACATTATTTTAGAAGGACTGGGAGGTGGCCAGGTAGGTCGAGGGCCCTAGCATGAAATATTGTAACAACTAACCATGAAAACAACATGACAATCTTTTAAATAAAAATGATAAGGAATCCTCCCGGAGGATTTGCAAGAAAAAAAAAAAAAACTGGAACCTTGAGAATACTTTTAGTATACAATAACAAAGAATTTTTTTCGGTATTATCGTAATATGATTACATATTTACATGCCAATTTCAATGAATTTGAAATATAAGCTCAAATTATAGAAAGACAAAACTACACATACAATTTAAAATAAAACATTATGTAATTTTGCAATCTTTGCATCATTCTCGTTATAACAAGGAGCTAGTGATACAATATTCCAAAATATGATATGAAATGAAGGATACCTCATTCCATCACATGTTTATGGTGTCACAAATGAATGGTCTAGTGACATAATATTCGAATTTTGTGGCAACTATCGCACTAAACGTTTTCAGAATTTCTCATGGAGACGGGAGTAGAATGTAATACCATATAAATGACATAATAATTTGCAATAGTGAACTAAATAAAATGAAAAGGAGAGGGTACAAAGTACACCACCAATTTTTCGTTTGGCAACCTCTATGGAAAAAAACCAATAGAGATGCAAGTAGATCTAATTAAAGATCCTTGAACAATATGTATATATATATTTTTATTTCTCTTCCAGAATAAATATGTCTAGACAACAAAGTCTAGGAACCTGATTGTGTAGAAGAGTGAAAAGACGAGAGTATCCAAATACACCACAATATTTTATTTATCAACCTATAAGTCCTCTACCGAACGTGATCGTCTATAGACAGGGTCGATAAAATACGACGATTCGGTTCACACTTCGTGTGATTGTCTATGGATACGAGATCGAGACAATACAACAACAAGATAACTTGTGTGATTGACTATGGATACAAGATCGAGACAATACTACAACAAAGTGTGTTACTTGATAATAGGTTCGATAATAACCAAACTCTATAGGATCACTATCAAGTATAACGGAGTTAACGTACTTAGTGTAATTTACTTTTAATTATAATAATTATAATTGCGGAATAGAAATATAAATGACACAATAAGATTTTGTTAACGAGGAAACCACAATTGCAGAAAAATTCCGGGATCTGGTCCAGTTTTGAATACTCTCAGAATTAAGTCGCTATACAAAATCAAATAATAACTTCGTATAGTTGAGACCAAGCAGACTACCCATAGCTACTTAGTTCATCGGTAACCCCGCGCCTTCGACTTCTAGAGTCATGCACGTGAATAGCAAGTCCTTTGGTCGTATTTCAAACAACAAAGGAAGAATTTGTTTGGTAGCCACTCTAATCAATCTTGCTAAAAGATTTAGATGAGTTGATTGACAAAGTCTCTTCCGTTTAATCTAATAAACTCCTTTATCTGGTTAGATCAATCTAACTTTAACTACCGAAATAGTCAAGTATAAATTCGCACTCAATCAATATAGATCTCAAATAGAAATATAGAGAATACGATATCACGCAACTAATCAATCGAATAAATTGATTCTAGTTGGATCTCACTCGATCAAGGTTTGTTCACACCATTCACAAGATACGAAAACTAATAAGAAATCTTCTTCGTCTTCAAATCTTCTTTTGTCTTCAATAACCTGCACAACACCACTTGAATCTCTTGAGATCAATCACGGACAGAACGGAGTCTGTTAACAATGGATTATCACAAGATATCTTTATATCTAACAACAGTTTTAAAGATCATGTCGATAATCTGATCTAGTTTGAGTGAATCTTATATCAGAAGAGAATATTCTCAAGCATAAACAAACTAGGTGCAATCAAAGTTTCAACAACCGTTAGTCAATCAAATCAATTGAAAACTAATAACACTGCAATTATCTAGTTTCCCACCAACGGTACTTGATAGGTGTTTTAAAACACCTAATTTTATATCTAGTATTTATGCTTTCTTTGCGAGTTTTCTTGTAAATTATGTATCTTATGTTTGCTTTTGAGTGTTTAGGTACTGAGTCGCACGGAGGAAAAGAAGCGGAAATCGGGGTCTTTGTTTCTGTTGAGTCAAAAAGGCCTAATTGTCATTTAACGCTCAAGCTTTACCGGGAGCACAGGAAGATAAAGGGGTGATGTCTGTTGCTAATGGGTTGCCATTTGGTGGGTGCAAATATCTCAACTGCATGCGGGACGGGACAGACCTAAATTAAGGTCGAGTTGTTTCTCGATAACTTCATTTTCTCTCGTCCCTCATTAAACCATCTTCTCTGAGTTGGAGGCACTGCTACTGTGAAATTGAGAAAGGAATTGTAGGAGATAATGGTTCAGAGATCTCAGGTGAAGAATCATGGTAGAATTTTAGGTTGCTGCTGCCGTTGGATAGTGACAACCAATTGAGAAGATGATGCTACTAATTGAGAGAATGGGTTCGTGGTGTAGGTGAAGGAATTGAGCTAATTCAAGGTGATACGATGACTTTCATGGGTTTAGAAAGATGGGTTATGTTTGAATTAAGCATCGCAGGGCTGGTTTTGTTTGGATTTGATTTTGAAAAGAGACAAAAGATGATTCTTTGTTGTAAATGGAATCGAGGAGAAAGTAGGGTTTGAGAATGGAAGAATTTGAGTACCAAAATGAAGAAATCATGGTAAGAACTAATTAAGATGGGTTTGTTTGCGATTTATTGATGCTTTGGTGATTGTCATGGGTATGAGATATTTGTTGGCTTAGGGTTTATGTTGTGGCAAGCAGTGATGGTCTCGGTGGAGATTAAGGTGAGCAAGATCTTTGAGATGGGTGTTGCCCACTTGAAGTTCAATGATTATAGATGGTGAAATTGGTGGATATCTGTGAAGATTGAGGTGGTTTCGATCTGTTGGAGCTATAGGATGAATTCGAGTGCATTGCGGGTGGAAAATGCTTGTTACGGTAGAGTGGCGAGAAGTGGCGAGATGGATGAATACGGTGGCTGCAGTGGTTGTAAGAGCAGTATTAGTATTGTGTGTTACTGGTGGTAATGGAATTGCAGGTGCCAGCAGGTGCGCTGATAAGCACTTGGAGCTGAACTGAAGTGTGAGTATGGTGATTTCAGAGAAGCTGTGTGTGTTTGGTGCGGTCGAGATGGCGAGAATGATAATGGAGTTGTTGTTGTTGGTTTGCGGATGCAAAAGATGTTCAAGATGGACTGTGGGTTGCTATGAAGTGCAGGTGGTAAAAAAGGCTTGCAGCTGAACTGGTGCAGGACTGGAGTGTTGTGATGGTCTTGGTATGGCAAGAGTGTGATGTTGGTGGTAATGATAAGTTGCGTTGTGTCCGGATTGTAGATTGGAACTAGTCTTGAAGGCAATGAACAAAGCTATATTACCGTGGTTGTGCTTTGGCAATTTTGCAGCCGAGATTGAATTTGAATTGGATCTGTTTTCTGAGATTTCGGTGGGATGATTGTTGTAGATCGAACTCGGTTTGGTTTGGAGGTAATCTGCAAGTTGTTGAGCTGAACTTCAGGTTGTAGAACATGTGTTGTTATGGGTTTATGTGGTTGAAGATTTCAGCAGAGAAAGGAAGGAGAGGTGGCATGAATTGGTAATGGATTGAATTAGTGAATGAATGGGTCAAGACAGGGAAAAGAGAGTTGTTTGTGTCCGTTGGCTGTGACTCCGAGAAGAATTGAAGCACTAGTGGTGATTCTATTGAACGTGAGAAAAGAGTTGTTGTTGTGCAATTGCGAGTTGAATCGATGATGTTGTCGATACAAAGTGTGGCTTGGATCTCGAAATGGGTTTGGTCTGGTTTTTGAAGATGAGTTGTGTTGAATTGCAGTTGGAGCTAGTGATTGCGGCTCGAGATGGTTCGATTGATTCCCAGTGGGGAAAGTCTTTGGTGCATGAGAAATTGCGGTGACGCAATGAATGCAAGGAAGGTTTATTGCTAATGAAATGATGGTTCCGATTAATGCGGGAGGTATGGCGAGATGGAGAAGATGGAATTCTATGGATGTAACGAGATGTTTAAGCTAAAAGAGGCGAAGAAGGTGGTTTAGTATTCTTTGCGGCTTGTAGGATGAAGTAGGGCCATCATGGTTGCGGTGTGATGAAGCGGGTGCAGCACAACATAAAGCATGTGCAAGACTGCAAATGGCCTAGGCCAAGGTGACTCAGGTCTGACTTGTTCCTGACTCAGCCCCTACTCAGACCCTGACTCGGATGTCGTTAGTGACCGTTAGTCATCCGTCAGTTTTAACGGTTGACTGTTAGTTTGACCCCGGCTATCTGAGTTGTTTCCCGGTCACCTGAGGCAATTTCCGGTGACTCTTCCGGTCGATTTCCGGTCACAATACCATTTTTCCGTCGACCTCTTTTGGGACATATTTTCACATGGGTATTCTTCACATATGGGCTTGGTGGACCACTTGGACTTTGGGCTTTGAAGACCTAATTTTGGAAAGATGAAAAGCTATAAAAGGGAAAGTTTTCTACAACTTTGGGGATCATCACATATATTTTTCTTGGAACTTTGGAGAGCCGGTTTTGTTTACGCTTCTAGGGTTTGCTTTTGTTCATCTTCTTCTTTTCAATTAATATTTTTATGATGAACTCCATAGCTATGAGTAGCTAAACAATTTATTATTGGTTATGGGATAAAGTTGATTTCTCAATATGTTATATGATTCAATGAATTAGTTTTGTCTCAATATTTTATTGTTTGTGATTCACAATTAATAGTATGATTTGATAGTTTGTTTGGTTGAGTCCTAATCAATCCGATTTACATTCATCTCTAGAGCTATATTAGGGTTTTCAATACGAAAAAGTTGTTTATCCCCGATTCTAAGTAGCATAATTGTGGGTAGTGCTTGTAGTGATATATCCTACTAGTCACAAGTGAATCATAACTTTTGTTAAAACGATTAGTGCTTTTACACGTTCATTTGCATTGATTAGTCTTATTCCATAAAACTTATTGCTTTTAGGGAGTTAAATCTAATTGTGCTTTTACACTTTAGGTTGCTTTTAGGAAGAATTCACATATGCATCTTTTAATGTGGTTGTGATGAAAACAAGGAATTAGCGGGATAGACTTGCGATCAAGGTATCCTAGGACTTATAGTAAATGAGAGATTAAAATACCAATTCTAATCATTGATGAAAATACATGTTTGTGAATGATATTATCCCGTGACCAATATCTTCTCCTTATTGATTATTCCAATTATTTGCTTTGCTTTATTTTATTTTATTACTTTGTTAAAACAACAAAAATCCCCCTTGGTTACCTTAGAAACTGAAAATCGCATAACAACAATTGCCTCTCTATGGATACGAACTCTTCCTTACCTTGTACTTCATTCATATTTAGTGAGTAAGAAAGTGAAATTATTTTTGACGCTTACGACAGCGATCAGTACTCGTAGAGCTTCTTGATCCCACTAAGTCTTAAATGAGCGGTCGTTACGAGATTTTACCTAATTAGGATACTTTCCTCTCCGATTAGACGGCTCCACCATAAACAACAAATAATGAAGTTTGCCTGGATCTTAGGATAGTTTTCTAGAAATGCAAACTTAGGTATTTATAGACCAAGGATGTTTGGACACCAAGGAATTTCCAAAACCGAAAGTATTCTCAAGATATGCAATGATTGCCAAATTCGGTTTTCCTAATTCCAATGTAAATGTTTTTCAAGTATTTATAAAATCTCTCAATAAAAAATCTCCAATTAGTAAATGCACATTACTAATCTTTATTTTCTAGAGCTATGCATTAATTTACTGTAATTAAAGCATATAAAACCAAAAACCTTAATTAAAATATTCTTAATTTATTTTAAGACAGGATCACCTGGAGTACCAAGGAATATCTTTGAAAAATAAATGATAAGAGTTACTGCTCGTGTTCAAAGTATGTTGACATCTTTTCACTGCAAATCCTTATTTCATATTTACATGGATTTGCATTCTTGGAATCGGTTATACCACACTTCCAAGCAAGTTTAGAATTGATGCTTGTATTCCAAGACTACTATGGGATTGATCATATCAAATCACATATATAGGTTCAATCGGTTCTACCAATCACTAGGATCGGTTATACCTAACTATGGAAATACTTGTGATCGGTCACCAGTCACTAGAGTCGGTTACACCAGTTACAAGGATCGGTCCCGTTTATACATGGTATTACTTGTGATCGGTCACATCAGTTACCATGAAAGGTTACACTAATTACAAGGATAGGTCACACAACACTTATGATCGGTCACACCAGTTACTAGGATCGGCCACACCAATTAGAATGATCGATCATATCATCACATGGTGATTACTTGGGATCGGTTACACCAATTACCAGGACCGGTCATACCAAATCATAAGTCATGCATTAGGTTATATACCAAGATACATAACTTAAGTTAAGATCGGTTCTACCATCTCACACATATTGGTCATCCAAAGATTTGCAATGAATATCCTAACCAATAAGCCTAATGATTTCCCTTTCGATTCACGAAACAAGTTCATGAATGTACTTCCCTAAAACAATTGTAAAACATTGTTTCCAAGGACGAAATCTTCACCATAACCCATTCACATAATCATCACACTATATACAAGATTATGTCGATGTCATATCTACGAAGTTCAAAAGATAAGTGTTATACTTCGTAGTCTATATATTAATACTATGATCATACTTTTATGATCATGTCACATCACTATAGTATTATACAATATGTATAGTATATACAGCTTCGCAGTTATATTTTCAATATAACACGACTTGAAAGATACGTTAGGAATGAAACAATTCAAGTCAATATTACTAACCTCAAGAGGAAGGATGATGTCGTCGTCGTAGTTCGTTATTTCTTCACATTCTTCAGGTCTTCGGAGTAATACTTATATGTCTCAACATTCCTAGAATTTCTAGTCTAACCTAAAAGAAGTTGACTCTAGTATTTAATCAAGCGACTCCATATGAATTTTGATACTAAAATATGACAACCAAACTTGACATACCAACGCTTGGTGAGTTCAACCGAGCTATGCTCTAACAATCTCCCCCTTTGTCAATTTTAGTGACAAAACTCTTATTACATATGGAGCTAAACGAAATACAAAATAACTCATTCTTCATACGCTTGATTCCAAGTTTCAACAACACAATAACCTGTATATATTCAATCAATAAATGTCGTTGTTGACATTTGAATAACAAAAGCTTTTACCCCCCCTAAAGGTAATCTAGGTTAATATTCAATTTGAACCCCTTTTTGTAGTAAGAATTATTACTCAACAATATGATATGTTTCTCCCCCTTAGTCAATGCTTTACTCTTTCTTTAGATATAACGTTTAAGCACAATTGTCCTTTCTTTAGTGATTAAAAATCACTTGTTTACTCCATATATTTCTCCCACTTTTTGTCACAAAATGACAAAGGTTTGTGCAAATAAAGGACAAACCGAAAGGATCTTACAAATCTGAAAGACTTGTAAACAACCTATAAGAGTTAAGTACGGAGGTTTCACATATGATTTTAGATAACCAATATTAAAACCGAAACTACAAAAGTAATTTAGTTTCAATATGTTATCAAGGAAACAATTTCGTAAGCAATTTTCCTTATAATCCAACAAATCGACTAAGAAACTTAATTACATTGTTGAATCAATTGCGTATATACAATCGCTTGTTTCGATAAGACCAAAATAAAGATCAGAATTGACTTTAGTTTTCTCATCAGGCTCTAATTATTCAGACAATAACTTAGACCTTTCCCTTTAGACAAGACAAACACTAGGTTAGTTAACTAGTCTTTCTTGTCAAGGCATTCGATTAGACTTGAATAACCGAATCCTCCAATTTGATAAGTCTAACTAAGATCAAAATTAACTTAGTTTCTCTTATCTGGAATCAATTGAACTAAAAAAAATGATCCCATATTTTAACAATACATACAAACCAAAATAAATTGACTTGGACAATTATTTTCTTAACCGAAAGCAATTGAAATAAATGCATACATTACAACACCGCAATTGCACCAAATTTCGTTAAGCAAAAACACTTGATACCCAACAATAAAGAAGATACCAAACAATAAGGCAAAATTGACACAGTTTTTCTTAACCGGAAACAATTGAGTCACATAAACATCCATACACAATGTAATGGAGCACATCAATTGTACCGATTTTTTTTAAGGAAAAGCAAAATATATGCAATATAAACAGGATTTTCTTAAACTGGAAAACGATTAACTAACAAATTCGTTACCTTAGATTCCGCAGCCTCTTCTCCCAAGAAAGATATATCATTAACCGCAAGTTCAAATAAGAACTCTCCCCCAGTATGTTGTCATCCTCTCGCAAGAACAAAAAAACAACAACAAAAGCAACCTTTATCAGAGAAAGGTTGAACCGGTTTTAACTAATGCGTGCCAATAGCAAAAGTTTAAAACCCGAAACACATATGTTATGATAAACACAACTCATGTAAACACAAATTGATTCTATTATGACTTTTCACATATGAGTTTCAATCGGAACACCTTATGATCCTTTGATAAATCCTACCAACATGGGCTAGAACTTAATCCCGCTAAATTAAAAAGCCACACAAATCATAAGGAATAAATCATATGAGATCGAATATTAAGGTTAATAAAAACCGAAATCAGACATCTCATTAACCAAATACATGTAGCAAAAATATAAACATTCATTCACAAGCTATGTAATCGGTAACTATCACATGAAACAAAAAATATAAAATAATAATTTTATTCATAAATAATAATTATGATAGTTTTGTTCAACTAGGCCTTACAAAATATCGAAGTAAATCAACATATTGAATAGCCTAATTTTAAATAAGAACTTAATCTTATTTTTGCTTTACATGATTTATCTCGATATTTTCTTGAAGGTTCTCGATTACGATTTACTTTGCAATAATTTAGACCCCTTTTCCACTCTGACTCATCACCTTCTTGTTTTAGAGGCCACTGATGATTAGCAATACGATACTCGTATCCAGAGATTCTCATATTAGCAGCAGCAATATCATCTTTGAGTAGATCCCTTCCCCAAATGAGTTCCATTGTTCCTTCGAACAGACTAGGAGAAAAGATTTTTGAAAGGGTTGTCTTGATGGGAAAAGTACAGTAATCAGAACACAACCCAAACTTCCCTTTTTCAAAATATATGGAACTTGATTCGATAATTTTCTCAATTTTTTCCAGGACAATATTCCTGAGACAATATCACTACATTATCTTCCATTCTTTATAAAAGAAATAGTATGTAGTTCTTTAGACATAGGCATAAATATGCAGGAGTTAATTACATCCGAAATTTCTTCTGTTAGGTCTTCCTCATTTTCCACATAGGGAAAAAGCATTATACAATATCTTGTGGTGACTTAATATTGTATGAAGAAGAGCAAGTCCGAAACTATATATATAGCCTTTTTTTTTCCAGATGGTTCAAGAAAGGAACCTTTAAATTTCGGAAGTAAGAAATAAGGAAAGTATTTTTTTGGTTAAAACTAACCAAAATTTATCTTATGTATGCAAAACGAAGAAATTAAATCTCTCATCCTTAAAAAAAAATGCATACCCATAAGATTTGAGTAATCGGTGACTCTCGATTGACTTCCTTTTTCGTCTTCCACTTTGTAGCATGATTGTTGAAAGATACATGTGAATCGATATCACTAGATGTCTTTAGATCCCTTTTGAGTCTAATAGTTATATGTTCATAATTATCTCTATCTAAGGTCAAAACTTGATTGTTTACCTTAGTCTTTTCTTTAGATGACTCATTTTAGTTTTTTAGTTTAGACTTGGGAATCCACTTGGAGGAGGATTTATGATGAAAAAATTCTTTCATATCGTGCATCATTGCGATTTTCCAAGTTGGAACATCAGATCTTACATTTCCATTTATAAAGGTATTATACCCTGTTAGAGCACTGCTCAGTCGAACTCGCAAGCGTTGCTATCTCAAGCTTGTTTGTCAAGTTTAGTTGCCAAAACTATAAGTCTTGATTTCTAGTCTACTTATATCTATGTCTCGGATTAGGATAAAATGTATAGTTGAGCTTTAGACTTCACGATGTTCATCGATTGAAGACAAAGAACTACTAAGGGGAGCTTGTGGAACTTCACAACAAAAGGTATGTGGAGACTTGAACTCATCTATCACTCAAAAGTCTATTTCTACTCTATCTCCTATTGAGACAAAAAGTAGTATAGCTATATAGACTTTATATTATACACATTTGATATTTCGATTTGAGTTTAACTCGTTTACATATTTCTCGAAATATGTGTTGGTAAGCTTTTACTTTAACCAATTTCATCTTTTATTCTTGACGAAAGTCAAAAGATGATCATGTGAAAATCTCCGGTAACATCTTACATGATTTGTGTGAGACATTCATTTGATGTAGACTCGAAATGTTTCGTATTGATCTATTGATAACTTGAAAATTGCTTTGAATCTAATAGTTTGTGTGAGATAGATATTCTAGTCTTCCAAGAATGTTTCAATGATTGAAATTGAGTTTAGAACAATTAACCATTGATTGGATATAGCTCAATATGCGTATTTGTAGGCTAATCTGTTGCAAGTTATTCCAAGTCCGGGAACTAGTATGTATACTGTTTTGATACTTGAAGTCCGAGAACTTAGTATGCATACCCGTATACGTACCGGCGTAACAGTTCAAGTCTGGGAATTCAACTGAGTTTGGTTGTATGACAGTATGCGTACTTGTTCGCATACTGGCGAACCTAGACCAAGTCCTGCTACTTAGGTATGCGTACCCATTTGAATAACTCTAAAACCAGTTTCATTTGAGTTATTTAAACTAGTTGTGATTGAGATGAACAAGTTTAATATGAAAGGGTTCATATGGCTAACTTCGGTCAATCTGTTGTTGAGCCAACTAAATGTACACGTTTAGGTACGGTTACCTATGTTTAAATGAAGTCACATTTCATTCGTGTGTAACAAGCTAAGTTCGATCTAACAGTTGAAAGATATTAGCTTGAACCTAATCGAGTTTTCATCTAATGGTGAATATTGAATGCTTTGTTACCAAGGTAGCATTGATTGCAAACTATGTTTTGAAGACTATATAAGGGAGAACTCTAAAGAATCGAGAAAAATAATCCCCACACCTCCTGTGTGATACTAGTTGCGACTAGAGTCGATTCTCCTTTAACCTAGGTTTTTCTAAAACCATTATAGGTTAACGACTTAAAGACTTCACTAGGATTCTAAAGCCATACCCAATTATTTTCTCTGTAGTTGTGTGTTCAGATCTTACTTTGTTCTATCGTATTGAGTACTATCTTCTCTAAGATTTGCTCAAGATTCAATCTCTGATAGGTAAGATAAAAAGTAATCACAAACATCTTCATCTCATCGTTTGTGATTCCACAATATCTTGTTTCTCTACCATACGATTAAGATTATTGTGAGGTGATTGATATTACTTGGATGTTCTTCGGGAATATAAGTCCCGGTGTATCAATTGGTTCATGTTCACCTTGATTTATTGAAAGACGGAACAAAAACTCGTAGGTATTTACGTGGGAGATGATTTGTATATCAAGTCTTCGACTTGTGTCGTAGCAACTCTTAGTTGTGGGTGAGATCAGCTAAGGGAATCAAGTGCGTAGAGTCATGTTAGGATTCAGAGGCTTAAGTGTGATATTTGTTAGGGCTCAACTACATTCGAGTCCGAAGTTACTTGTAGTAGTCTAGATCCTGTAGAGGCTTAAAACAGTGTGGTGTTCAAATCTGGACTAGTTCCCGGGGTTTTTCTGTATTTGCGGTTTCCTCGTTAATAAAATTTCGGTGCCTGTTTTATTTATTTTCCGCATTATATTTTTATATAATTGAAATATCATAGGTTATGCGTAGTTCAATCAATTAGATAATCCAACCTTTGGTTGTTGATATTAATTGATTGGCACTTGAACATTGGTCTTTGGTACCGTTCAAGTTGTTTCTCATAATAATCAGGCTCTCGGATTTCCATCTGTTTGATTTGCTGATTACATTGAGAAAGAGAGATATAACTCTTGGATGTATTTTCCTTGAGTGATTATGACTGTCTAGTTGATTCTCTTGGAAGTATATTGGAGTTAGTCCATACAGATTGCTGAAACAAAATATTGGGTGTACTTGTTAGACCCCCGCTTTTTCAATTGGTATCAGAGCAGGAAAACTCGTTTAAGACCTTATAAGTCTGTGTTTGTAGTAATCTTAATCTATGGACAGAAGATTGTCTCATTCTTACGCATACCAAAATGTCTTCCATAGTTTTTGATTATGCCAAATGTCTTCGGCTTACCTCAAAGGATAACTTCTTTGATGATTCTTCCGAATCCCGAGGTAGAAAATTGTTGCTATCAAATTCTGATAACATTCCCTCTGATGTGACACTTGACACTATGTCAGAAGATGAAATGGAACTCACCTGAACTTAAAAAAATCTGCTGAGAGTATTGATTTTCAAGATTCTAAAATAAAGTCTCTTGAAGAAAAACATGCTCAGCTCATTGATGAAGTTGAGAAGTCTCTTGATCGAGAACGGGAACTCTACAATATCGTTGAGTTCTTCTCTAATAATATCGAAAATCCTGTTCAAGAAACTACTCTACAACGTGAAAAGGTTGGTGTTCTTGAAGATATTGTTAAAGAAGATTCAGTTAGAGAAAAATATTTGATCGATACTCATTCATCATCGAACAGCATTCATGCTGAAAAAGAGAAACTGGTTGCATCACTTCTTCTAGCACGGGAACAGTACAAATCCTTGGAAAAGGAAAACTCTGATTTAATGAGTAAAAACTCGTATGTGCCAATCTCTAATTCTCGTATGGTATTACAGTATGCAAATAAAATTATTCCAAAGGAAGCATCTGCTGAGAAATGTTCACATGACTTGCAGTTTTCTATCAGGACTACTAATTTAAAACAGGTTCATTCCGATGTTTTTCTTCCACGAACCTGTTCCCTCTATGGGAAAATAAATCATTACGATTCACATTTTTTTTGCGAGAAAGAAACAGATTTCTGATCTTCAAAATCTATTTCTTTTTGCTGTCGACGGAGTGAATTGTCTGACGACATCTACAATGGATTTAATTCCTGCTGAAAACCAGAATTTTCATGCACAAGGTTTCCAAAGTCACCTCTAGAAATCGCTAAAGGAACTGTGTCCCTCTTAATTGTGCTAATGTTTGCTCTACAAATGTACACATTCCCAGTGCTATTGAGAATAAGTCTGGTAAACCTAAGTCTATGAGATGGAGTTCTCTCAATTCTGAACCTCTGGAACCAATCTCTAGAGGTTCTAGATTTAATCCTCGGAAAAATCCTTCTGATGGATGATGTAGTTTTACAAGTGGTAAGAAAAGATGGTTCGATTCTCGGACTTGGGAAGTTGTTGATTTTAGGACTTACTTAAATAAAATACTTAAAACTAGCGAATAAAATAAAGGATGATAATAATATTGAGAGATTACTGGGAATCTGGATTTCACCGAACTCTTTTTCTATGGTTCAATTATTAATTCTTTGACAATTATAGGTCCAAAAATAATAGTTATTGACTCTAAATCTTTGCCAAGGTAGATTTTATAAAACATTAATTGTAAATGGTAAGCATGGATTATCAAAACACCTAAGCTAAGCATAAGCCATCAAACTAAATCACAACTAATTAATATAAAATCATAATTCAAATTATATTAATGCAAAAGTCGTAAAAAGAATTTAATAAAATTACCATAGTGTTGAGAATTGGCTTCCTCCGTCATCCCAGTGATGGGGTTTAGCTCATGATATCGAACACTCGCTCAAAAGAATAATCCATAGCTCCAAAAGGTGTTTTATTGACGAAAAGTGCTAATACGAGAGATACGCAACGTTTATAAGTGTTGCAATTGAACGATTCTCAGAGAACGATAAATTAAATGTGTTGCAGAATAAAAGACTGTCTGTATGAGTCTGTTCTTCGTGTTCTTGAGAACGACACTTTTGAAGTGTCAGTTCTTCGTCTTCTTCACCTGCTGCTGCTGCACCTCTGTAATTCACCTCTGCAGCGTGATTTTCTTCCTCTGCTCTACCCCAAACTCTCGACGGGTCAAAAGAAATCCAACCCAACCAATTTCGGCGATTGAATCTCTCCCAGAACATCCTAAAAGTCGAACCCTAATTTGATACTCGCTGCCAAAAATCTCCCACCAATTTCAAATTCAAATGGTAAGGGATGACCTCCCCTTATCCATTCCCGGGGTGCGAAGCAAGTGGTCGCCCCTTATTAATTGAGGTGCCCCTTATCCAAATGAAGGGTCTGAATAGTAGTTTTCTCCCACGAGCGCAAATACCACTTTTCGAGCCAATTTTCCCACAAAAGCTTATTTCTCCAAAAACACCTACAAAAACATAAAATAATCAAATAAGTATAAAATCGAGCACTAACAATACACATAATTGAGATCAAAATAGACACATAAATGCGTCTATCAAATACCCCCAAACTTATTATTTGCTAGTCCCGAGCAAAAATAAAATAAAATCCTAACTCACTGTCGCAGGCATCGTCGATTGCATTTAACATATGCAATAAGCCTTTAAACCCCTAGGTGGCCCTAGTGGCCGAGTTATAGTCTCGGGAGGGCTTACAAGAGATATACCCACAAAAACTTTACTCCGGACCCAGCCTATCTAGGCAGAATCTTGGAAGGCACTAAAGAATCTCCTTGGTTGGCATACTTATTGACTACGAGGAGGAAGTACCACGATGCGAAATTCCAATTGATGTACACGAGTTTGCACTCAAGCATACTAAAATTCATACATAAGTGACAGAGCTCTACTCAGATAGTCTCACTATGGACATCAATATCCGGAGTCAACAAATCACATGGATAGATTAAGAGATGGATATAGAAAAAACATAGATAGTTTTGATGTTGTCTAGGTGAACGGTGTTTCTCATATCTGTCTGAAGGCCATTGCCAAAATGAACCTATCCTAATGGACTGAGATACTGGTATGACTAATATCAACACAACTGGCATATACAAGGGAACCAGTGGTCGACAATCCTAATTCTAGATCAACTCGTCTGGCATATACAAGGGAACCAACGGTCGATTTATTCACTGAATTTTTTTTTTTTCATAACAACATGATAGATCTTGCGAATCCAAGCGCATGCTTCTTGTCAGCAGATTACATGGTAATTCCCGTGGATCCTGCGTTCCACGCTTGTTTAGGCGACGGAGACAGGGAGAACACACACATATTGCTATCCAAGTGTTAATATTTATTCATTTTTGAGAATTATTACGTTTGGTCTAATTGGTTTGGTTTTTTTTTTTTTTTTTTTTTTTTTTTTTAGTAACTCAATCACTTTATTTCACCCTAGCAGTGGTAACAACTTGAATCGTGAGCCCCACCAAATCACTTAGAAACATATTTTAAAAATAAAATAAAAACAGAAGGTGAAAAGGACTCAACGAGATATGGCGAAACTACCATGTTATTTCTAACACCTGAGCTCTGTGCTTTTATGAATAGACTCTTTAGATGTTTCCATCTAATCAGATTGGTTCCTCAACTCCTACAACCAAGATGCTTCCATCCACTTAGATTATTTAGTGTTATCCTTAATAAACATAAATTTCTAGGCTCTGGAGTTTATTTATTGCAACTAAAAAGTTTCTCCCACACCCCCAAACTTAAATCTAACATTGTCCTCAATGTTCTAAAGATAAAATTAAAAGCATGAACAAGGAGAAACTGTTACCATTTGAAGCAAAAGAGTTAAGGAAAGATATTACCGTGTTGCATGAGCATGGGTTACCTCCCAAGAAGTGCTAAATTTAAAGTCTTCAGCCAGACGGTAAATACCACAAAATGGCTAATTACCTTTCAAATCATATATCAATAGTCGAAACAATTGTGGGTCAACAAAATAAAATAAGATTGCCACAATTATTAGACAACCGCACCAAATCAAAAAAAATGAACAGACATAACACATCCTCATCCAAGGTTTTGTGTGGTGCCCACTTGGGTTTCATATGAGTGTATTGACAAACAGATTCTTCTGAACTATGGGTTTCTAGTTGCTGGATTTCCTCTGGACCGAGTGATCCAGGAGGGTCAGGTTGAGGAGTCGAAGAGACTCAGGAAATACCTCATGTATACTAGGCTCGATTCCCAAGTTAGGGACTTCTACTAGGGATATTTGACCATCACTACCCCAAACTTAGAGTAATCAGTATTCTCAGACAAACCTCTAACTATTGCTTGAATTTTGGATCCTTGGAGTCTTTAAAATACTCAAGAGCTTCTTCTAGAGCACTACCCCCAAACTTAGGGTCATCATTATTCTCCGTGAGACCTAGCACTATGGCTTGAATTTCAGGGTCTTTAGAGTCTTTAAAGTACTCGAGAGATTCTTCTAGTTCAACATTTTGGTCACCTAACTGACTTAAGAGAATCTCATCAAATTCATCCAAAGAATCATCCAATAAAGTGTCGTCCCAATTATCATGAACTATATCCCGAACTAAAGTGATAATCATATTCACTTCCTCTGATTCATTAGAAGGTTGTCTAGTAACATTAAAGACATTTAGTTCAATGGTCATATTACCAAAGGATATATTCATAAGTCCGGTCCTACAGTTGATTATAACATTAGATGTGGCTAAAAATGGGTGACCTAAAATCACCGGTATTTGAGCACTAGGGTCCCGAAAAGGTTGAGTGTCTAGAACAACAAAATCCACTGGATAAATAAATTTATCAACCTTTATCAGAACATCCTCTATGACACCACGAGGGACTTTGATATAGACCTATCAGCTAACTGTAGGGTCATTTTAGTCGGTTTCAACTCACCAAGACCTAGCTGGATGTACACATGGTACGGGAGTAGGTTAACACTAGCTCCTAAGTCAAGTAATGCTTTATCAACCATGTGATTACCAATCGTACAAGATATGGTGGGACATCCAGGTCTTTATACTTAGGGGCTGTTTGGTTGGAAGGATTGAACTTACTTGACTAGCTAAAAAGGCTTTCTTATGGACATTAAGCTTACGCTTTCGTGTACAAAGATCCTTAAGAAACTTGGCATAAGCAGGCATTTGCCTAATTGCTTCTAATAAAGGAATATTTATGTTTACTCGCTTAAAAATCTCCATTGTTTCGTTGAAAGTCGACTCTCTCTTAGTTGGAACTAACAAGTTTGTGGATATGGGGCTCTGGGCACAAAATGAGATCTATCGGGGAACCACATGGGCATCACTAGAAATTTTATCAGTCTCTTGACTAGTGGCTCCTTCGGGGCTCATCTTGGGAACTAGAATGGGAACTAGAAGGTGGATCTACAAAGTATGTCCACTATTAGGCATGGCTACCTTATTGTCTACCGTTTACCACTCCTAAGGGTTGTTACAGAGTTCACATGATTGAACTCTTTCTCTCTGAGGATACTTCATGAATTGCTCTAGTGTTTGGTAGTGGTTGATTGGGGGACTTTTCCTTTTCTCTTTCGCTCAAAATTTCGCAATTATACTAACTTTGATTTTTAGCTCGAAATAGCCTCGAGAGTTTTCCGTAACCTTTCTCAACCGTTTGCTTAAACTCTGCAGTTTTATGAGATAAGATGGTTAGAGACTCTTCTAAACTCATTATTTTTTATCCGGCGGTGTTACGATACCGATCCGCCCTAAATGGTTCTTAGTATACCCAATACTTGGGAGAGCCGGGAACTACTAGTGACCTTGACTTTGTCCCTTAGACCAAGATAAATTCGGGTGGTTTCTCCAACCGGGGTTATAGGTATCGGAATATGGGTCAAATCTCTGACGGTTTTCAAACCTAGAGTTGTTATAAAGAGCATGGGCTTGCTATTCGTATCTAGCATGGTGTGACCCATGATTCATTTCTAAGGCTTCTAGACGCCTAAGAATATCTGACCCATAATCAACTCTATCGATCCTATGGATAGGATTTCTAGGTATTTCTGGTCTCTCATTTGAAGCCCATTGACGAGTCTTCTCGGCTAACTCAATGAACTCGTCAAAACATTCATCTGGGTCTTGATGTGTAAATTCTCCACCACTAATTGTTTCTACCTGCATACGGGTTTCACTATCAAGGCCCTCATATAAAATTTGGGCCATATGGGCTTTTTCAAAGCCATGATGTGGACACTGGTATAACAATTCACTAAACCTTTCTATATAATCATGAAGTTTTTCACCTAATTTCGCTTAAAGGTTTGGATAGACTGCCGAATGATGCGGTCTTATGGTGTGGGTAGAATTTCTTAACAAATGCCTCTACAAGACCATCCCAGGTGGTAATTGTTTTAGAAGGAATAAAATGATACCACTCTTTGGCTTTATCATAGAGAGAGAAGTGAAACAAACGTAACCTAAGCACATCTTTGGAGACATTCGGATAGTTCATTGTGTCACAAATTATTTCAAAATCTCTTATGTGGGTATACGGGTTCCCATTCTCTAATCCCCTAAACTTACGAAGCATGCCAATAGTCTCAGGTCTAATATCAAATTGGACCGTAGAAGCTGGTAGAACTACACCTGGCTCACGCACTACTTTAGACGGGTTCAAACGATCCCTAAGGGTTTTTACTGGGACCTCATCATCCTTTTCTTCAACCATTTTGGCAAAAATAGAAGTATTAAGGATATTTTCCTCACTGTGAGAAGAACGTCCAAAAATAGGACTTTCTAGATTAAGGTAGTCAAGATTCTTGTTTCTTAAAATATCACTTCTAGGTTTTTCACGCATAAACCGTCCTGAGCGTCTCTCTTACGTTCGGCATACAAGAATTCAACAAAATGTGCACATGCAAATGTTGGGCTAACTAATTTAGGTAAGCTTGGGTAACTACAAATAAATATACCCAAAGGTACGAGGCTGAGGTTTGTGGACTTTGGTGGTAACTCCCATAAGGCCCAAGGCACGGGTTCAGCTTACTAATCCACCAATTTTCCTAAACTCGGTAGTCTGACGAACATGCAATTGGTGTGTGCAGTGTTTTTTTTTTTTTTTTTTAATAAATAAAGTACTAAAAATAAACACAAACAAATAAAAGAAAATTACAAGTCCAAAAATAAATAAAGAAAATACTAAAAATAAGATGAAAGTCTAAAAAATAAAATCTTCAGTTTCTCCCTTTTTGTAAGGCAAGTTCAACTTTCCACGTTTCGCTTCAAGCAAATCCTACACAGCAAAAACAAAAATACCAAAGAAGTAAAATAATAATAATAATAATAATAATAATAAATAAAATATATACAAAACCTAAAAAAAAATGCAAAACCTAAAACCTAAACCTAAACACAAGTCCCTAAACAAGAACGCGCGCCAAAAACTGATGTAGTTATACAAGTTGTAAGAAAAGATGGTTCGATTCTCGGACTTGGGAAGTTGTTGATTTTAGGACTTACTTAAATAAAATACTTAAAACTAGCGAATAAAATAAAGGATGATAATAATATTGAGAGATTACTTTGGGAATCTTGATTTCACCGAACTCTTTTTCTATGGTTCAATTATTAATTCTTTGACAATTATAGGTCCAAAAATAATAGTTATTGACTCTAAATCTTTGCCAAGGTAGATTTTATAAAACATTAATTGTAAATGGTAAGCATGGATTATCAAAACACCTAAGCTAAGCATAACCCATCAAACTAAATCACAACTAATTAATTTAAAATCATAATTCAAATTATATTAATGCAAAAGTCGTAAAAAAGAATTTAATAAAATTACCATAGTGTTGAGAATTGGCTTCCTCCGTCATCCCAGTGATGGGGTTT
This sequence comes from Papaver armeniacum, assembly GCA_023531295.1. Taxonomy (NCBI): domain Eukaryota; kingdom Viridiplantae; phylum Streptophyta; class Magnoliopsida; order Ranunculales; family Papaveraceae; genus Papaver; species Papaver armeniacum. Next base: position 40,407 of record JAJJWW010015126.1, read on the forward strand.
AGCTCATGATATCGAACACTCGCTCAAAAGAATAATCCATAGCTCCAAAAGGTGTTTTATTGACGAAAAGTGCTAATACGAGAGATACGCAACGTTTATAAGTGTTGCAATTGAACGATTCAGAGAATGATAAATTAAATGTGTTGCGAGAATAAAAGATTGTCTCGTATGAGTCTGCATTCTTCGTGTTCTTGAGAACGACACTTCGAAGTGTCAGTTCTTCGTCTTCTTCACCTGCTGCTGCTGCACCTCAGCAATTCACCTCTGCAGCGTGATTTTCTTCCTATGCTCTACCCCAAACTCTCGACAGGTCAAAACAAATCCAACCCAACCAATTTCGGCGATTGAATCTCTCCCGTAACATCCTAAAAGTCGAACCCTAATTTGATACTGCCGCCAAAAATCTCCGCCAATTTCAAATTCAAATGGTAAGGGATGACCTCCCCTTATCCATTCCCGGGGTGCGAATAGCAAGTGGTCGCCCCTTAGTAATTGAGGTGCCCCTTATCCAAATGAAGGGTCCGAATAGTAGTTTTCTCCCACGAGCGCAAATACCACTTTTCGAGCCAATTTTCCCACAAAAGCTTATTTCTCCAAAAACATCTAAAAAAAAACATAAAATAATCAAATAAGTATAAAATCGAGCACTAACAATACACATAATTGAGATCAAAATAGACACATAAATGCGTCTATCAATGGATACTTAAAAAGGTTTGTATGTATCTTATTTCTCTGGAATAAGAAATAATTGAAGGAAGGTAAGGAATACAAATCTCAAACATTTAGATGGTATTTACAATTCATCTCTCAATGTTCATGGTGGGATTACTTCTCACTTTGCTACCTAGCTCTAGGTAATTTCATCCTTGTATCTAACTTGAGAGTTGCAAGGATGACATTTGTGAAATGCTCAAGTATACTGTAGGTAACCATTTTTCTTGTGTTTGATTTAGCCGTTTACTTCTTTTGTGAAGGTTGAGTCATTTCTTGACTCCTTGTAACTAATGTATCTTTTCCTTATACTCTGATTAAATCTTTTAATTATTGAGCTGTGAAGGTAAGAGATGTATGAAAACAAAGTGTATTTCTCTTCTTTCTGGATCTGATCCACTAACCTTTCATTACCGGTCCACGAACTTTTATGTCTTTCTTGGGAGTTTTAGGGTTTCCATAACAAGGTTGTCCTTCTCTTATTCATAAACATATATATTTTATATTATTTTCCCTTCCCTATAAAAAAATGGAGAGATCCTCAAGACCTCAGGAAGTGGTGAATCTTGAGATGGAAGAAGACATTAAAGGATGCGATTCAATTCAAGAACTTGTCTTGAAAAAGATGATTGAAAGGAAATAGTGCAACTCCTGGATTGGAGAATCTATCAAAGATTTAATTCTTTTTCAGAATGACTCTAGGGTCGAATTTGTAAATCTTCAACTGTAAATAAATCAACTTATTGATGATCAGACCAAAATCCTTGAAAATCAAAATATCTTGATCAGGAATCAGAAGAAACTCATCTTGGACTGTGTCAAAACTAGGCAGCTTGCCTGCATTGTTGATTGAAAATTTAATGTTCTAACTCATGAACATGGAGTCTCTACAGTCAAGAGAATCAAGGATATCAGTAATACCTTTTATGATGGAGCCTTTCAAAGGTATGAAGTCATCAAAGAAACTTGATTTTGTCTAGGAAACTTTTTATGAGAATTTATTCTTGTGTGTTAAGAAGGATAACTAGGGTTTGGAATAACCTATATTATGATTACACATTGTTATTGCCAATGATTTTCATCTTGCAATGTTTTTAGATTTGTTTATTTAAATTCTAATGTTTATTTGGAAGATGATTTTTGCAGTATTAATCTTTATTGGTTTTATATATTGCAAAAAATTGTTATGGAATATGTGTGTTTGCGTCCGTGAACTATGATTGTCCCATATATGTCAAAAGTTAAGTCTATTATGTCATTATGCAAATATTGATGGAAGATAGAATGGACTTTTGATAACAAAGATTAAGTCTATGATATCGTTATGCAAATATTGATGAAAAATAGAATGAATCTTTGAATATTCCGCAGTATTGATCTTTCCCTGATCCACTTCTATGTGAAAGTACTGTACGGCTCCGTAAGTTTTCTTATGTTGAGCATTTCCGATTAAATTAATCATGGGTTCTCTTGTGGTTAATTTAATTGAGTTTTTCTGGATACAAATTCATGTTTCATGTAATTTGTTAATGTCCAAAGAAATCCTTCTTTTCTTGTGAAAGTAAGGTCGCTCTTGTTTAACTGTCCTATATTCTAGATAATAACATTAACCACCTTAATAACAATTGGTGGACAGAATTATGTCTAACTGTTCTGTGGCATATATGGAAGGAAAGATGCAATGTTCACTTCAATAACTCCAAAGGCACTGCTAAAAACTTAGCCAAGACAATTCAAAGATACATGAATATGAGAAAGGCGGCTCAAAATAAACATAGAAATAACTTTATGCATACTGCTTACAACAAGTATGCTGCTGAGACCAAAATTATAGAATACAGAATTCAGTGGAAACCACCACCAATATTTACTATGAAACTAAATGTTTCAATACACTTCGACAATATGAAAAATGTTTATGGAATTGGTCTGATGCTATATGACTTCACAGGGGAATGTACAGGGGCAAGAGGCATTGGGAACATCGAGCAGAGAAACATAGAGACAACCAAGAGAGCTGCTCAGAGGCTTTCAAATGGGCGTGATTTGGGAAGCGGGATTTAGATCGAGTATGATTCTTGTGAGCCGATACATGGAAGATTCCAATCGAAACAAGAAAACGTGAATTATTTTGAGATTGCTACTTGGAGCACCATAAACTCCAATCAAAACTATCTGGCTTTAAATTTAGCAAACTACATTTCAAGTTGTAATATTAGTAGACAATGGAGGGGACCTGAAATAGGGAACCTGTATCAACAGATTACTAGAAATATGGATGAAAACAATGAGGAACAAAACTCAAATGGAAACCATTACAGGGTCCAGGAAACCCTGAATGGAAACCAGTATCACCAGTTGTTACAGTAGAAGCTCTGATTAGCTTCACTTTTCTTATAAAAAAAATATGTCGCTCTTGTTGTTCCTTTCGGGAATGACATTTTATGGGGGAGAGTTCTTAATTGAACTTGTGCTTAATTGCCATATCTTTGTGGGGAGTGCGGTTGTGGAATTTTGTAGGAGTTATCTTGTATCTTTATAAACTCCTTGATGAATACACTAAGTTTCGACTATGTGAAATCACTGAAACAAAGTTGATATCTTCTTTTTCAGTCATGAAGTATCTCTATGAGAATTTCATTATGATCCCGCTAGTTTTGTAGCTTTGCCAATTTATATTAACAAAAAGGAAGAGAATTATTGTGTAGTTCACACTACAAATACATGTGGTTTACAGATCATTATGTAAGGGGGAGTGGTTTTCATGTGAGATAATGTATTGACTAAGGGGGAGTGATACATATCATTGTAGTATTATTGTCAAAGTTGTGATATAATTGAACTTTGATGTTGTGTAATAATACTATGACATTTTATAACAATAATTGAGAACAATGGTTTTCTTATTGTTATGGCTACGGATCTTCAACAACCATGATGCCGAGTTGAACACGTTCAGAATCACTGGAGTACTTGGAAGTGACTAAGATTTCAAGTAATGTTGAAGAACCAAGGAAATCAAGCATTTGGATGAGAAGCTACAAAATTTATTTATTTTGTAATCCGTATGTATTGATAGTTTTGTCACCAAAATTGACAAAGGGGGAGATTGTTAGAGCACTGCTCGGTCGAACTTGCAAGCGTTGTTATCTCAAGCTTGTTTGTCAAGTCTAGTTTCCAAAACTATAAGTCTTGATTTCTAGTCTACATATAGCTATGTCTCGGATTAGGATAGAATGTGTAGTTGAGCTTTAGACTTCACGACATTCATCGATTGAAGACGAAGAACTACTAAGGGGAGCTTGTGTAACTTCATCAACAAAAGGTATGTGGAGACTTGAACACTTCTATCACTCAAAAATCTATTTCTACTCTATCTCCTATTGAGACAAAAACTAGTATAGCTATATAGACTTTATATTATACACATTTGATATTTCGAGCTGAGTTTAACTCGCTTACATATTTCTCAAAATATGTGTTGGTAAGCTTTCGCTTTAACCAAGTTCATCATTTATTCTTGACGAAAGTCAAAAGATGATCATGTGAAAATCGCCTAGTAACATCTTACATGATTTGTGTGAGAAAGTCATTTGATGTAAACTCGAAATATTTCGTATTGATCTATTGATCACCTGAAAATTGCTTTGAAGCTAATAGTTTGTGTGAGACAGTTATTCCCGTCTTCCAAGAATGCTTCAATGATTAAAATGGAGTTTAGAACAATTAACCATTGATTGGATACAACACAGTATGCGTACTTGTATGCTAACTGTTGCAAGTTATTCCAAGTCCGGGAACCATAGTATGCATACCCGTATGCATACTGGTTTGATAGTTGAAGTCCGGGAACTTAGTATGCATACCCGTATGCGTACCGGCGTAACCGTTCAAGTCTGGGAATTCAACTGACTTTGGGTATAAGACAGTATGCGTACATGTTCGCATACTGGCGAACCCAGACCAAATCCGGCTACTTAGGTATGCGTATACGTTTGCATACTTGAGTGGGTTAAGTTCTAAAATCGATTTGTTCATGAACTAATGCATTTATATAATAAGGAATGTAATCTTTTGTAAACCGTGGCTATAATGTTCATGAATTGATTCGAGTGAATCAAAATCGATTTTGCTTCAATTGTGTCTTGTACACTTCTTTGAGAATATAAACAATTGAACAACTCCACAACTAGTTTCATTTGATTCATTTGAACTAGTTGTGATTGAGATGAACAAAGTTAATATGAAAGTGTTTATATGGATAACTTCGGTTAACTATTGTTGAGCCAACTAAGTGTACATGTTTAGGTACGGTTGCCCATATCTAAATAAAGTCACATTTCATTTGTGTATAACAAGCTAAGTTCGATCTAACGGTTGAAAGATATTAGCTTGAATCTACTCAGGTTTTCATCAAACGGTGAATATTGAATGCTTTGATAGCAAACCCTAATTTGAAGACTATATAAGGGAGAACTCTAGCAACTGGGAAACCTAATCCCCACACCTCCTGTGTGATACTAGTTGCGAGTAGAGTCGATTCTCCTTTAACCTAGGCTTTTCCAAAACCATTATAAGTTAACAACTTAAAGACTTCATTAGGATTCTGAAGCCAGACCCAACTATTTTCTCTGTAGTTGTGTGTTCTGATCTTACTTTGTTCTATCGTATTGAGTACTATCTTCTTTACGATTTGCTCGAGATTCAATCTCCGATAAGTAAGATAAAAAGTAGTCACAAACATCTTCATCGCTTCATTTATGATTCCATAATATCTTGTTTCACTACCATACGATTAAGATTATTGTGAGGTGATTGATATTACTAGGCTGTTCTTCGGAAATATAAGTCTGGTGTATTAATTGGTTCATGTTCACCTTGATTTACCAAAACACGGAACAAAAACTCGTAGGTATTTATGTGGGAGACAGATTTATCTATTCAATAGACTTTTCTGTATGAGACATATTTGTTTATCAAGTCTTAGACTTTGGGTGATAACAACTCTTTGTTGTGGGTGAGATCATCTAAGGGAATCAAGTGCGTAGAGTCGTGCTGAGATTCGGAGTCATAAGGAACGTGATTGTACCTTAATCAGTGTGAAATTGGTTAAGGATTAACTACATTCCAGTCCGAAGTTAACTTGTAGTAGACTAGAGTCTGTAGCTGCTTAATACAGTGTGGTGTTCAAATATGGACTAGGTCCCGGGGTTTTTCTGCATTTGCGGTTTCCTCGTTAAAAAAATTTCTGGTGTCTGTGTTATTTCGTTTTTGCATTATATTTTTATATAATTGAAATATCACAGGTTGTGCATAGTTCAATCAATTAGATAATCCAACCTTTGATTGTTGATATAAAATGTTTGGCACTTGAATATTGGTCTTTGGTACCGTTCAAGTTGTTTCTCATAATAATCAGGCTCGCGGATATTCATCTGTTTGATTTGCTAATTACATTGTGAAACAAAGATATAACTCTTGGATGTATTTTCCTTGATTGAGTCTGACTGTCTAGTTGATTCTCTTGGAATTATAGTGGAGTTAGTCCATACAGATTGCCGAAACGAGATATTGGGTGTGGTTGTTAGACCCCCACTTTTTCAACCCCTTTTTTATTGTTCCTTTTAGGGATAACCTTTGCAGGATGAAATTGTGAACTATACGAATAATTCTTTTGTCTCATAACAAGATAATGGTTATCTGAGTTTTTAGAAGTAAATTTACCCAATTCTTTTGAAACAAAGGATAGAGCATCCTGCATCTTTCTAATCTTACAACTCCTTTGCATATGACCTTTATTTCCACAGTAGTAACATTGGTTACTAAAAGGAGCATAGATTTTAGGATTACCTTTGTGACATGTTCTGGCCTTTCGTACATACTGATTCTTAATCTTTGGTGACTCAGCATGATTACTTGCAGACATGTTTTCTTCTAAAATCTCACTCGAGCTCTTTGATAGATTGGGAGCTTCGGACGGTTTAGGTAGATCCTCTGGTGTGGAAGAACTCGCAGACTTTACAAATTTTATTTCCTTGTCGATTCCGCTATATCCCAAGCCACGCTTATCACCATGATTTCTTCATGTTTCCAACAAAGAAGATAAATTGATTGTGTTATCATTGAGCCTTTTTAACTTTGCAACTTCCTCTTCCAAGGACTTAAATTTGTCAAGAGCATTGACAAGGTCAACCTTAAGAAGATTCTCTTTTGAGAGAACAGACTCCTATTTTTCTTCACACATTAAATGTTTGAGAATTAATCCTTGCTTCAGTTTCAATAAGTTTCTTATTCAACAAATAATGTTTCCTGTAGAGATTCTCATAATAAAGAGTTTTTTAATTTAGGTTTTCTCTACAATCTTTAAGAAGATATCGAGCATTCGGATAACCAGATGTTTGAGGGTAAAAAATGGTTCTGCTGTTTTTGGTAAATTTGGGTGTGTTGATGAGAAACGAATTAGTACCCTAAACAAATGCACTGCACGTGAGTACTTTTAGATTCGAGAGATCAATCTGTAAGACTCTGGCCTAAACCAATAAATGGTCATTCCTGATTCAATTCGGTCACAAGGTGAAGGAGAAGGGTTGATCTTAGGGAGGGAAGCGAAGAAGGTGTTTGAGATCAGAATGTTGAGTTATGAAGGTGTGGCTGTTTGTGACTTGTCTCAGAAAATGGTTTCTGGCTACTTGTGTTGATAACACTTGTGTTCTGTGTTTGAATAGGTTGAAAAACCTATTTATACAAGTCATGTTCGAACACCCCTGATCTTGTAGGAAGTGGAAGTGATTAGGCAATGGAGAAGTGGAGTTGTGTAAAGAGTGGTGATCACCACGTTTCCATTATGAGGGGAAACTAATCACGCTTTCACCCAATATCTCATTGTTATTAACCGTCCGTTCTTCCTTGACACGTTCTCGTAATGGGCGCGTTGCACGCTGTAAACCGCCAGACCAGTACCCCAGTGAGCATCCCCCAGTTTGTGACATGTTTGATGTCTCGAGTGAGTGGGTCAAGTCGTGGGACTTGCCACAAAGAATAGCATATGGTGCTATTAGGTTAAACAACTAAGTTGTTTTATGAGGATGATATAAAATATCGCATGTATTCGATGCGCGTAAAGCATCTCCTTTAAGCAACTCAAAATAATCGATGTGAATGAAGCATCGTTATTTTTGAGCTCGATCGAATCAGTCACGGATTGAGCATCTTAAAAGTAGCACGACTAGCCATCTTTGGGTGATCGTTCGAGTGCCCTATGGGCGAATTATTACTTGGTCGATCACTCCATGTGGAGGAGTGATGGCCGATGATCACAATGCTACTTTGTTAGTTTTCGAAAATAAATCTACACCGTCTAACTAAAGCCGGCAAAGTTGGATGGTCGTGATTGATTTGCGACAGTTGTCTATTGCCGTTGAAGCAATTTTTAGGGTTTAGAGGCCGAGCGGCCAACCCTATTTTGGCTAGTCGAATCAAAGCACGGGCGTTGATTCGAACATGCCGATTGGCCATGTGTGAAGATGAGCCGCTAGTGAGTGCGTTGACATCTTGGGTCATCTAAAATCGGATCTAAGCCACTCGATTTGGTGGCGAAGATGAGTGGTCATGATCGATTTGCGATAGTAGCATACTGCCGCAAACATGAATTGGGGTGTAGAAATGTAACCGTGACTACTCTAGTTCAATCGAGCGATTAAATGCGTCATTGGCTTCTCACAAGCAAGTCGATCAAATGGTAATGAAGTTGGACCCGTGGTGAACTCATGTCCACCTTCCCGATCGTCGAAACGCCAATCTAAGCGTCCAACCAGGGTGGCTAAGTTGAACGGACACGATTAATTTGCGACAGGTTGTATCCGCGCGACCCAATTAGGGTTTTTAGAATAGCGCGTTTGCTCTAGTTTGGACAAACATTTTGGCATTCTCTGGACTTGTCGGGGCAGGTCGATCGACTACAGGAGGAGTTGGGCTGTTATCGAACACGCCAATACTCCTTTAATCGTTTGTAGGAAAATCTAAGCTGTCCAACTAGGTCAAGCGATGTCTCTCGAGACCTTTTTTTGCGGTCTTAGCTCGTTTGAGCTTGTTTTTATACAGCGCGAACACCCATGTTTGGGTCGGCGTTTGAAGCACTTGTGAATGAGCGAGAATAGGACTCGATCGACTAGGGCACTAGTGGGCCCGTCAGTGGTCACTATAGTGATTGCCTAGTTCTCACAGAGTAGTCTACGCTTGTTAAATCGCGCGGTCAAATCGTGTGGCCGTGATTATTTTTTGAGACCGATATGAACAATCCAGATTTCCTTAAGGAATTTAAACGTGTTCGATCGAGCTATCCTTTAATTAAAAGTGCGTCGACACGAAGATCTCTTTGTCGAGGACGATGTAGCTCGTGCGAGTATTTTCATGCGATTCTCAATACGGACACTTCGGGAGTTTCACCGCTACTCTGCTAAGAGTGAACATTTAATCGTCATGTCATGTCAATATTGGGAGTTCGACTGGTAACATAGCATAGGAAAATATCGGGTGTGTCAATGCATTAGTGAATAATGCAATAGGTTAAAATTTACGGAATATCTGGATTGTTGCTTCACGCACCGATCTGTCGTATGCGTCAAAAATAATTTCACTTTCCTATAGTATATGATAAGAAAGAGTTCGTATCCACAAGAGAGGCGATTGTAGTTATTTCGTAATCAATTTCTTAAAGTAACCAATTGGGGGGATTTCTGATTCTTATGTAAGCAATAAAAGCAAATTAAAAGCAAAGTAAATTGTAGAAAGTAATCAATGGAGAAAGATATTGGTCAAGGAATTCATCTTCAATCTTAGACATGTGCTTGCATATATGATTAGAATTACGATTTAATCTCTTGTGTTATCAAAAGCCAGAGAATCGAGAGAGCAAGATAATTTATTAATTTCCTATGTTCATCAACACACACATTAGAGTTGCGCATGTGAATTCAACCTAAAGAATAACCTAACGCCTTGCGCTAATCAAGTTCAATTCTAGGAGCATTAAGTTTGAAATAGGCTAATCAATGCAATTGTCATGCGTTGCACATAACAATTCGGACAATGGTCAAACTCTACATATGATTACGAGAGTGTATCACTACAAACCGTAAACATATCATGCTACTTGTATTCAAGGTTATCGCTTGATGAAAAACCTAAAATAGCTATGGACTAAGATGCAAGTTCAATTAATTGGCCACTTAACTAATCAAACATCATAATCCTATCACAATACTTCAATCATGTGATCATAAAAAAAGAGAGAATTGAACGATAATCAAGAGAGAAAACTAATACATAAAGCAAACACAAGTTTTATAAATAGGACTACATCCTTAACCAATAATAGAGAATTTAGCTACTCATAGCTATGGAGTTCATCACAAAAATATAAGTTTAATAAAGAAGAAGATGAACAAAAGCAAACCCTAGAAGCGTAAAACAAAAGCGGCCCCTCAAGTTCCCAAGAATAAGATATAAGATATCTCCAAAAGTTGTAGAATTCTTCTTTTATAGCTTTTCCTTCCTTCCAAAATTAGGTCAAGTCTCAAAGTCCATTAGATAAAAATCCACCAAGCCCATAAGAGAGAGAAACCCATGTAGAAAATAAGTCCCAAAAGTGTTCGTCGGAAAATCGGGTATTGTGGTTTTAAATCACGGGAGAAGTGGCGGAAATCGGTTCGTGACCGGCAAAGTCCGCCGATCACCGGTCAACTCGGTCTGGTCAACTCAATCAAACCACTGAGTCAAACCGGGTCAAGGCTCGGGTGAGTCAGCAGCTAATCAGACGAGTTAAGTATGACTCAGTCTGATTCACTTCACCTCTGTGCTATTGCACCGCCATGCTCCGCGCACTATCTTTGTGCTTTACCAGCTCCTTAGCTAGCCATCTTGGCTGGCATAACTTTGCAGCCATCTTGCCTTTGTAAACTGCAGCTACACTCCAGCTGCTTTGCTATGTTCAACATCATTCCATCATTGAACTCGAACCATTCCGCCTGTAGCCTTCAAAAATCCACCATTCTTCTCTTCCATGTACTGCAACTCAGAAACAGCAGCATCACTGCATTCCCACCTGCAACACAACCTCAGTCTTTCCCATAAATCCATATTTGTGCACCTGCACCAGTTCCAACTCCCCATACATATGCAATTTATCCCATTGCAACTCAACCCCAAAAGCTCCCTGCCTGCAACACATACTACCAGAAAACGCGGCATCAACACCATCGAATGCACATCTTCACCAGAAACCCCAGACCACCTGCAATACAGCCTCTGCAGCTTCACTTCTCAGCTGCCAGTTTGAGCTCCACCACATCTCAGCTTAAACCACCCGCAAGAACTGCCATCACCTGGCCATCCACCAACACCCTAACCACGGCACTCCATTCCTCCAAACACAGCCAATCTCTTGTTCAAACTCCTCCTTGCCCTGAACATACATCTCAAAGCAACAGCATCACTCACCACCATTCTTAGAAGACCTACTCCATTGCAACAGCTTCAGGCTACAAACTTCGATCCCGCCCGGCTGCATCTCAAGTTGGGGATCGCCTTATAACTTCATTCCAACATCAATTCCCGGCTTTCCCATTACTCGGCACTTTCTTGGATCAATCTCCCGTATCCGCTTAGCCATCATCAACAGCTTCATCAGTACCATCTCAAGCCACTACTCCAGCTCAAACTTTAACTTCTCAGCCTCAGGTTGCATCACCTCCACAGTTGCAGACTTACAGCTCCTCTTCTTCCCAACATACCACCGGCATCACTGTGTCAAGCCATCTCCAATCATTCACTTGCAACCATCCCGCCTTCTCCACTGAGTTTTACCTGTCATACTGACCTAGACATACATCTATTTCGATTGGACCCAACTAAACATCACCAGTCCCTCAACTCCATTACAGCTCCAGGGGGTCTGCAGGTCTTGCAGCTCCATTGCAACACAGCAAAATCATCTTCACTTCATGCCTGCTACCTTCATGGCACTTCATTTCCATTGCATTGCACCATCTGGGTTAAGCTATAGAACCACCAGTCTGTAAACCCCTTTCAGAATCGATCAACTCGATCTCAAAAACCCATCATCATCCTCGGATCCTAGAATTATTCATCACCAGCAGCGAACCCAAAGCCTCCATTTCTCGATTTCCAAACAATAGATCCATGATTACAAATCGCTTTCCTCTCTCAATCTCCCAATTCTCTCGATCTCGGTTTCAATCTCAGATGCAAATCATACCCCATCTTCTAATTCTTGACCTCAACAGAAGCAACATTCAAACCCTAAAATCTATTTCTCTACCAATTCCGCCATTCACAGTTGTTGAATCTTCAAAATGACAAAACCAATCTGCAGTTTATCTTCCTCGATCTCCATTTCCTTGTTTGAATCCCTCTCTGTGAACACTGACCGAGCTTCATCACCTTCTTCTCTGCAGCAGCATACTCAAAGCTGATATCAATCTTTCACTAGCATTCAGCCGCACCATTTTTCGTTTAACTCAGAGAAAGAGAAGTAATGGCTAATGATGAACCAACTGATTTTTATGAATTTTAGGGTTGCTGTAAGAATGGGCATGACTATACCCACTTGGGTGAATTGGATAAGGGGTCAACCAATGATGTCTTTAGGCATCCCCTCCTTAGATGCGAGGCCACCAAAGATGTCTGCCCTTGCTTCTCTAGACTAGCTGCAATGTTGTCCCCTATCTTGACTTGGCTCGGTTCCGCTCCCAGTAGTAGTTGCCATGAAAGGACAATTTTTCCCTTTTACTCCAGTTGGGGTGATTTCCGCTTCTTTTTCTCTGTGCGACTCCAGAGTACTTGATTAGCTCAAAAGAAAACATTAGATACATAATTCACAAGAAAAATAGCAAAGAAAGCGTAAATACTAGATATAATATTAGGTGTTTTACAACACCTATCAGATTCCCCCACACTTAGACTTTGCTAGTCCTCGAGCAAATCAAACAAAACAATTCAAAAAGATACATACAACTCCGTGTCGTCGAGGCTACGGTCACTTTTAGCATAAATAACAAGCCTTTAAACCACTAGGTGTCCCTAATGGACGAGTTATAGTCTCGTGAGGGTTTACTAGAGATATACCCACAAAACCTATTTTTCCAACTTACTAGTTCTCCGTAATGATAGTATCCAACGCGCTAAGAAGACATAAAAATTCTGCACACTAGTCATAAGAAGTTAGACACATAAATGAACACAATCTCATTCTTAAAAGTTGAGAGAGAGATAACCATCCCTTCTCGACTAAAATTCGGGTTCGGAGTGATCAAAAGTCTCAACTCGCCTCACAAGAAAGGGTTTTATGAATTTGCACTCAATAATAAACAACTTTTTATGGGTCACACATGTGTCCGGTAGGAATGAAGAGAGAATCCTGCGACACGTTGAATGGTAGGAAGGCAAACCCTCCGAATGTTTTGAAAACCCACATCTTTTATATATTTTTGAAAACCCAATTTTCTGACGATCTCTTCGAAAGGAAATCAACCACTTAACGAAAGTGGGAATATGCTTACTTACCTCGTATCCGTTCGGCGTGCAGCTAGCACCACTCTCACAAAGACATCCATAGAAACGCGTCTTGGTCTTCAACTCTTGATGATAACTCTTGAACTTCGTAGAATCTCGACAATGTGATTCTTTCCTCAAATTCCTTGTCGCTTGAAACTTCATTATAGATATTCCTTCTTTCCCTTGGCTTTATTGAAAGAATACAAAACTAAAAACAAACTATACAAACCCAAATTTAATTTTTTTTTTTTTTTGACATAAGAAATAAAACAAATACAACATAAAAATAAAACAAAATAATAAAAACTATTAACAAACCTAAAGATATTTTCTCTTGTCTCTTTTTTTTTTTTTTAAAAATTTTCGTTTTTTTTTTCAATTTTTTTTCAATTTTTTTTTTCAATTTTTTTTTTTTTCGAGACAAGAGAAAAATAAATACAAAATAAAATACAAAGGCCATGGTGTAAGCACTTTACCACTTGATTCTTCACAACTTGTATGTCTTGATATCATAAACTTCTCGAACTCTCATCCTTGATAATTTCTACTCTTGTACAATAGTCTTCAACTTATAAAAATTCTGCTCCTTGTTTTGTTGCTTACTTAAATCTGAAATCTGCTCAATTCTGTACCGTTGCTTGTAAACCATGAACGTGTTCAACTTTCCTTCAAATTTATGATGCTCCTCTTGTTGATGATGATGGTGTTTCTATGGACTGTTGGTGTAGAGAGAGATAAGGTGGATGGTGCTAACTGCGAACAAGATTACAAGTGGTATGTAAGTTAGCAATTCGATGTCACCATCATGGTTGATAAGAATAGCACTCAAGAGATCAAAATAATGCTTCTATGGTGGGAGGTTGGGCAGCTCACCATTCTGCCCGGAATTTACGTACGGTGACACACACTCTAAAAGCACAAATTTAGACAAGTACAAAGAATTGAAGGTGGTGCCTCACATTATGTAACATGGGTAGTCTCCACTATAGGGGATCACTACTCTAATACCGAATTCGGTCTGCACCTTATTTGCCTTTGGCATGGTTAAATCCAACTTTAACTCTCATACAATTAAGAAACCCGATCATGTTCTCTTGTCATCTCTAAGTTCAGTCACTCTTATGAGATTCTCGATGTAATCTTAGCGACATGTATACTATGTGACTCTAAACTAACTATAAGTTGGAGTTTTCTTATTCACTATTGTACACAAAAGTTGAAAAATTTGAAAAATTTACAATGCAAACCACTCCCCCACACTTAAACTTTACATTGTCCTCAATGTAATTGAATCTTCCAAAGAAAGTCAAGGTGGGAAATCCTAACGGAAAAGTGACAAAAATCGAGAAAAAAGTAAAAACATGACAAGAAAAGAAAATAAAAGATAAGAGATACAAAACCGATGGGTTGCCTCCCATTTAGCGCTTGGTTTAAAGTCGTCGCCCGACTATCTCCTTGCTTTCTATGACTCCTCCAGAGGAGTACTTCCACAAGATTAACTCCTTCCACGACATCCGAAGAGAAGTTCTCATAATATGGTTTCAACAGGGGTGCCCATTCACTTTAAGTTCATTACCCGTAGCTAAACTACGAATTTCCACTTTGCACCATGAGAAAACACATTAGTCACAATAAAAGGTCCAATCCAACGTGACCTTAATTTACCGGAAATAATTGCAAACGAGAATTAAACAAAAGAACTTTACGCCAATGCAAAATTGTTTCTTTGTAATCATATTATCATGAAAAGCTTTCGTCTTTTCCTTGTAAATCCGTGAGCTTTCAAATGCATCATTGCGAATCTCCCCTAACTCTTGAAGTTGTAACTTTCTTTGCCTTCCAGCACCATCCAACTCCATATTGCATTGCTTAATAGCCTAAAACGCCTTATGCTCAATTTCCACGGGTAAGTGACAAGGTTTACCATAAACAAGCCTAAAAGGAGACATCCCAATAGGTGTTTTATATGCGGTTCTATACGCCCACAAAGCATCGTTGATTCGCATGCTCCAATCCTTCCTTGTTGGATTCACCGTCTTTTCTAGAATGGATTTCACCTCCCGATTAGACACCTCGGCTTGTCCATTTGTTTGTGGATGGTAGGGTGTTGCAATCCTATGCGACACATTGTACTTCTTTAACAAGCTTTGCAAGAACCTGTTTTTGAAGTGTGAACCTCCATCACTAATTATAGCCCTTGGAATGCCAAACCTTGCAAATATATTAGCTTGCACGAAATCGAAACAACTTTAGAATCATTAGTTGGGGTGGCCTTAGCTTCCACCCATTTCGAGACATAATCCACAAGCAAGCAAGATATAATAATTCCCATTAGAATTGACAAAAGGGCCCATAAAATCAATTCCCCATACATCAAAAACCTCCACAAATTGAATAATAGTTTGCGGCATTTGATTTCGAGCACCTAGATTGCCGGTTCTTTGGCACCTATCACATGTGGTACAAAATATATGTGCATCCTTAAACAAAGTTGGCCAAAAGAAACCACATTCTAATACCTTGAGAGCGGTTCTCTTACTCCCAAAGTGTCCTCCACGAGCATATGAGTGGCAAAAAGACAAGATAGAATTAAATTCAATTTCGGGAACACACCTACGTATTACTTGGTCACTACAATGTTTCCATAAGTATGGATCATCCATATGTATTGGTCTCCTAACTTCTTAAGTTTGTCCCTCTCAAA
Source organism: Papaver armeniacum (assembly GCA_023531295.1). NCBI lineage: Eukaryota > Viridiplantae > Streptophyta > Magnoliopsida > Ranunculales > Papaveraceae > Papaver > Papaver armeniacum. The sequence goes on from JAJJWW010015126.1 coordinate 56,398, forward strand.
GACGAGACAAGTTCTTTGGGATTTGTTTAGACACTAAGTAATTAACAATATCAGCGTACCATGGTTCTCCAAAGGCAATTGAGAATAGTTGCTCATCCGGAAACTTTCACGCAACGGGATAGTCTCCTTGTCCACGACAAGTCGGCTCAAGTGATCCGCAACGGTGTTCTCAATTCCTTTCTTGTCTTTGATTTCAATATCAAACTCTTGCAAGAGTAAAATCCATCGTATGAGCCTCGGTTTCGCCTCTTTCTTTGTAAGCAAGTATCTAAGTCTTTGCATGATCGAGAAAAGACAACAACTTTTGTACCAATTAGATAAGAGCGAAACTTTTCTAAAGCAAAAACAATGGCTAATAACTCTTTTTCGGTGGTTGTGTAGTTTTGTTGAGCCTCATTTAACGTTCTAGAAGCATAATAAATAGCATGAGGTATCTTCCCCACACGTTGCCCAAGCACCGCACCAACCGCATAGTCACTTGCATCACACATGAGCTCAAAAGGCTTACTCCAATCCGGTGGTTTAATGATAGGGGCTGAAATCAAAAGTTCTTGGAAAAGTCCTTGATGAATCTACGATAAAAACCTGCATGACCAAGAAAAGAGCGTATCTCCCTCACCGTAGTGGGAGGGGTTAGAGCACGAATAAGGTCTATCTTAGATTTATCGACTTCCAAGCCTTTAGAAGATATTATATGGCCTAAAACTATGCCATGAGTTACCATGAAATGGCACTTCTCCCAATTTAGCACAAGATTTGTTTCAACACATCGTTCAAGGATTAGAGACAAATTGTTCAAGCAAAGGTCAAATGAATCACCAAAGACACTAAAGTCATCCATGAACACTTCTATTATGTTTTCAACATATTAGAAAAGATACTTACCATACACCTTTGAAAAGTAGTGGAGCATTGCATAAGCCAAAAGGCATCCTTCTATAAGCAAAAGTACCGAAAGGACAAGTGAAAGTGGTTTTCTCTTGGTCCTCCGGTGCTATCACAATCTGATTATAACTTTGAATAGCCATCAAGAAAGCAATAGTAAGAGTGTCGGCTAAACGTTCAAGCATTTGATCAATAAAAGGTAAAGGAAAGTGATATTTTCTAGTAGTGGCATTCAATTTTCTATAATCAATACAAACCCTCCAACCCGGTTTGCACACGAGTTGGGACAAGTTCGTTCTTATCATTCTCCACCACTGTCACACCTGATTTCTTTGGTACTACTTGTACACCGGGCTTACCCACTTGCTATCGGATATGGGGTAGATAACACCCACGTCCAAAAGCTTGAGTATCTCCTTTTCACAACTTCCATCATGGGAGGATTCAAACGGCGTTGCGCTTCCCTTGTAGGCTTTGTATCATCCTCCACACGAATCTTATGCATACAAACGGCAGGGCTTATACCCTTGATATCGGCGATTGTCCATCCTATGGCCGTCTTGTACTTCCTTAGCACCCTTAGAAGTTTTTGCTCATGTAATTCATTAAGCTCGTTAGAAACAATCACGGGTAAGTCTTCATTGTCACCCAAGTACAAGTACTTTAAGTGACTTGGAAGAGGTTTCAATTCTAAACTTGGAGATTTAACAATAGATGGCACAAGTTTCTCATTATTGCAAGGTAAAGAAGCATATGAAATATTCTTAATTGCTGATTTTTCCAGTAATGAGTCAAGAGAACCAATGGTTTCTTTAATCTCATCACTATACGCATAACCATTGTCAATAGGTGTAGTGAGCACGGTTTCCAAAGTATCAACACCATTCAACTCAAATATTTGTTGCGCCAATGTGTCCATCACATCAATGGAGAAACAAGAGTGGACATCACTAGGATATCTCATCGTCTCGAAAATGTTGAAACGTATTATTTCTCCATCGAACTCCATAGTTAGCGTTCCCTTGTCAACATCAATAATGGTTTTCGCCGTTTTCATGAAGGGACGCCCAAGTAGCAATGGAAGAGACGAGTCCGGTGAACCTTCATCCATCTCTAACACGCAAAAATCCACTGAAATACAAGTTGATTAACCCGCACAAGAACATCCTCAACAATACCCATTGGGTAGACATTAGAACGATCGGCTAATTGCAACACAATTCCAGACTCTTTAAGAGGACCAAGATCAAGTGAATTGTACATAGACGCAGGCATAACATTAACGGATGCACCTAAGTCCAACATAGCTTTGTTAAATTTGGTGTTACCAATTATGACGGAATGTCGAAACTAGGGATCCTTGCACTTAAGTGGGAGTTTATGTTGTAAAATTGCCGAAGCATTCTCCCCCACACTAAGCACTTCATTACCTTTTGAGCCTTTGCTTATTGGTACACAAGTCCTTCAACACCTTTGCATACTTTGGAACTTGCTTGATTGCATCTATGAGTGGTATGTTCACATGGATCTTCTTAAGAATGTCTAAAATCTCCTTTTCTAGTTCCGCCTTCTTGGAATTTGCAAATCTGCGAGGGAAAGGTAAATGAGGAACATAAGTAGAAACCGGAGTTTTAGAGTTAGAAATAGGTACCTCGTAAGTTTGGGGAGAATCCTCGGTTTTCTCCTCCAAAACAGGTTCCTTTGGTGCTTCCACCGTGCCCGAATCAAGCAACTTCGGGTTGCACAAGTTGTGTACCACTTCTCAATGTAATTGCATTAACACCCTATTTTGGGTTGATAGGTTGAGAAGGGAGTTTCCCACCATTTTGTGCCTTCAGTTGATTCAACTCCATAGCCATAGAACCAACTTGAGTTTGCAACTCCTTAACCGAACTCTCCGTTCTTTGCATAAAAGATTTCAAAGAACTCTTCCATATTGGACCCCATATTTTGAGGTTGTTGTTGTTGTTGAAATTGTTGCCTAGGTTGGAATTGTTGTTGTTGAGGTTGAAATCCACTCGGGTTGTTGAAACTAGATTGTTGAATCGCTCCTTGCTTATTGGCATAGCTAAAGTTGGGGTGATCTCTCCATCCCGGATTGTAAGTGTTGGAGTAGGGATCATACCGTCTTTGTTGATTTGGAAAGATCGCATTAGCTTGCTCGTCTTCATAAGATTGAGAGGAACTCGGTATCACCGCGGTTGCAACTTGTTGAAGCATTGCGTTCATGTTACCCATTTGTTGACGAAGCTCTTCAACCTCGCTCACCTCACTCACCCTTCTTAGAATCACATCCGAACCACGACTCAAGAATTGTTGTGAGTTCGCTGCCATGTTTTCAATTAACTCTCTAGATTGTGCCACCGTCTTGTTCACTAGTGCACCACCACCTGCAGCATCGAGGAGATTCCTATCACTTGATTGGAGTCCTTCATAGAAGTATTGGATGATCATAGCGTCACTGAATTGGTGGTGAGGACAGCTTGCCACAAATCTCTTGTATCGTTCCCAACATTCATATAAGGATTCTCCCACATTTTGCTTCATCCCACAAATCTCCATGCGAATTTGAGTAGCCTTTGATGCAGGAAAATATCTCTCTAAAAGAGTTTCTTCAACCCATTCCATGTTGTGACACTTCCAGGTAAATAGTATAACCAATCCTTAGCACTATCCATTAAAGAGAAACGGAAAACTTTCAACATTGCACCATCCGCCGCAACATCCGCTGGAAGCATAGCCGTGACAATGGTGTGGAAGTCCATAAGATGTTTGTTTGGATCTTCATTCACCATGCCATGGAACTTTGGTAATTCTCTAAGCAACCCCGGCTTGATCTCAAAAGTAGAATCCGTTTGAATACACCCCTGTTGTGTATCTAGCCTATGAGAAGCCAACTCCTTGAGTGAACGATTTGCATCACCCATAGCTTCTTCTTCTTCAACTTGTGGTTCGTCTACGAATGGAACCTCTTTTTCTTCTTCTTGTTGTTGGAAAATCTCTTCTCCTACTTCCAACTCGTGCTCGTCTGTTGTGTCTTGACTTGGTTGGAGTATTGTGCCTCGTCGAGTAGCTATCCCGCTCCTTGGATAATTCCAATCCTTAGAAGCCAGAGATTAGGTACCTGCAAACAATTCTCGCAAACAAGTGAGAAAAAAGACAAGAAACTAAAAGCAAAGATGAAAGCAGAAATTGTAAAAAGAAACTAAAAACTTAATAACTAGCCGCGTGCCTCCCCGGCAACGGCGCCAAAATTTGATCGCTGTCGTATGCGTCAAAAATAATTTCACTTTCCTATAGTATATGATAAGAAAGAGTTCGTATCCACAGAGAGGCGATTGTAGTTATTTTGTAATCAATTTCTTAAAGTAACCAATTGGGGGATTTGATTCTTATGTAAGCAATAAAAGCAAATTAAAAGCAAAGTAAATTGTAGAAAGTAATCAATGGAGAAAGATATTGGTCAAGGAATTCATCTTCAATCTTAGACATGTGCTTGCATATATGATTAGAATTACGATTTAATCTCTGGTGTTATCAAAAGCCTAGAGAATCGAGAGAGCAAGATAATCTATTAATTTCCTAAGTTTATCAACACACACATTAGAGTTGCGCATGTGAATTCAACCTAAAGAATAAACCTAACGCCTTGCGCTAATCAAGTTCAATTCCTAGGAGCATTAAGTTTCAGAAATAGGCTAATCAATGCAATTGTCATGCGTTGCACATAACAATTCGGACAATGGTCAAACTCTACATATGATTACGAGAGTGTATCACTACAAATCGTAAACATATCATGCTACTTGTATTCAAGGTTATCGCTTGATGAAAAACCCTAAAATAGCTATGGACTAAGATGCAAGTTCAATTAATTGGTCACTTAACTAATCAAACATCATAATCCTATCACAATATTTCAATCATGTGATCATAAAAACAGTAGAGAATTGAACGATAATCAAGAGAGAAAACTAATACATAAAGCAAACACAAGTTTTAGAAATAGGACTACATCCTTAACCAATAATAGAGAATTTAGCTACTCATAGCTATGGAGTTCATCACAAAAATATAAGTTTAATAAAGAAGAAGATGAACAAAAGCAAACCCTAGAAGCGTAAAACAAAAGCGGCCCCTCAAGTTCCCAAGAATAAGATATAAGATATCTCCAAAAGTTGTAGAATTCTTCTTTTATAGCTTTTCCTTCCTTCCAAAATTAGGTCAAGTCTCAAAGTCCATTAGATAAAAAATCCACCAAGCCCATAAGAGAGAGAAACCCATGTAGAAAATAAGTCCAAAAAATCGTCAGTTGAAAAGCTGGTATTGTGGCCGGAAATCGGTTCAGGTGACCAAGCAAAGTCCGCTTGGTCACCTGGTCAACGGGTCAACTCGGTCCGGTCAACTCGGTCAACCCACCGAGTCAAACCGGGTCAAGGCTCGGTGAGTCGAGCGCCTAATCGACGAGTTAAGTCGACTCGATCGATTCACTTGACCCAGTGCTATTGCACTGGCCATATCTGCTGCACTATCTTTGTGCTTTACCATCTCCTTAGCTAGCCATCTTGGCTGGCATAACTTTGCAGCCATCTTGCCTTTGTAAACTGCAGCTACACTCAGTTTGCTTTGCTCGTTCAACATCATTCCATCATTGAACTCGAACCATTCCGCCTGTAGCCTTCAAAAATCCACCATTCTTCTCTTCCCTGTACTGCAACTCGAAACAAGAAACATCACCGCATTCCTACCCGCAACACAACCTCCGTCTTTCCCATAAATCCATATCCAGTGCACCCGCACCCGTTCAACTCCCCATACATATGCAATTTATCCCATTGCAACTCAACCCCAAAAGCTCCCGCCCGCAACACATACTACCGTAAAACGCGCATCAACACCATCGAATGCACATCTTCACCGAAACCTCGGACCACCGCAATCTGACCTCTGCTGACTTCACTTCTCACTGCCTGGTTTGAGCTCCACCACATCTCAGCTTAAACCACCCGCAAGAACCGCCATCCCGGCCATCCACCAACTCTAAGCACCAACACCCTAACCACGGCACTCCATTCCTCCAAACACAGCCAATCTCTTGTTCAAACTCCTCCTTGCCCTGAACATACATCTCAAAGCAACAAAGATCACTCACCACCATTCTTAGCAGACCTACTCCATTGCAACGACTTCGGGCTACAAACTTCGATCCTCTTGGCCGCATCTCAAGTTCAAACAGGATCGCCTTATAACTTCATTCTAACATCAATTCCACAGCTTTCCCATTACCTGCACTTTCTTGGCTCAATCTCCTTGCATCCGCTTAGCCATCATCAACAGACTTCATCGGTACCATCTCAAGCCATCGCTCCACTCAAACTTTAACTTCTCGGCCTCGGGTTGCATCACCTCCACAGTGCTGAGACTTCATGGCTCCTCTTCTTCCCAACATACCACCAGCATCACCGTGTCAAGCCATCTCCAATCATTCACTTGCAACCATCCTGCCTTCTCCTTTCGAGTTTTCCCTGTCATACAGCCCTAGACATACATCTATTTGATTCGGACCCAACTAAACATCACCGGTCCCTCAACTCCATTCTGACTCCAACGGAGATAGGGTCTTGCAGACTCCATTGTAACACGACAAAATCATCTTCACTTCATGCACCTGCTACCTTCATGGCACTTCATTTCCATTGCATTGCACCATCTCGGGTTAAGCTATAGAACCGGTCTCAGAACCCCTTTCGAGAATCGATCAACTCGATCTCAAAACTTATCATCGACCTCGAGATCCTAGAATTATTCATCACCTTTAATGAACCCAAAGCCTCCATTTCTCGATTTCCAAACAATAGATCACTTAGATCACAATCGCTTTCCTCTCTCAATCTCTCAATTCTCTCGATCTCGGTTTCAATCTCAGATGCAAATCATACCCCATCTTCTAATTCTTGACCTCAACATAAGCAACATTCAAACCCTAAAATCTATTTCTCTACCAATTCCGCCATTCACAGTTATTGAATCTTCAAAATGACAAAACCCATCTGCAGTTTATCTTCCTCGATCTCCATTTCCTTGTTTGAATCCCTCTCTGTGAACAACGACCGAGCTTCATCACCTTCTTCTGCAGCAGAAGATACTCAAAGTCGATATCAATCTTTCACTAGCATTCAACCGCACCATTTTTCGTTTAACTCGGAAAGAGAAGTAATGGCTAATGATGAACCAACTGATTTTTATGAATTTTAGGGTTGTTGTAAGAATGGGCATGACTATACCCACTTGGGTGAATTGGATAAGGGGGTCAACCAATGATGTCTTTAGGCATCCCCTCCTTAGATGCGAGGCCACCAAAGATGTCCGCTCTTGCTTCTCTAGACTAAGCTGCAATGTTGCCCCCTATCTTGGCTTGGCTGGTTCAGCTCCCAGTAGTAGTTGCCATGAAAGGACAATTTTGCCCTTTACTCCGGTTGGGATGATTTCGCTTCTTTTTCTCTCGTGCGACTCCAGTACACCGATTAGCTCAAAAGAAAACATTAGATACATAATTCACAAGAAAAATAGCAAAGAAAGCGTAAATACTAGATATAATATTAGGTGTTTTACAACACCTATCACGCACCATTCTGGATAAATTTCATAGATATGTTGAATTGCTCAATACATATGTAAGCGAAGAGGTTTATGCACTCGTCACTCTTAAATGGCCTTTATTCCTTTGCAGGATGACAACGCATTAAATATACTGAATTACTCAATACATATGTAAGTTGAGAGGTTTGAGCACTCATCACTTATAAATGGCTCATCCTCTTTGCGAGCGACAACGCATTAAATACATGGTTTTACACTTTTAGCCCTGAACTAAAAACCACCATCAACACCAGAGTAAAAGGCAGAGAATTTTTTTCTCAGTTTCCTATTTTCTATGCAAAGAGTAGCAAGAAGTCCAACAACATCTGAAACTGTCACACTTCACAATTTTTTCAATCTTTTTTTTTTTCAGTTACGTTTTCTTTTTTTAATTGTGACTGTTCATTGGTAGTATTCATGTAAAGATGAATATACCCATCATCTTCAACTACTCCTTTATCCCACATTTCATAAAATTCATCATTACTACCAATGTAAAATAGGTATGTCTCACTGAACCAGGTTAGGTTAACCTTCTTAATTGGTGGTAACTGATATGCAGCATGAACAACATCACTAAAGCCATTTAATCCCCACAATTGACACTAACATTATCAAAAAACCTAACCTTGTTTGCATCAGATTGTTCAACCCTAAAACTTCTCACTAGGTTCTTCACATATTTCCAGCACATCATAAACACAACAATCAACCTTATCGATAACATCCCATAATATTTATTAGACCAATTTTCCCTAATAAGGGTTTATGAGAAAAAATCCCTAAATTCCCATTTCCTCAAAATTAGGGTTTACAAAGAAAAAATTGAAAATCAGGAAAAGGGTTTCTGATTACCAACCTCATTATGTTCGTGTACATTGTGACTTGATCTTGTTAGTAAACAATCGTTCGAAGCTCTGTTCTCTTCATATCCACCATTAACGTAACCAAACAGCTGCCATGACTAACTGACCTTCATCATTATATATACACGAACTAACTATTAGTAAACCTCACTTTGTTATTGATCTAAATCACTCTATTTTTTATCGATCGCCTTTTTTTGCCGCGAAGAGAGAAAAAATAATAACCCTAGAATGAAAGAGGCAACAACGAAGAGGAAGAGAACCTTATCTGTTATGGACAAATCTTCTCCTGGCCGTACAGATTATTCTCGAGATTCAACAGGTAGGCGATCTACGGTTCTGGATCGGGTTTGGTTAGGTCGAGGATACATGGTAATCCGACATTACCATTTAACTCGACTTCATGGACCCACACGGTTAACGCCTAATCTAACGAAAGTAGGACTTTTTGTTAAGTAGAAATTGACGTTTAGTCCCAAAGTTACTAGGCTTTGGACGCTCTAGTCCACTCATCTGAAGCCCATGACGCTCTAGTCCAAATATGTCCCGTGTCTTACCATTTAGTCCAAATTTTGGACGAGTTAGTCCAAACACTCAATGATTCAGAATTTTCCAATACCTTAATTACCCTTTCTTCAAAGGATGCAGAGATATGAATGTGTTTTTAGTTTTAGATCTAAGATTTTAAATTATGAGAGATTCAGATAGAGACGAGAGAGATTTCGAGGCGATTTCTTGGATTCAATGGTTTCTTCATCATATTTCGATCCCAAGTTAGAGATCTCAAATTTCGGTCCCATTTTTTCGGTTTTGTTTGTTTAGGATTTCAATCCCATTTTTCTAATTTTTTTAATGCATAATGAAATCAATTTGACTTTTGATTTCATTTTTGATTTTGATTTTGTTATTTGTTAGGATTTGATTTTCATGAAACTCTTTTGGTTTATGTTTATGTTTTTTTTTGATTTTTTTTTGATGTATGGTATGAAATCGATTCGAACTTAATTTGGTCTTTAATTTTTTATTTTTAATTTCTTCTTTCGAATAATTGAACTCTTTGGATGTTTTCTAATCGAGCTGAAAGTTATTCATTGTTGTTAACTGATAGAGTAGTTGATTTCTTTCATTTTTTTGACTGTACGGAATGTGTACTTTCTTGTACAATTGTATATATTTCGATTTATTGTGATTTTAAGGTTGCTTTGAGAAAGTAATTCTCATATAAATTTAAATATGATTCAGATCTTTTTGATGTTAAATCTCTGTGTTAGTGGATTCGATTTTGAGATCTTTTAGATGTGACTTGGATCTATTTTATTAGTTTTTTGATTTTTTGTGTTGATTAAACCTAAGAATGCTACTTTTGAGATCTTTTTCATGTGGTTTAGATCTTTTATATCTTCATTTACGTGTTTTTGATATATGTTTTTTGTAAAATGCAGTGTATCAACCATGGCTGGGAAGATTGTGTATGCTATCTCGAATCATGGTGAGCATTCGACCCTATTTGGTAGGTGTATACACATGTGTACGGTAAATTTCTCTATGATGAACGCATGGGATTGTTTTGTTTGGACCATTGCTCTATTTTGTTATCTTCGTGTAAATCTATTTACATACTTTGTACACGAGAATGCTCTGTGATGGATGTATGACCTGTTTTGCCGGTATATATGCTAGATTTTGGTATTTTTCTGTATGTGTACATGTTTGTACACTAAAAATACCCAGTGATGATTATATGGTGTGTCATGTGGGTATGGATGTTATATTTTGTTAGTTTTTTGTAGAGTGTGCATGTATTGTACACTATGATGCTCTTTTATGAATGCATGGCATGTCCAAGTGGGTATGATGCTAGCATTTGTTAGTTTTTGTAGAGGTATAAATGTTTGCACACAAAATTTTGTTTCAGTTTGTATAGCATGTTCATGCACTTTGATGTACACCTCATATGCTTTTGATACATAGTTTTTGTAATATATTGGGTATCAAACCATATATCTGAGAAGGTTGTGCATGCTATTTTCAATCAAGGTGAGTATTCATCCATATTTTGGAAGATGCGTACACATTTATATATTAGAACTTTATGTGTGATGAATGCATGGGTTGTTTTGTTTGAATTAATGCTATATTTTTGTTGTTTTTCTGTAGATGTGTACATACTTATATGCTAGTATGCTTTCCCATGATTTTATGTTCTATTTTGTGGGTATGGATGTTGGATTAGTTGCATTTTTGAAGGTGTGTACATAATTGTACACCATTGTGCTGTGTCATTATTATATGGAATGCTTTAGGGGTATGGATGTTGGATTTTTTATAGGTGTGTACATAGTCGTACACTATTATGCTCTCTCATAATTTTATGGTTTGTTTTGTGGGTGTGGATGTTTGATTAGTTAGATTTTTGTAGAATTTGTACATGTTTGTATACTAGTATGCTATGTGATGAGTTGATTGCATGTCCTGTGAGTATGTACGCTAGAGTTTGTTACGTTTCTATAGAGGTGTACATATTTGTACACTTGTATGCTCTGCAATGATTATTTTGAAGTTTATTTTTGAATTTAAAATTTTCGGGATCATATTTTTGGGTGTATATAGTTGTACATATTTTTGACTTTATGAACTGTATTACTAGGGTGCATGAATCATTTGGTCGCAGTTAATGAAGATTGTTGGACATGAATACGGCGCAGAGATGACTACCTCTTGATTATTTTATTTATAAGTGGTGGATGTCACTAGGGTATGTTTCTTTACCTTCGCAATTGAACGTGAAACCTTATTTTGAGCATAGTTAACCCTATTAATGATGAGGATGATATTCGGGTTGATGATATGTCACACTTCAGACTCATTATGTATTATTTTATCTTATATGTATTAAATTTAGGGACTCATAAGCTCAAAATGATTTATTCAATATGGGTAGTAATATTGTTGCTCAGGTACACGATTCAAGTTGTATGTGTGTATAAAATAGTGCACATTGTCCTGTTTAGATATGGCATTTCTATGGATATGGATGTGCATAGATTGATTGTTTTGAAGATTTGCATAATTTTGCAACTAAGTTTACATAGTTGTACACATGCTTTTTCTTAATGTATACATATTTATACACATGTTTATTGTTTTTGAAATTGCTCATAGTTCCGCAACTTTATGTTGTTTTGTTTTTTCCAGATCATTTCATTGGTGCTTATGTTTTATTTTCCAGGTTGAAGATTATCATGTTGATATCTAAGAGACAGGTAAAATCTCTTATAGATAGCATCATTAGTCCCATATTTATGACTCAATTTGGAAGTCGAAGAAATCAACGCATTAAAATTGCTAGAGAAAAGTAAAGAAGACCTATGATGTGCCTTTGAGTGCTTTACTTGCACCTTCCTTGATGATTTACTAGTCTTCTTGCTTACGACTTTGTACTTTTTTTCTTCATGTAAATTGTTACAATGAATGTTAATATCTTATTTATGTTAAGAATTTAGTTTGGTTTTTACTTCAATGCATGTCTTTATTTCTGCAAGTACATATTCAACATCATGTACACTTTAATGTTCTAACAAGTCAGTAGATGTGCACCATCATGTACACCATTATGTACACATGAAAAAAAAACTACCTACAATATACCATGTAAATCTGAGAAAATCTACATTCAAAACATCAATATTCATACTGATAATAAGATTAATTCAAGGTTAATTTTACTAGTTGTTTAAAAAAGTTAAGAAACATAGTTGTCAAAAGTTTAAGAAAGTTACAAACGACAAACAACTTAAGCAAGTTTTAAACATAAATCAAGTTGTTTCTCTCCTACTCGCACGCCAATCTTGGTATTATTTATCTTCTGCGATATTCTACAGTTTGGCGGGACCAAACGAGTGTTTCTGCAGGTTCTGATGCTACCATCTCTAACAAGTATGTACACACCTACAAAAATCAGACAAATCCAACTTCAAAAACTATGAAACATGCCAAATATCCATGAGATATCTTACCAGTGTACTAGTATGTATACCACGACATCCATCCTTCAAAAATTATAGAACTCGTGACATTCATACCCACAAAACAGATAATATATCCATGACATAACATACTAGTGGGTAAGTATGTACACACCTACAGAAATCTTACAAATCCAATATTCATGCTCATACAAGAAAGGTCATATATCCATGACATGATACATCGATGTACACGTATGTACACACCTATAGAAATGACACAATCTAACATTCAAAATCACTGAACATGTCATACTCCCATGAGATGATACATCAGTGTACAAGTATGTACACACCTACAGAAATTTAACAAATCCAACATACATGCTCTCACAAAGCATGACATATGTTCATGTCATGATACAGCAGTGTACAAGTATGTACACACCTACAGAAATGACAAAACTCCAGCAGTGTACAAGTATGTACATAACTAATTTGAGTAAAATAGAATTCATACTCACATAACAGTACATATACCCCTGAAATGGCATGTTATTGTACAAATTTGTACACAACTAAAACAAATCTAACAAAAATAACATCCATGTCTACATAACAGTTCATACACCCCCGTAATAGCATTCTTGTAAACAAATATGTACACTACCACAACCAAACTAACAAAAACAACATTCATGCCTATAGAACATTTCATACATCCCTGAAACAGAACGCCAGTGTACAGATCTGTACACTATCACAAAAGATGTAACAAAAACAACATTCATAGACATATAACATGTCATACATCTGTGAAACAACATGCAGGTGTACAAATCTGAACACTATCATAATAAATCTAACAAAAATAACATTCATGCTCAATGAACAAGTCATACATCCATGAGATATCATACATGTGTAAAAATCTGTACACAACCACAACTATCTAAGTAAAATAAAATTCACAACAGTTCATACACCACTGAAATAGCGTGTGTCTTGTTGTACAAATTTTTCAATGACTAAAAAAACTTTAACAAAGACAACATTCATGCCAAATATCAGTCCATACACCCCTGAAATAAAATTATAAAGCATTAAGGTGTATAAATAGCATTATCGTGTATAAATCTTTACACTACCACAACAAATCTGTACACTACCAACATTCATGCCCAAAGAACAATCCATACATCCCTGAAACAATATTGCGGTGTACAGAACTTTACAGTATCACAAAAAGTCTAACAAAAATGATATTCATACACACAGAACATTCCATACATCCCTGAAACAACACTGCGGTGTATATATCTGTACAGTATCACAAAAAATCAAACAAAAATAACATACATACACACATAACAAACCGTACATCCCTGAAACAGCATGCCGATGTACAAATCTTTACACGATCATAACAAATTTAACAAAAATAGCATCCATACACACATACCTTATAAATATACAAATCTAACAAAAATGGCATGTTAATTTTGATTATGTTTGTATCTAACCATATAGATCAAGAATGAAAACTTGATCTATATGGTTTATCTACGAAAATATACAAATGGGAATAAGAAGAGAGAAGCATAACACATAATACTCATACAAGTCTTTGTGTACAAATCTGTACACTCCTACAAAAATATAACAAGAGCAACAACTTATCACTATAACACCATGATGGTGTAAAAACCTGTACAATCATATAACACATACAACATGTTGTTTTGAATTTCTGAAACAACATATGTGTACACACCAAATTGGGTAAAACTACTTAACAGAGCACTAATCAAATAAGAACAATACAGGTGTAAAAGTTTTTACACTCCCACAAAAATCTAACAAAAACAGTTTCAAAACACACTTAGCAGGCAATATGAAGATGAACTAGCATGATGGTGTACAGATCTGTACACTGGTACCACAAGTGCTGAAAAAACACTTTTAAGACGCAACCATCAGTCGATATGAAAATGAATCGGCATCGGTGTACAGAGATGTCATACCTTTGGTGATGAACAAACAACTTCAAAACATAACCATTGGGCAATATAACAACATGTGAGTGTACATATCTGTACACACCGGCAACAAATATCACCAAAAACACTCAAAATAAAATAGAACATGCTTTGAATCTCTTCCAAACATCATGTTGGTGTACGAGATCTGTACACACCAACAACGAGTATTACCAAAAATTTCTCAAAATCGGATAGAACATGCTTTTGAATCTCTGAAACAACATGTTGGTGTGCAGATCTGTACACACCAACAACAAATCTCATGAAAAATTGCTCTAAATTAAACAAAACAGGCAGTAAATTATTACCTTTGGCTCGCCGAACAGATGTTGAAGCTTCTTTAGTCTTTGAAGGATTTGATTTCTTCTTAGTTGCTGTTGTTGCCTTTGATTTCTTCTTAGGTTGTGATTTTTTTGAAATTTCTGAACTGAAACTGATGTTGAATCTTGTATTGCTTTTTTTGATCTTGTCCTTGTTGCTGGTGATTTTCGACTTTCTTCTACTGCAATTGATTGCTTTTCTTCGTCAGTTGAGGATGATTTTTCCTCTAGTTGACTTGTTTTTCTCTTTGAAGCAACGTTTTTTCCACTCACCATGATGTTAATGATATTGGAATCATCTATGTTTTTTGATTATGAAGATTTGAGGGATTTTGATTTTTAGGGTTTTCTGCAAGATTTGAGGATTTTCCTTTCAATTTTTTTCTTCAGCTTTTAGTCTGCAAAAGAAACAAAATGTAGTTATTGTTTTGTCCGTTACGCCGCACAGTTTCTTTTTTGAGCTAACGTGTCACGTTCACGTTGAATGTGTCAGTTACAAAACAGTTCCCACTCACTGCACGTGTGCTTTATGAAACACGTGTGGAGGTCAGCAGCGTCATTATATTTTTTGGACTAATCTGTTCCTAGTTGGAACGGGGTGGACTAATCTGTTCTATTTCGGGGGATTTTGGACTGAACCGTTTTTCCCCTTTTGTTAATTGTTCGTAGCACTGTGACCCTTTTGCAAATCGGGTCTTAAATGTGTGATTGTTTCGTAGATTTCCCAAAAAGAAACTAAAAAAAAACCCGGAAAAAACTCTTCAGAAAAATCGAGAAGGAAAAAAAAAAGGTAAATATAATAAAAAGATAATTGACACGTATCCTAAATTTAGGATAGGGATTGTGAGGTAACTCTACAACTAGACACCTCTAATTATCACACCATCCAAAGCTTCCAATGAATCTGTCCATACTCCATACCCAAATTTGGGGAGTATTTGCATGGTGTATCCAGGGTTTCAAGGCATTAGTGCACCATCGGCTCCACAACTTCGGGGTTATGTGGTGGTTGGTGATTGTCTCGGGATTCACCTCTCATTTGCTAGATTTCAAGTACTGTGTATAAAAGAAATGTGTTTTCTGACGCTCCAGCGCATTACATTCAATCTCAAACTAATTTCATGTGTACGTTAACGGAGCTGAATGCAACCTATGGTAGAACTTGCAATTGCCCATTGAATTCCTTCTTTCATTTTTCCACGCATCCTATTCTTATACCTTGCGAAGCGGAGTCTTAACTCCACTTTATCCTGTTCTCGACTCACCGTGAGACAAATGCAGCTTGTCTCTCCTATATGGGCTGGCCCGACTGGGTGGGTAATGGCTTGTACTGTTGTACAACATATCACAGAACTACAAACTGAGAGGGTGCGAGTACATAAAAGCATATATTTCCAATATGTCAGATTTTATTTTATGTGCACAAATTCAAAACATATCAAACTTTTTATAAATCAGTAATTCTCCAACCTCTCTGATTACCAAGTTACCACCGGGTTACTATAAAGCATTTACGTCATCATCTCACTATGGTTATGAACATTAGTTACAATGTAAACGTAAGGCAGAGACAATAGGAATTGCTTCCCTTTCATTTCCGTATTCAATTCTTCATTTTCGAAATGAGTTCGAGTACAGCCTATTTATAGACAAGGTTGCATGACATGGTACACATAATAGCGCCACATGTCTGCTTACATGTCAAGGTTAAGATAAGCATGATATACATATCTTTGGTGTTTATCTAAGCCAACTTTGTCGGTCCAGAGAAGTCTGGCTTGTTCTCGGCGTGTAGGGAAATGGTGGGCCACCCAATAACTTACGGAATTATACAACACTCCCCCTTGGACCACCATTTTAAGATTATTGCGTTAGAGCTTTGCCAGTAAAATCTTGGTAGCTTTAAAAATAGTGGTGGTCGCCATTGATTTTCTTCCTTCGTCAAAGTTGTCCGGGAAAACCGCTTGGGATAAAACACGAACACTTGAAGGTTAGAAACAAAGTTGGTCAGCTGTAAATTTCTCTTTCGTTGAAGTTGCGTCAGGGAAATCACTTGCAAAGTCTCAAAAGTATAGTGTGACCATCAAGTCGCCGGTCCGCAGGAGAAATCTATGGATATACATCTCTTTAGATGATGATCATCGTTCTAAAATTGTTATCTCATTAAAAACCTCGCTAGGAAAACCCATAAGAGCAAAACCTAAGCGTAGGAAAACATGAGTACTCAGAACAAGGATAGACCCGCAGATGTTGCCTCGTTAAAACCTTGCCCGGAAAAACCCGGAGGGATAAAAACCAGGACGAAGGAAAAAGAGTACAACACGTCGAACAGCGGATAGCAGTGGACTCGCACGCCTCATTAAAACCTTGACAAGGAAAACCCAGTGGGACAAAACCTTGATTAAGGAAAAAGAGTATACGACGTAATTTCCAATATGCCCATATCCATAGTCTTCCATGGCTTTACTCCCCCTAATGAGAATCCTTCTCGGTTGATCATTATGCATGGTAATACTGCTTAGAGTTCCGAACCACCCTTTAAAGTCTTCAACAGCTCCAGCTTCCTTTAGTTGAGAAAATCAGTCTGATTTTCCTCTGTGCAATTTCTTAATGATCATCTGGTTGTGCCAGCCTTTTACATATTCTCCGCTAGCTTTGTCTGAACAATCATAATCTCTCAGAGGATAAGCAAGTTCCTCTTTTACAAGACTATTAGCTAGGAAAATATTTAGCTGCTTCAACGACCCTGCCAAAAACCAAAACTTAAACAGTCTGATTAGCTTTTCTATGTGGGAGACATATATCGATCTTTCATGCAGAAGATCAAGCTTAATGGTACCACGAAGATGAGGGGGGGAATTTCTTCGTACCGATGTCTCGATATTGGTGCTGGTTAGAGCCAGACTTACATGTTTACCACAAACCCAATATCAGGTATCTATAACATATTTCAGCTAATATACCATGTACACATTTGTGTAACACAAACCACAGAGTGATACATCTCCTTTGTTGAGATGTGAATTGATCAATCTTAATAAGTAAGAGATCTATATTAACTTGTCCATTTAAACATGTCTAAACCTTTAAGGTTGAAGAAATTAATGGACTTCCAGCTACAACGCTCAACCAATAGATTGAGACCTTGTTTTACCGAGAATTCATCTCGAACTCCTGCTTTAAGCATTTTTGTGCTTTGGAGAACTTTCCAGGAGTTCCAATAAAGTAGATGTTGTATTTATCAAATCTAGTAAATGCACAGTATATGAGCATATAAGATGGATCACATATCCCTGGATAATATAAGCATTCGTTTAGACGATTGACCACTTTCGTCCTTTTGAGCAAATGCATATGACATGGTAATTCTACCGATAGGTGAAAACCTTCAGGAATTAGTATGCAATTATCTGTATCTAGTCTTTCATATAGAATCGCATTGACCACATCCACAGATACATGTCGAGTCTTTAAAAGACTGCCATACAAATACCAAAGAGGTAGTTGCATCCATAATAAGGAATACGTTACAAAGAAATCCATCTCAGGTTCCCGTAAAAGACTTTGTGCTATTAGTTGACTTTACTTTTCTCACTATGCACATACACCCACCTGTAGTGTAGGGGTTACATTATCGGATGTCGGAATCGCAAACACCCGTTTGTGGCCAAGACTAGCTCACATTATCGAGTGTTCGGGCTGCAATACCAAATTTATGCATTTTTGCGAGAAACTGTTATTTTTCTTTGATCTCTCCTGGTTTAACCAATCATACCTTTGATGACATTCCCATAGAGAGTGGTTTAAACCAACAACACCTAGGGTAGTATCAGTGGATACTTTGACTATGTCATCAACAATTATTGGATTACGATCGCAAATTTCTCTATTGCATGCATGCCTTATGGAAATCCTCTCATTTTGAGGTTTCACAGCCGTTGCAGAGACATTCTCTTATTAGGAGAACTATACTCAGAGAAATTAGATCTTGCACTGATAGTCTCTTTGAGAGCACTATGTTTCAATGATTGTGACTGGCTTTTCCTTTTAGGAGGTGCAGAATATTTCAAGTCAACTAGTCATCCACGCTCAAGGTGTGTTCTAAGTGACACACTTGCTACTACATTTCTGATTTCTCAAGGAAGCAATTTGATTTGCAACCTCTGAAGATGTCAAATCTTCGGCATGTCTTTCAGTGATGAAAACATCAAGATGAGATACATCCAGGTTTATCTTTGTGCAAACCGGGATACTTCACGCCGTTTTTCAGGCGATAGCTTTTCCTCCCCCAAACGGTGGGAAGACTTTCTCATCAAATTTGAAAATCTTGTAATAGAGTAGTAACAACAGTGGAATATAGCACGTCTCAAACAGAGAAAAAAAAAATGACAATGGTTACATGAGTAATAAGCTCAAAGTGCACAAGAACATCAAATGTGCTCACCATCATTGCCCAAAGCATTACTAGGATGATACAACATCAACGGATGGCAAACAAGAGTTTCATTTAAAATCTATATGAGTATAGATACACAGTTACCACTAGGTGAGATGTCGAGTCATTTATGACTACCAGACCATACTTCCATCAACCTGGTTAGTGTCTGCGGAAACTCACTTTCAAGGGGTGGCGTTGCATAACAAGCGACCTCAATTAGTTTTCTCACTACGCATTCACATCAGCATCAAATCTGTGACTGATGCTAAGACTAAGTTTCAAGAGCGTACACAAGGGAGAAAACACTTCCATATGAACTAAGGTCCATGTCTGCCAATCATATAAAATTTGTCGATAATTCCTTTGCAAAGGGGATATCTATCCACAACGATTTCAGTAGCTACTCTGAATATTATCGACAACCGATTAACAATCGAGTTAATAACGATCTCACACCATTCTCTCGAGTAAGAGGATACTCTAATCCATTGGTACCAAATCTGAACATGTGGATATCCTCCTCGTCAGGAGTTATCAACTCATCACTCAAAGAGAATATGGACGTTATCTGATTAGATTGGCATACCTCATATAAGAGGTTTTCGTATATGCTGATAAGCATATTCTCAGACGAAACAATCGCTGCGATTCCATGGCATGCCTTGCAAGGAATTTCTTACGCCGAATCAAGCAAGCGTACACTTGCTAAATCTAGCAAGAGAGTAGTCTCTAACACCTCAGGCATTTCTCGGTGTGAGAATTTAGATGAGACACAATTGGATTTAACCAATGTCGTCGACGATTCTCCACCTGATCCTTAGGCGGGATGTCTCATCAACAGAACATTCAGTTCCGCATGACTCAACCTATCATGGGAGCAACTGGGTGCAGAAAGCAACAATAACACGCAACCCAGGAGAGGTAAGCGATCGGAGTTTCCTCTCTCGTTTCTCGTCATTTGGGATAATTTTAAGAATTTACATTGCCACGTAAAATTAACGAAGAAACTATAAATGAATTCTGTGACCATAGACATTATCTCAATATCGCATTACCCGATCCTGCCAAGAAGACCGATATAGATCAACAACAATGAACGGCATTTCAAATGAGCGTATCGTGTCTTTTATGTCCTAACGATAGCGAGAGCTCTTCCGTGCTCAAAGATGGTTATTCACCCAATCATTATGCTACGAGTCCCGTATTATTCCACTTACGGTGGTACGGTGCTCATCGAGGTTCTCAAACCGAGAACTATTGTGGCTCCCATATTCAAATATGCCTACCACAATTGTATTTTCCTTCTTCGCCAAAGATAAAGTTATTTGCATAGGTACTATTGCAAGTTTAATTCACCAAATTCGGGATTTTAGGTAATAGCTCGGTGACGAGAAGACATAATATTTACTCTAAATATCATTTAGAAAAATGCAACACCCATTATTGCTCGACGTTTGTATATCTACGAGGCGCAATTAACATTTGCAACACTCGGTGTTGTTGACACAACATATACAAAGTGCAGATTAAGCACTAGCTCCTTAAAGCTCGTCGATGCATATAATTGGCGCATATAATGCACGCCGTAAAGCTAGCAGGAACATATAAGGGCGCAAAATATGCGACTCTCCTTATTGCTCCGCAATATTGTATACGGTGCATATATCTTCTCCAAAAAATTAAGCCGAACTATTTACCACAAAAATCAATGGTGAAACAAGGAAGAAAACATTCAAAATGTAATATATACGGTTCTGTAATACCAGCAAATCTCCAGCTTCGTCTATTAGAGTCGACGAAATATTAATTTATCAAAGTTGAAATATGAACATACTCTTTTTCATTAAAAGAAATTATCTCGATATCAATTGTGGTCATTTCACAGACCATAGATAGAGACGGCTAACAAGTGTAAAGCCGATGTCCATTTTCATCGCATTCGACCTTTGGTGGAACGACTTTGAGTTCCGGAGATTATTATAGCAAAGAAATATTAAAATTTTGCTATCCCTCAGGATGCAACAATTCCTCGCTCTGCCGATATTAAACCGTTAACACCACAAAATCATTGGTGTACCAACAAAGGAAATTTTTACTTTCTACGCTATCCAAAAGGACGCGGAAAAACCTTCCGTTGGTTGGCTAAAGCGGAAAATAGCAAAATTCTACAAAACTCAAATATTTGGCTAAATTCCGAAATGGAATAGTATCACAAATATGAATTGTTGCTGACACTTACCTATTTTGGATATCTCTTCATATACCGTATAATTTATGTGCTCCAAATAGCACACACAAGGAACGGCAAGATGCCTAACTTCAGTTTTAACAAGTCCTAATCAAAATAAGAAACGAAGTTAGACACTACGAAAATTTATGCATAAAACCACTCAACAATAGTTAAATGAAATATGTAAGAGTTGAAGAGAATTATCTTTTCCCGTATCGTCAGCCCTCATTGAATACCACCGAGCAATTCGTGCTGATAACGTTTTATAAATCAGTAATTCTCCAACCTCTCTGATTACCAAGTTACCACCGGGTTACTATAAAGCATTTACGTCATCATCTCACTATGGTGATGAACATTAGTTACAATGTAAACGTAAGGCAGAGACAATAGGAATTGCTTCCCTTTCATTTCTGTATTCAATTCTTCATTTTCGAAATGAGTTCAAGTACAGCCTATTTATAGACAAGGTTGCATGACATGGCACACATAATAGCGCCACATGTCTGCTTACATGTCAAGGTTAAGATAAGCATGATATACATATCTTTGGTGTTTATCTAAGCCAACTTTGTCGGACAATAACTTACGGAATTATACAACAAAAACTGAATTAATTAGCAGTTTATCCATTACCATATTGGTCTATCATTCTAGTTTTATCATCTCGGGATTTGCTTTGTTAACTTCAGACCTTTATCACGCTGATCTTTATCCCCTGCCACTGCCAGCCTAAAAATTTACATCACCAGTAAAATATGCTTTGTTTAGCTTGAAATTCCAAGAGAATTACTGGATCATGTAACAATTTTTCGTCACCTAGATATTCGGATATAAATTCATTATGCTATATATGCTTGGGTTTACAGTTGGCGCATCAAACATAAGCAATCAAATTCTATCCATTACGGGGCTACATCTCCAATGCTTCAGGGAATTGATTCTCAGGCTGGTGCTGTCTCTAACCACTACATATATATCAATGTCAGCATTGCCATTCCAATGTTTGAGCCTTCCATAACTTCAGTATAACCATACAAAAATGACGTTCCAAAGGTGTTACGACTTACTTGGACCAGTATTCGCTGGGAACTTAACAGCTGGTAAGTGCCACATACCCAATGTGCGATAGCACTTAATTTCTTGTGTAACTGAAGGAAAACTTCAAAACATGCTTGCCTTCTAAAGAAACCAAAAATAGAATGAGTTGGACTAATTGTCTAGAACAAGAAGCCCGAGATCCTCAATGAATGAACTTAAACACTATCGTGGACAGG
Source organism: Papaver armeniacum (assembly GCA_023531295.1). Taxonomy (NCBI): domain Eukaryota; kingdom Viridiplantae; phylum Streptophyta; class Magnoliopsida; order Ranunculales; family Papaveraceae; genus Papaver; species Papaver armeniacum. The sequence continues at coordinate 79,060 of JAJJWW010015126.1, forward strand.
TCTGCCCCTAAAATAGAATGCTAACTAGGAGGTACAAGTCACTCTAAAAAGGAATATGATATGATGACACAAATTCCAGCAAGCACAAAGGAGTAAACGAAACAGCACCAAGGAACGATATAGCTCATCACTCAATCCGCCTTCTCACCTGCACCAAGGTAAAGAAAGAAACAAATGACCATTGAGTAGAATTTCAGACAGTTACATGACAGACAGATTTTAGAGATATTGTTTGCTCATACCAGCTAATCTTATGGAGTTAACCTTCTCTTTAAGGTTTTCTCTATGGTTTTTATGAAACGTATTGTAGAATAACTAAGAGGTATCCAGGTAGGTAGAGGGCCATATTGTGGAATATAACAATATCACTCAAGTATGCCATGAAAACCACATGCCTATGATTATCAGGATAAGGAATTCTTGTGGAGGAAATAATAAAAACGACAAGGAGACAAAAGCTGGAACCTTGGGAACACTATTTAATATACAATAACAAAGAAAAATACTGTCAGATCATAACCCCATAATTTTTCTTAAAAAAGAAACCGATATACAGGCATCACGTATTCTTAATTCAGGCTATATGCCACGCTAACATGATTGTAGTTCAAGCTCACACTGTAGTGTCAAGCATCATGATTACATGCCAATTTCTATGAATTTGAAATATAAGCTCACATTATAAAGAAGATAGAACTACACATAACAAATTTAAATAAAAAACTAAGTATTTTTGCTATGCTGAGTCATTCCTTTATAACAAGGAGCAACGTAGCCTTCCTAAATATGATATGAAACTGAAGGAAATCTCATTCCATGTTTTATGGTGTAAAAAAAGGCATGGCCTGATATTGTAATATGCCCGTTTCTGGCAATGAGTTATCATCGCAGGACTAATAAGATAAGATGAAATTATTGGCTTCATTGACATGCACCAGCATATCTATGCATTAAACATTTAAGATTTTCTCATGGAGACGGAAGTACGTATAGAATAAGATACCTAACATGGAAACTAGTGTGTAGTACCAAGTAAATGACATAATAACATGCACTAGTGAACTACTAAATATCAACACCACTGAGCAGCTATTCAACTATTAAGAATAAAGCAAAATTTCAATTCAGACAGTGTGTAAGAACTCATAGAAATAAGTCAAGTGATGTCGGAAGTGTGTCCGCATCTTGACACAATATGAAGTTTCTACAAATTTTTAATATACTTAAAAGGAAAACCCACTGGGAAGGCCACACAAGTTAAAGAAAGCACCGGGTCTGTTTGGGGTATCAAAAATTCAAATAACATTATCAACCCAATTCACTTGTCAGGAATGTACTTACTTAAACCAAGTTTCTTAGAAGTTGATTGATTTCTTCCACTAGCTTTGAAAGGTGATTTGCCAAGTACTGGAGGGCATACATATAAACAAACAGAGAACAAAATTATGATCGTCAAGACAACACGAAACACAATATGAACAAAGTAACCCATTAAACAAAGTAGTAAGTGAGAAACCAATTTCGGTTTCTATGCCAGAATTGACACCTACCATTGTACTCTACACAAATCTCACTGCATTTTTTTGCTAATCTGATGGAGGTATTCGCCTTTTTATCTGCACCATGGTAAAGCAAGAGATAAATGATGATTGAGTAGATTTTCAAGATACGAATATTATTAAACTCACACAAGAGAAGAGACAGATTTTAAAAATATTGTTTGTTCCTACGCAAGACAGCAAGCTTCTTCCCTAGGTTTTCCACCTCTTTGACAATTTTTTCAATCTTTTGAACATGTTCATTGGACTGCCAAGTCTGCATTAACTGCCTAGCAAGTTGACAACATTCGTTAATTTTCTTCCGCTCCTGAATAATCTCAGCTGCAGCTTCAATGGCTATATTAAAATTTGAAATTGAAGAAGAATTAGCAATTTAGCTTGTAAGAATTCTCAGATAATTGATAAGGGGAAAAGAAAAAGAAAAAGTCGAACTTACCAAAATGATGAAGACGCTCTTCATGCATTTTGTAAAATGATGGACTGTGAATGAGACTCTTCCATGATTTGCTGACAAATGCACAATCTAAAACAGATTCAATCGGTAAGAGACCGAAAATTTGCAACGAGATCTCCACTGGGAGAACGTTGAAATACTCCATCACTGCAAACTGCAAGCGGATTGAAAGGTTACATGACATTATAATATTGAAAGAGTGGAATTAGGGCATGAATAATTTGTATCCCAAATTATAAACCAACAAAGATTCAATCTACAAGAGAGAGAGAGATTAACCAAGAAATAAGAATCTCACCTTATTCAGAACCTTGATTTAGTAGTGTAACTCTCAACCCACTAGCTTATCTTCTTCAGTTTACAATCTAAATAAAAATCGAAGGAGATTCATATCAGAAAAAAGCAAAATCAATATCATTAATCCCCAAAATCAGGCTCAGAATTCACATGATTAGAAATCGAAAACCCTAGAAAGGAAATACACTTACTCAGTCGAGAGGCGGAGTTTGAGATGAGGTAGAAGCAGAAGCAGTACAACAGTAGGTTAAAAATTCAAAGGGAAAGAGAATGCAAAATGAAACTAATGGAGAAGAAGAAGAAGAAGAAGAAGAAAGAGGAGGAGAGGGTTTTCTGTTCTTTGCTTTGCGGGAGAGGAGAGAGGGTTTGGCACAGTGAAAAGTTCAGGATACAAATCCGCCGTACATCCTCCTTTATCTTATTCCAAGACTTTATCGGTTAAAGACGTAACACTGTACCACCACTCACGAGTCACGACTGACAAATTACAGGAAAAATTTAAGCAGAAATCTATTACTCCGTACTTATATATAAAGAGAACCCCTAGGCACTGTTTGAACAGTAATGAAGCTGTAATTTTTGTAAATCCTATTTTGCCAATACTTTTATAACTTTTTTAAAAAATATTTTTAAAAAACGAGGCTAAAATAGTAAAAGAACAAAACAAAAATTTAGTCTTTGGTTTAGTCTTTGATAGATTGGGCGAAGAATGAAGCAATTCAAAAAAAAGTGTGGGCGTAGTTAACGGTAGTTCTCTCCTACCGATGTTGGTAGCATGTGAAAGCATGCTAGATAGTTTCGTTGTTTCGTTGGGGGTAACTCAAAAAAAAAAACGCCCACAACAGAGAGAAAAAAAAATTGCAGTAAAAAAAAATGAAATGGTATGCATTGTGGTGATGTTAGTATCTCTCAATTATAATTAAATTAATGGGGAAAGAAGACAACGAGATGCTTGTTGTGTCAAGTGGAGCTGAATCACTCAAAAAATTTAGTTTTTAGAAACACACAGAGTGATGAAAAAATGTTGTAATATAATGTCTCACACCTAAAAGTGGTGAGAATGACAGAATAAACCAAATTTTTTAGTTTTTTTCAGTTTCTCTTTGAGTTTAGTTTCATGATTGCGGTTGCTCTTAAAAAATCTTTGTACCACCAGATTACTGACAAATTACAGGAGCGTAGAAGCGTTGAACAGGAATGAAGCTGTAATTTTTGTACATCCTATTTTGCCCATACTTTTATAATTTTTTTAAAAATAATTTTTAAATTAAACGAGGCTAAAATGGTAAAAGAACAAAACAAAAATCAGTCCCCAAATAGAGTAGTAAGAAAGGGTTGATCACATTCGGGGTCCATAAACAGGTAAATATACAGTTAGACAAGGACAAAGGGGAGACACGTGTACAGAGAAGCTGCCAAAAATTTCATCTTCCAAAATTGCCCTTATGTCATGACCAAATGAGTAATGTCTTACACATAAAATTCAGGGCATAGTAATAATTTGCACGTGCATATGCACGGAACAATCTTGTATATTAAAACAAAAACTTCACCAGAAAGATGAAGTTTAGGAGTACAAAAACTGACAAGCTAATTGTTACCAACAACTGCCTCCCGATTTGATATAAGCATTTACTTGTCGGTGGAAAAATATGACACCGAATTATTTTTTTTTAGTATTTTTTTTTCTTCCACTAACCAAAAAAACCAAAACCAAACTTTTTAGCAATCGTGCTAGGTGAACAGCTAGGTAACAACTGAATACCAGCTGATCCCACATGGCACCCGATGTGGCAGACTGGAGTGATTACTCCTTCAAACCACGTCATCAAAAAAAAAATTATACGAAAGAAGTTTTTACTATATCAGAATACGTAATTTTAAGTCTTTATTTTTGATCAAATTAAGAAGCCAGATCTTGACACAATACATATATATCAAAAGACGTAACAGAACTTGAAATTCCAGTTATCATTATCAATCAAAGATACTCATTACTTTTTCTTTTTTGAAACTGACACTCATTACTTCTTTTTCAAAGATTAAAAACTCCTTTAAATTATCCTTCCCGCTGTTAAAATTAACAACCGGCCAAAGGGTTACTCCTCACCGTTTATTTTTCTTTCTCTAATTTTGAGTTTTATGCATTGATTCGGAAGCCGGACCTAGAATCAAATGCTCTTCTTCTTCAGAGAGTAGTTTTCCCATTCCTTGAACCAGCCGATGCTATTCAAACAATAAGCTCTTCCGACTAAAATACAAACACCCTAGTTTATGTAATTAAGTTTCAATATTGCGATAAATACTATCTAGACCGATTTTAATTTAGTTTTTATCAACCGAAATTGAGAAAGTTCTGAATCGAATTAATGGATTAGGGTTACTAAGATTTTCCCCAATTTTTATGTGAAACTTGATAATTAGGTAAAAAATCATCACTGTGGAAGAAAGGGATACTACGGATCAGTTTGACACAAGGTTGCAAGCATGAGACTTTTGTGGATGAGAAATAAGTAGATGAAGTCTTGAGAAAAAGATGATGAATGAAGATAACAATGAAAATGGAAGACATTTGAAATTAAAACACAGTTTATCTTTTCTTGTTTTCGCTCGATGACATGTCAAAAAAAGAACACCCGTTTGTGCCAAATCTGTTGCCACGTCAAAATCAGCTGTCATTTAGTTGTCAATCGGCTTGTCAAATAGCATTTTCGACTTTTTAGTCCCTTACAAATCAGGGTAGAATAGAGATAATATCTCGTGAAGATCTTATGTCCTAAAATATGGCTAAGTTTCTACGCCGGCTCGCTTGCCTGAGCAATCTGTACATAGACAGTAGTAAATCCTTGGCACATTCCGTGTCGCGGGTGGAATAGGGACACATTATTCTAGTAAGGTTTACGCTTCGCGACCGTTAAAGTAGCGTACCCACCATATCCCTGCCCGGGCTGCAGGGCAACAGGGAGGAGTCCTCCCTTTCACGATCATGTTGTCTGCATAGCTACGAGAGGGGGTCCCCCCCTTCACATTATGCCAGTATGGTTTCACGTGTTCACAACTTCGAGGGACAATAATCAATACCTTCTCGATAGATAGGCACCGGAACCAAACGAGTCTTTCCCGAAGACAAATCTGGGGAGAAGCTGAAGAGGTAATCGGGATTTTCGTTCGACGCGTAGAGCGGAGAGTCAACCAACACCTAAGAACCAAACACCACTCATACGCTAACATGTATTTTCCATCAAGAAACGAACGACTCCGGTAGAACAAGCCAATCAAGCCTTTTAAGGTCAGGCGAGCACGAGCAACAGATACAAGTTGTTTCAAGCGGACACGCTGTGCGCGAAAGATCTATCTTACCAACGATAGATAAGATTAAGCAACAAACGGGGGGACACCATCGATACCTTCTCGATAAATAGGCAACATAGGTACCAAATTGGGACACGAAACATGCATGAAGAGGTAATCGGGCTTGTTAGTTCGCCGCTAGGGCGGAGAGCCAACAAGCACCCAAGAGCCAAACACCACTCATACGCCAACACATATTGTCCATCGAGCAACAACAGTCTCGAAAATAACTAACAACTCATGTCAGTGATGACAAGAAAAACAAGAGATCCCGAGACAGATCGTTCCAAATGGATACGTTGTGCACTAACATCACAGCCAAACGTTAAAAACTATAAACATCATTTGATCAATTCAATCAAAGCTAAGTTTATCGAAGTAGTTTTTTTCTTTAGTATCACTACACCCCATGTTATGTATAAATAATTGGTTGTGATGTTGTGTAACACCCGCACTTTTAGCATGGCGCATGCTTAAAGATGCGACATGGCCTGAGATGAAGCTTCATCCAAAGCTTTCGTTGCTTGGTAAGAGGTAGATTGGCTTAAGGCCAATATCGTGCCAAAATGGCGCATTATGTTTGGTATTTGGCTAAGGGTCAAATCTCACATCAAATGATGCATTAGGCCATTTGGGTAGATGGCCTTCGGCGTTGCAGTGCAATCACTGCTCGTTATGCGGACTATTGGCCTTGAGCCAATGTTGCACAATCATTGTGCATCAAGCCAGAGAGGGCTGGCCGAGGGAGTATTGCACAATCATTATGCAATACGCCAGAGAGTATGTCGCGCAATCATTGTGCGATAGCAGGAACCAGTATTGCACAATCATTGCGCAATACAGCAGAAGCGAGTGCTGCGCAATCATTATGCGCATTCATTGTGCGCAATCATTGCTCATGAATAGTGAAGCATGCATGTCAATATGCTCCCCTTTCCATACTTGTAGAAATTGCAAGTTAATATATATAGGAAGGGGTAGTTGGTTGAAGGTGAATATGCGGACCATGCACCAAGTAAGCTTCATAGCTTAGCCGAAAGAGTATAAATGATGCAAAAGACTCATTTATAGTTGCGTAGCCTTACCAATGGGTCATATGATGTGAAGGCATCACTATGCCATGTTGCGTACCCGATAATGCATAATCATTGTGCATCTTGACGGAATGGCCTATACGGACTAGGTCATTACCATTATTGCTAGGCCACGACCTTGCAAACGAGTTGGGTTAAGCTTTTGTCCCTTCGAGGAGGAAATACGGTCTGTGCTTGATCCCTTTAGAGTAGCGAAGGGTACGTAGGCAGCCGCAATGAGTTGCAGCATTGCCGGTCCAACACTTTGTCGCTCATATCATCTAATTGTGAGATGATTGCAGCATTCCGGCCTCTTATATCATCTGACTCGGTAGCTCGATGCAAGAGATGATTGTGGACAAACTTGATGAGGCTAGTTGCATGCCAGACAGTGGATGCTCATACTTACTATCAAGTCATTCGACTTAGGCATGTACCAATGGCTCATTGGGCATGGCCTCAGAAGTAAGATACATCGATATGCAAGTTAGTGGAGCTTGCATAAGCCTAAGAAAAGTACGGCATGAGCCTGATTGATGCACCCTTGGCAAGATCAAGACAAGTGCATGCTCTCATCAATGTCGAAGCTTAGTGAAGAGGAAGTACGACGGTTGCTCAGCTAGATAGGAAATTCAGTGATGAATTCCCTACGTTGAGGCAAGGCACTTAGAAGCCAGAGATGCATGTAAGGTGCATTGGCCATAGCCTTCAAGGCTTTAAACCCTTTGCAGAACAAGGGTAAGTTGGAACGGTGTAAAAGCTAAGTTAGTTGCATCATGCTCCACGAGCATGCTTACAAGGGCAAATGGACGTGCATTTGCCTAGCTTAAAGACCCGGATCGTAGCATCATCATGGCGCTCCGGGGGAGTTATGGTCTAGCGCGTCATGCGTAATTTTCCGGTCCTTCACATGTTGCTAATAAAAAATGTTCGAAAAGTATAAAAGATTCAGGGACTCAAATATTCATCTTATTCTAAACTCTCTAGTTATGAATTCAACCATTCATCTTATTCAAAACTCTCTAGTTTGGTTAACGTTGACACGAGTGGTCTATCAGAACTAAACTCTTACTACATCGCCTAAGTTTCTTTAGGAATAAATAAAAAACGAAAGCCATCTTTGAATGTTATTGTTTTAGTGCTCTCCAATTGTCTCATGAATGATGTAATCAAGCAAATCTAAGGAGGCAATTGAATAAATACTTATTTACTGTCGTGTTACTAACTTACATCTATTGTTCAACCCTTAATGTGAAAATTAGTGCCGGTATATTTATATTAGCATAAAAATATAAGTAAACGTGTCCACTTCGTCAACATATTGTATCTCCAGCTCACCAGGCAAAGAAATATCTCTAGAATATGTCTCCCTAGTTCGATTAACTTTCATAATAATCGAGGAATTATTAGTACTAGGGCTTCCAACATCCTGAGGCACTGGGTGAAACAATTCTTACCAAACGCTCAGAAGAAAAGATTGAACCAGAGAATAGGGAAGGAACCATGGAACTCAACCAATTGTTTGAAAAATAAGAAACACCCCATCTGAGCAATAGGTGAATTGTGGAATAGTTCGAGTTTTGTACAAAAGCAACCATCCACCGAAGTTGTAACAACATACAACAACTACAAGATCAACAAAACAACCAGGTCAGTGATAAGAATGAAGTAGTTCAGATCATTATTGATCATTATACTGACCAATACACATCTCTAAACACAATAATAATGAAACTCTATTTGCGGAAATCACACCAAAATTAACTTCCATACGATGTGTCTCATTCATTAAGGAAGTAAATCCGATAAAAATCAAGCAAGCTCTTCTCTCCGTTAATTCGGAGAGTGCTCCCTGATTACAAATGGATATACTAGTAAGTTTTTCAAAGTCTTCTCGGGATACCACTCATATTCAATTAATATCCATGGTTCGTAGTTTTTTTTTTCAAATTTCTAAACATTCATTTCCTCATGAACCATAAAAACATCACCCTAATTCCAAAGGTTGATCACCCGTCAAAACCTTCATGATTCAGACTAATCAGCCTGCGCAATGTCACCTATAAGATTGTATCCAAAATTATAGTAAATCATATTATACCGCTCCTCACATTTTTGATAAGCTCATACCAAAGTGCAATTGTACCCCAAAGATCAATACACGATAACGTAACCATTGCTGGGCAATTATTCCACCATATCAAATCTTCAAACCGCACTAACAAAAAAATTACTCTCAAAATAGATATTCAAAAAGCCTATGATAGTTCAGACTGGGGCTTCATCAAAACTGCGTTTACCAAACTGGTATTCCCAGACATTTTTGTGGACTACATTTTTCTATGTATCACTACTGTTACCTACACAATCAACATTAACGTACGCCACATGGTTATATCATACTAACTAGAGTTATTAGGTAGGGATCCCCACTATCATCCTATATCTTCATAATATGCGCGGAAAACCAATAAATTTGGGGAACATGGAAGCACGGAACCTAATAGGAGGACTACATATATCTCAGAATACGCCTCCTATTTTACATTTGATGTATGCAAACAACCTCCTCATTACATAGAAGGTTTCGAAAGAAAGCAACAATCATCTAAAATGTTTACTCCAATCTTATAACACTTCAGCGGACAGGTAATTAACACAGAAAAATCGAGAATTATATATCACCCAAAATTGAATCAACAAGTAGTAGACAATCTACATCAAATCTTCAACATGCCAACCACCTCGACTCCGCCAATATATCTAGGAGTGCAATTAAAGCAAGGAAGAATCTCTCGTCACATCTTCGCACCATTGCTTATAAAAATGGAATGAGAGGGAAAAGAATGGATGACAAAATGCCTCTGCAGGAAGGTTAGTGCTCATCAAATCTTCCCTGACTCCCACCAGCAACCACATTATACAAACTCAGCTTCTCCCAACCAACATACACAAAGTGATGACAATGTTACCATGAATTTTTTCTGGGGGAATAATTCCTCAGTTAAAAAATTGCATCTTTTGGGGTGGCCGGGATAAACTAGCTAAATTAAAGTTAGAATGAGGATTAGGCATTTAAAAAAGCAGTGAGCATAACAAAGCCTTGCTTATAAAAAGAGTTTGGAATCCGCATGATCAACCTGATTCCATCCGTGGTAGCCTATTCAGCGATAAATACCTCATTCTATCTTTCAAGGAAGTAATCTCATATCATCCTCATCCAGCCCTCAATGGAAGAAAATGGATTCCCTCATAACTACCCTTTAGAAAAACACATTTCATTGCATCGGAAATGGATGAACAACCCATATACAAGCAAATTAAATTCCATAGTTTGAAACTATGGATCCTACTCAATGCTACCCGCTCTGAACAGTAGTTGATATCTTCGACCCAATTTCTCATACCAAGAGGAAATATTTGCTTAATAACCTACCTCCCCAAGCATCCCAACGAATCATAAATATCCACATACCTTTGTTCAACCTCCCAAACAAGGTTATTTAGTCGCATTTGAAATCTGGAAAATACACCATTGCATCAGGCTATAAATGTTTGACCCAAGATATCAACCAACATAATAATAACCTCAATCCCTTACCAGTTACCAAATTTCTATGGACTTTATAAATACAACTTTTCTCGTGGAAAGCAATCAACGAAGGATTATCGACCTTCGTTTTGTGGAAAGAAACATTCTATCTTTCAAGGAAGTGATTCCATATCATCCTCATCCAACCCTTAATGGAAGAAAATGGATTCCCTCATAACTACCCTTTAGCAACACACATTTAATTGCATCGGAAATGGATGAAAAACCCATATACAAGCAAATTAGATTCCATAGTTTGAAACTATGGATCCTACTCAATGCTACCCGCTCCGAACAATAGTTGATATCTTTGACCCGATTTATCATACCAAGAGGAAATATTTGCCTAATAACCTACCTCCCCAAGCATCCCAACGAATCATAAATATCCACATACCTTTGTTCAACCTCCCAAACAAGGTTATTTCGTTGTATTCGAAATCTGGAAAATACACCATTGCATCGGGATACAAATGTTTGACCCAAGATATCAACCAACATAATAACCTCAATCCCTTACCAGTTACCAAATTTCTGTGGACATTACTTTGTCCACTAAAAATACATATTTTCTCGTGGAAAGCAATCAACGAAGGATTACCGACCTTCATTATCTTATATTGTATCAACCTCACTAACTCTAACCTTTATCCCCGATGCAATGCCGAATCAACATCAGCCGAGTACATCCTCCTTCACTGTCTAAATGCAACCACAACTTGGAATACTCTCCTCTCGCACTACTCAATCAACCCATCCATCAACCATGATCCACCAATCACTCAAAAACCCTAGGCAACCATCGCACAATTGCTGCAAGGAAATGCCTTAATTTCAGCTTTTTCTTTTTTCTTTTTTGGTCATTAAGGATTTCCATAAATGAAGCTGTATTCCGAGAAAAAAAATACAACACCTGCTAAAATCCTATTGAGAGCCTTAAAGCATAATTATGAATTCGAAGGGAAAAAAAAACCTTTCCCCCAGTCCTTCCTGGAGATCCACCGACACGAGTCACATCAATAACCACTGAATAACAACCATCTAAGTAGGACGCCCAAGTCCGGACGGAAATGGATCAATATCAACACAGATTGAGGTGTTAGAGGTCACCTTGGTTATACTGGAGCAAACTTGCATATGGTGGATTCAAATACGGGAACGATAATGACGCTTGCGCAAACTTTGGGAATAACCTATGCTTTAACAGCAGAGACTTGGCCACTCTAATGGCTTCCAGAAGCGCAAGAAACGACAATGGCCAAAATTTCTTTCTAAAACGGACTCGGAAAATCTCACGCGCTTCATAAAATTTACCATTGAACCACCATGGTACTTATCAGGAATGATTACCGAAATAAAACAGAGAACGAGTCAGATTTCATACTATGTTATTCAAAACAATTATAGAGAAGTAAACCAGACGGTGGATGGCCTTGCAAATTATGCGGCGGATGTAAGCCAAGAAGGAAACCATATAAAAACAATTTGGGACCAGGTAATCCCTCCTTTTCTTAGTCAAATTATTTTAAACAACTTTATGAGTACCAAATACCCATGTGATGGCTAAATATCCAATCTTCACGTGTAAGCATCTCAGGAGGTGATCTCATTATAGGATAGTGAGAAGGATGCATTGAATCATGCCTCAAAATGTGATTGCAGCTAAACCAAGACAACTGCTACACAGCTGCATGGAGGACGCTTGTAAGGAGTAGTCAAATCACACAGACGATCAAGTCTAAAAAAGAGAACAAGGCATTTAATGAGAAGCATAGGAGGTGCGATACAGCTGTGAACAAACGTGCATCGTGTTAGAAGCTCGGATGAAGAACGATTAACAATACGATCCGAAGAAGGTGTAGTACGATGCTTCCCAAACGAAGCAAAGAAGAGAAAGAAAGTTTCAAAGAGAATGGAAAACTTTTTTTTTTTACTTGCACCAAAGTCACTGGCTCTAGCAAATGTAGTCAATTTCGTCCGAGATGGTCGAGATCTCGTCGGAAAATCCAGTTTCGGCAATCAAGGTCACAAAATGTTTGATTTCGGCGAAACAAACTTTAACTGGAATTCTCGGTTAAGGTTTAGTTCTTTTGTGTTTCCATTTTGAAATTTGTATATTTCGGATTTTCTACGAAATTTTGGTAGTTACTCCCGGATTTCAGTGAGAATCTCCCAGAGATAAAGTTGTCCCAGTGTAAATCGATATCCAGAATTGATTATATTGGTTGTGGCAAAGTTTATAAAGAAATTTATGGTAAATTTGATCCGAATAATGAAAATCCTTTGAGGAAAAGTAAAGGATTTTTTTATAACAATTAAATAATATTCAAATATAATAAATTTCAATTCGATTTGACTTGATTGGATCGAGTCTTGATAAAGTATTCCGCTAATCAAACCAATTACGTACATTTTTTTTAATTTTAGTTTCAGTTCATTTAATTTTCTGGTAATCTATTTGGTTTGATTAATTCATTTGGAGGATCAACGTATACACAACTATGGTTAAAGAAAATCATGATTAGCCATGTTGTTAGGGTTAGAACCTAAGCTATTATACATTGAAAATAGTAACTACATATAGAAATTAACATCGCATATTTCTTTCTTTATATAAGGACTCGCATTAAACAGATTAACTAATAATATTTACATTCATGATTAAAAAGATGAATATATAGCTAATATTAGAACTATTTATCAAAATTAAGACAGTGGATAAGTTGGCTAGGGAGCTCTTTTAGAAATCTCTAGAACCAAGGTTCAAAAAATTCAAACCTACACGTGTAGTACCTTTTTAAATAGTAAAACAATTAATCAAAATATTATAAGGCTATAAACGGAATCCTCAAAATATTTATTATAACAATGTCATTTTTTATTTTTATTTTGAAAATAAGATATATACTAGGATCTCTATTAATCTGTGGATTCATTCTCATTAGATGTAGACTCATGTTGAGTTGCTCTTCCGATGACTGAATCTCTTGGATTAAAAACAACTAAAAATATTACAGAGTTTGTTATTACTAGAAGTACATATATCATATGCTTTGACAGTTTCACAAGCAATTACAGGAATTAATAAACTAGGTGCCTATGCATTCCATGAAACTATAGTTGGTGAGTTCCTTCCCTTTTTTGCCAATAAGTCTGCCACCTTGTTTGCTCTTCTTTCTACATACTAAAAACCTAAAAGCGAAACAAGTTTTGCTGCTAATATTTGAACTTCCTCTAATATGGTAATGCATTGCCATTTGACAGATGATTCTTTTTCTTGTAGATATCAAATTGTAGCCTGATTGTCTCTTTCTATCACCAGATTTTGAATATTGTTTGTGTTGGTCCATTGAGTTGCCTCTAGCAAAGCTACAACTTCTGCTTCTTCATCTAAGAAGGTTCTGCAGCTCCCCATTTCATCTGTTTGAAAAGTACCAGTCCAATTTTGAAGAATGAATCCAAAGCCAACATTAGTAATCTCAAATAACCAGGAAGCATCACAATTCAGTTTATTTGTATTTGTTACAGGTAATTGCCAATAAATATTGAGATGCTAATTACTGCAGTTATTTTCAGGTATTTTCGCTAACTTTTCTGGGTGCCAATAATCATAATGTCTTGAAATAGGTAAGGCTAATTATTCAGGTGTTATAGATTTATTTTCAAAGACTCTAAGGCATCTTTCTTTCCATATAAACCAGCACTTGGTAGCTGCAAGTGCCATAGATATGGAGTTCAGGTTTCATGTTCCCCATTCATTGTATTTGGCTAAGGAGATTTATTAACAGTATTTGAGTTTGAGTGTACTCCATGTGTGGGCATTTGAGGTAATTTCCAGACAGTCTTTGTGTAATAACAGTCGGAAAAAAAGATGGTAACTTGATTCCACAACATTCTGACAGAATACACATTTATTGTTCACATCCAGAACTAAACCCAACTTTTTCCTTGTTGGTAAAGCATCTTGTAAACATTTCCAGGTAAACAATTTTATTCTTTGTGACGTATCTATACTCCACAGACCTTTCCAGAACTTTTTAGTTGAGCTTGAGACCATGTCAGAAGGATTTATGAGTTTAGCATACATGGACTTGACAGAAAATTCTCCATTTCTGGTCAGAGTCCATCTCAGTTTGTCCTTCTTCAGGTTTCCTTCCTTTGTAGTATAAAGTTTGATATTCACAATTCCATGTACTAAAGAGTTATCAAAGCTTGATTGTAATAACTGTGTGCTCCAATTTTTTGTGTTTTGAGTCTATTAACTCAGACACAAGTGTTATGTTTGTGTTTCTCCTAGGGACAAAATTTTCCAAGTAATTTGGCCCTTCTTTGAAAGACATCTATCATCCCATATGTTTATAGAGGTACCATCACCAACTTCCCAGATGCTGAATTTTTTAATATGTTCAATACCTTGAAGGATACATTTTCATATCCAAGAAGAATTTGATTTCTTCTTAGATTGTAAAGCTCATGTTTTTTTTTATAACTATTTTCCTTTTAAAATTTATACCCACAGGTCATCTGGGTGACTAACTAACCTCCATGTTATTCGGCTAATCAAGGCCTGATTAACCTTGTTTGCTTCCTTTAAGCCTAGATCTCCTTATTCTATAGGTCTATACACATAAGAAATCAAAGGATTTTATGTAAATACCTTTAGAGTTAGTGTGTTTTCCCCGTCAAAAATTTCTCTGAATGTTATTTATTCTTTTGGTAATTTTCTTAGGTAGTACAAAACAGGCCATGCTAAAAATAGTCATGCTTGAAAGCACAAATTTGTTTAAAACAATTTTACTTGGTTGTGAAAGAATTTTTCCTAGCCAAATTTTTATCCTTTGTTCCATTTTTTCAATTAGATTATCGAAAGCCTTTAGTTTGGATCTATCAATGAAAAGTGGTACTCCCAAATGAGTGTCTTTTATGTTTATCTTTTTTATTTTCATTTTAGTCTACAAATTATTCCTTGATGTTTGTTGTGGACCTTTTTACTGAAAAAGAGTCCAAATTTTGTGAAATTTATAACTTGTCCAGATGCTTTACCAAACAATTGGATAGCTTCCAGGAGATTTTTACAGCTATTTAAGTCTGCTTTTGTGAAAAGAAGCAGATCATTTGCGGGGGAAAATGTGTGAAATGGGTGTAGATTTTGGTGTCAGTTTGATGCCTTGTACCATTTCTTGGTTTCTAGATGACTTACAGGCGTGAAAACACTTCCATGCATAGAATGAAAAGATAAGGGGACAAAGGGTCCCCTTGTCTTATTCCTCTATAAGGGTTGAATTCATTAGTTGGATTTCCATTAGGCAGGAAAACAATGGAGGAGGTTGATATGCACTGGTAGATTAGAGCACACCAGTCCTCAAAGAAACCAAAAGCTTTTAGGGTTTTGATTAAGAAGTTCCAGTTTACACGGTCGAATGCTTATGACATATCAATCTTGAGTTCTATATTTCCTATTTCTTTTTGCTTTTCTTCATCGAGTGCACTATTTCATGAGCAACAATGATGTTGTCTGAAATCTGCATAGAATAAAGAAAGGCAGATTATAGTGGTGAAATGATTTTTTCTAAAGATTTTTTGAATCTATTAGCTTGGCAATTACTTTGTAAAGGGTGTTACACAGACCGATGGATCTGTAATCAACTGGTCATTTTGGACTTTTAATTTTAGGGATTAAAAATAAGAATTTTTTATTAAGATCACTATATAGTTGTTTGTTTTTCAAGAAATCCTGCACTACTGCTATTAATTGTGGACCTACTACCTCTTAATTGTGCTTGAAGAAGCTAACCGGGAATCCATCTGGACCCGGTGCTTTATAAGACTTAAGGTTTTTGACCACCTCCCAAATGTCTTTATGAGAGGGAACTTCAGTTAAATCCAAATTTTCGTCTGTTGTACTGCATTTATTGATATGAGGGAATATTTCTTCATCAGAGTCAAAAGAAGATTCTGTAACAAGATCTGAGAAATAATAAGTCAAAACTTCTTCAATTTCTACTCTAGAAGAGACAATGTTATCGTTTTTATCTTGAATGCAGTCAATGTTATTTTCTTCTTTTTAGAGTAGTTATGTGGAAAAAATTAGTGTTCCTTTCCCACAGGGCTATAGTGTTGTTTCTTGACTGCTGTTTTGAAATTTCCTCTTGAGAATCATATATAGCTTCCCGTTCTCTTAGTTTCTTATTTATTTGGTTTGTGAGATAGGTTCCAGAAGGTTTGGCTTCTAAGTTTGCTATAGTTTTTAGAAGAATGTTGATCTTTTTATTAGGTTTCCTAAAAACATTTTTTTTCCAGTTGCTAAGGTTTTCTCCTAAGCTGATATGTTTTCAAGAAGATCTGTGACTAGTCTATTAGTGTTTATGTTCCAAGATTTCTTCATGACTTCAATGCAAGATGGTTCTTTAAGCCAGGTATCATAAAATTTAAATGTAGGGGTTAGATACACATGTAAAAATGCAGAGAAAGACAAATTGGCCCATGATCTGAGCCAATTGCCACCAGATTATGCAGAGATGCTTCTTGGAATTCATCGTTCCATTCTGCATTTGTTAAATCTATGTCAAGCCTCTATTTTATGTTAGCACTCCATTCCCTCTTGTTACTCCAAGTAAAGATATTTCCTGTAGAACCTAGGTCTTCTAAACCTGTTCTCTGAATTAGGTTCATTATTGGTTCTATTTTTTCTCTATCAAATATGAGACCCCTTTTTTTCACTGTTATTAAAAATTATGTTTAAGTCTCCTATTACTAGCCATGTTTTGTAAATCACTCATTATTTCTAGTTTCACTTCCTTACCCAAAACGCAGGTTAATAACTCATCATTGTTATAAACGGAAGTTTATTTGGTAGATGTCCACTTTAGTGGGACCCCATTACTTGGGCACCAAGTATGTAAACTCTATAAATAGAGTCCCAAACCTTTGTAAACACACACACATGAATAAGAATTTCTCTCTTTCTTCCCCTCTACTGTGTGTCTCTTGTTCTCTTCTTCTATTTCACAATACGTTATCACGCACGTTGCTCTTGCCAACTGATTCATGGAGACGGAGAAGATTCCTTTACATCTATATCTAACCCTTTTTAAATTGATTTTTTTTCCTTCTTTTATTTATTAAAAGGATACTGTTATGTTTTTATTGGCTTTATTATAGCTAGGTATTACGGTACTGCAAGTGACGCACAATGATTACGCGTTACAGAGTTGCAGGCCAAGTCAGAGTTCCGCCGTAATGGTGCAATGCAAAGCCATAATAGCGCAACGCAAGCCATAATAGCGGTATTACTATATAGTTGTCAAGTGTTGAGAATGGCATAAACCCACAGGGCTAATGTAGTGCAAGTGTAGCACTACATTGTAAATACATTTGGCTAAGGGATGAAGCTTATTGGCCGACACAATGAAGCTTCATTGAAGGTTTGGCAAGACATGGCCAAAGTGACAGATGCAACATGCGATGTTGGCATCGATGCATATCCATGGAATTGAGTTGGCCCAAGCTCAAGGAGGATGCAAGAGTGAAGAATAGACTAAGAGTTGGTCTATGGCATATATTCAAGGTTGTCCAAAGCTTGAATAATGCAAACAAGTTGGTAATGCAAGAGTTGCATTGCTATTGTCAAGCTAATTGGCGAAGTGAAGCATATATGACGCATGAGTAACTAGAGTGAGCTTAAGGAGCTGGCCTCGATGTTTGAAGCATAAGGATTGTCCGTGCATGAGTTTGGAATGATAAACATGCAGGGCCAAGAGGGCTGAACGTTGGCGCAAGACAGAATCCAGTATGGCACAGCAAGTGTGCAATACGGCTCAAGTGACGGTTGCAAGTTAGTTACGAGTTTCACAAGCATGCCAAAGGTGCGAGACAAGTTGGAAGGGTTATGAAATGAGTTCATAGCCTTAGTAGAGTGTCCCTAACCGTTCAAGACAAGTGTGGCTTCAATCTGCATGACAACACAAAAGGTGGCAGTTGAAAAGCAGATTGGCGGTTATGGAAACTACCTGATGGGACACATGGCTGTTCCATGCGTGTGCAAGTGTTGTGCACGGTTTTGGCTAGTGAGTTTGCTGTATAAATAGTCCTAAGGAGTGGGAAAAATCAGTAGGCTTACATAGGAGAGTTAGTCTCATGTTTGAGAGAGTTAGGCATTCACCAAGAGGGTGAATGGCCTATTTTTGGTCCATGTGATGGACGAGTTTTGTAATCTTCCTTTAGTGCAATAAAATGGGTTTGTTGCAGTATATCTTTGTGTTCATTATGTTGCTGATGTTGTGTGAGAATTTTTCAAGTACATGGCAGAACCTCTTATGCTTATGGGGGCATGAAGAGTTAGAGAGAAAGAAGAAAAGACTTCCATTGCGAAATGCCTTATGAGTGAAGATAGATGCGTACTTTGATGCAAGTATGCAAGGCTGAATGATTTTGGGTGAAGTTGATTCACTGAACCACAATCATTGCCGGTCATGTCCCATGAAAATTTTAGGCGATTAAATGGGCATGTGACATCATGGTATCAGAGCTGTGTTAGGGGACACAATTGCTGATTTTTCTCTCTTTTACTCAAGTTAATGTCATTTGTTTGTCAAATTCAGTGAAGAATTGTTTGGGTTTCACCAGTATGGAGACTAGAAGAAGTTGATATTTTGTGGAAAGATCAATTGGAATGAACTTGAAGCTTGAAGTAGCAGCATGCCATGAAAGTTTATGACAAAGGTGTCAAAATTCCAGCCCAAAGTGTTAGGCGAACGCGCAGAAGAATCATTGAAAACCGGGTTTTCAAGTGATTGCATGACAAAACTAAGGAGTATGCTGACTTCTATGGTGCAAGTCAGGTGTTAAAGTCCATGTTTCTCACAAGTATGCGAAGATTATGCATTTGGAATGCATTCTTTCGTAGTGTTATCAATAGCTGAATGAGTACATTACAAGTTGTAATGGGAATTTTAGGGGAAATTCCTGAATACAAAGAAGTTGATGGCCTTTGCAGTGGCAAAGTAGATGAAGAACATGTCTATGTGATAGATTGAAAGTGTTTTCATCATAGCCAGTTGATGGAAGATTAAAGTTATCTCTCTTGAATGCATGTACCTTGGTGGTAATGCAAAAGTCTGGTTGTGAACCAACATTTTTGTGGCAATGTGATGCCATAGAAGAAGAATTGGATGGCCAATTCTTATCTAGCATAAAGCTTATAGAAAGGATGAAGAAATAAGCGCAAGTTAGGGGAAAACCGATACACCACGGTCTTGTGTTTGCAAAGAGTTCTTCATTGATGCTAGATGAGCACAAGGAGTGTGCTTGCACCTGGTTTATGAGTGAGATCATTATGCTTGGACAAGGGTGTCCAAAGACCTGCATTTGATCATAACCACAAGCGGATGTTCTTGTCAACTGCAAATCAACAATTGTTGCTACTAAATTTGATTTTGGATAAGGGGAAAGACAAGAGTAACCAGATGTGCATGGGAAGTAAAAATGAGTTCCAAGTTTGAAGAAGAATGCGGCATTCTTGCTTCAAGGAACGTAGGCAGTGGCGCCTCATTTGCAAGGATTATGACCTTGTTAAGATTTGTCCAAAGTGTTTATCCGCGGTAGTCATTGAGTGATATGACTTTGCTGAGCTCTATGGTGATGCTCAAAATCACCAAGTTAAGTCTGTTCCAGTTGTGCAAAGGTGCACATGTTTGTGTCAAGATTTGGGTGCTAATTGGCATAGCATGTATGCAACAGTAGCATGCGCCAAATGGGATTTGGGCATGGCCAGAATGCATAATGCGTGAAGAAATGCAAGTTAGGCAAATTGTGGATGCGGGAAAGATAAGGACAAAGTAGTGGTGATGCATAATGATGGCATGTGGCCATTATTGAAGAAATCTTCATGAAAGCTAAAGCAAAATGATAGCATCAGTCTAAAATGAGTATTCAACTAATTGTCAATTATAGTGTGCTTCGTTATGGGAGTGGCATACGAACGTTGATAGTTGGAAGAATGCATGTGGCAAAGTGAATTGCTACATTGGGGACATTAGGTGATGTCTCGCTTCCTTTGTTGCTTAGAAGCAAAGTTGGAGTCAGTATTGCAAGGCTTGTTAGGTCTTACAAGTTGCAATCAGTTGGCGCGAGTATTTGCTCAAGTTTGAGTATACTTTCAGTTTGGGTCGAGTGGACCTTGGTGTTGGAATGAAGTCTCTCTATGTAAGGTAGTAGTGAATGAGGGTATTTGAAGTGAAAGATCTTGCCTCTTTCATTCAAAGTAAATCTAGTTCACGTGGAAGATGCTACATAGCATATTAAGCCAAAATATGCAATAGAAGACGTTGAAAGTGAAAGAAGCAAATAGCGGAGTTGGTGGCATAGTCGAGTTTGTTGTTGAGAGTTATGTGGAAGTGCGAAGGCATATGGCAGCGATAGCATGGAGTAACGCAGCAAGAATGAAGATGTAAGTCCATCAAGTATATGAGTTAAGAGTAACTCATAGTTAGGAAGAACATGATGTTGTTTTTCCGCTACATTAAAGCGTAGCAGTTTGAAAGAGCAAGTGATGCTTAAAGTGCTGGTTTCAAAGGCGCGTGAAGAGGATGCCTGGTCTAAAAAGACGGTCTGATGTCAGGGGTATCCTAAGTCGTGACTATACCAGAGTCATGCATTTCAATCATGATATTACGACAATGCAAGCAAAGAACAACAAGGTGCAGGTTCTTTGGTATACAAATGGTGCAAAGCTAGGAGGCGTAATTTACAACATGATTTGGAGGCCAAATCTAAAGTAAGTTTTGTTGCATTGCTGAAGACATCAAAGGCTATGGATTGTGGCGCATACCAGAGTGGTATGGAATCATAGCATGCATACCTTAAGGCATGGCATAATTTGGCGTAGGCGCATATGATTGAAGAATTTAGGCCAAGTCTTGTATAAGTCCTGTTATGTTGCATGGTGCAACAACTAAAGTCGGAAAATGGAGGCATAAGACAATGGCAATGATCAGTGTGATCAGTTGGGAAGAATCATTACTTGTGTACACTTAGGCACAAATGATTCATGCGAAGTTCAAGCTCAATTCAGGGAATTGACAAGAAGAATTTCCAAGTTGCATTTGGGTGTTGATATGCGATTGTAGTTGAAGTTGGAGCGTAGGCCAACGTGACAACAACAATGCAAGTCAGTAGGATCAATGGCAAAGCAGTGAGCTAAGTGATGGTATTTGGTACTAGGCATAAAAATTTTGGCAAGGAAAAAGGCCAATCAAGTTTGCTGATTTCTGAGAAGGGCTCAGAAGCGTACAAGGCCAGAGAACAAGTATAACGAGTATACTTTGTTGCGTTCAACGAGGGCGTTGAACGAATTAGGTGGGGAGGTCTATTACGGTACTGCAAGTGACGCACAATGATTACGCGTTACATAGTTGCAGGCCAAGTCAGAGTTCCGCCGTAATGGTGCAATGCGAAGCCATAATAGCGCAACGTAAGCTATAATAGCGCAACGCAAGCCATAATAGCGGTATTACTGTATAGACTGTCAAGTGTTGAGAATGGCATAAACCCACAGGGCTAATGTAGTGCAAGTGTAGCACTACATTGTAAATACATTTGGCTAAGTGATGAAGCTTATTGGCCGACACAATGAAGCTTCATTGAAGGTTTGGCAAGACATGGCCAAAGTGACAGATGCAACATGCGATGTTGGCATCGATGCATATCCATGGAATTGAGTTGGCCCAAGCTCAAGGAGGATGCAAGAGTGAAGAATAGACTAAGAGTTGGTCTATGGCATATATTCAAGGTTGTCCAAAGCTTGAATAATGCAAACAAGTTGGTAATGCAAGAGTTGCATTGCTATTGTCAAGCTAATTGGCGAAGTGAAGCATATATGACGCATGAGTAACTAGAGTGAGAGCTTAAGGAGCTGGCCTCGATATTTGAAGCATAAGGATTGTCCGTGCATGAGTTTGGAATGATAAACATGCAGGGCCAAGAGGGCTGAACTTTGGCGCAAGACAGAATCCAGTATGGCACAACAAGTGTGCAATACGGCTCAAGTGACGGTTGCAAGTTAGTTACGAGTTTCACAAGCATGCCAAAGGTGCGAGACAAGTTGGAAGGGTTATGAAATGAGTTCATAGACTTAGTAGAGTGTCCCTAACCGTTCAAGACAAGTGTGGCTTCAATCTGCATGACAACACAAAAGGTGGCAGTTGAAAAGCAGATTGGCGGTTATGGAAACTACCTGATGGGACACATGGCTGTTCCATGCGTGTGCAAGTGTTGTGCACGGTTTTGGCTAGTGAGTTTGATGTATAAATAGTCCTAAGGAGTGGGAAAAATCAGTAGGCTTACATAGGAGAGTTAGTCTCATGTTTGAGAGAGTTAGGCATTCACCAAGAGGGTGAATGGCCTGTTTTTGGTCCATGTGATGGACGAGTTTTGTAATCTTCCTTTAGTGCAATAAAATGGGTTTGTTGCAGTATATCTTTGTGTTCATTATGTTGTTGATGTTGTGTGAGAATTGTTCAAGTACATGGCAGAACCTCTTATGCTTATGGGGGCATGAAGAGTTAGAGAGAAAGAAGAAAAGACTTCCATTGCGAAATGCCTTATGAGTGAAGATAGATGCGTACTTTGATGCAAGTATGCAAGGCTGAATGATTTTGGGTGAAGTTGATTCACTGAACCACAATCATTAACGGTCATGTCCCATGAAAATTTTAGGCGATTAAATGGGCATGTGACACTAGGTCTCTATGGTGCGTAAATATTTTTATTGGCTTTATTATAGCTAGGTCTCTATGGTGCATAAACCATATGGAAAGAGTTTGTATCATTTGTATGTGATCTCTAATCTCCACGGAAGTGCAGCAGTGAGAATGGATCACAAAGACAAAAGACAACAACCATAAAAGACAAAAGATAACATCCTTTAACTCCAGAAGACAGTATTGTGCTCTCGTTTTATTATTTCATAGTTTGTTATTAATGTTCGCTAACATTTTTTTTTTTTTGCTGTATCGTGGATGTTTCTCAAGGCTCTCAAGTCTCAAGTCAACAAACACCACTATATAAGCTTGTTTTGATAGGAATATATAAAGCATCGTCTAATCTCTTCTTCTGGATTCCTTATATATTTGCAATCCCACCTATGAGAAATTGATTATAGTCATTCTCTATTTCTCTTTTACTATTTCTGGGTGCAATTAGAATCCATTGATTGATCTCCAAAGAAACAAATTATGGGATATGGGTGATCAATTTTTTTTTTTAATAAGTTGATTTACCTTTCTTCTCTTATTTTTTCGTAGAGAAAGAAAAAAAATAAAATCCATCATAAGATGGTTTACAATTTCTATTCCTTTAATGAGATTGTAATCACCAAATATTGGTGTTATCGCAATTTAATTTACATGCATGGTTGAAAAACCTACGGCCAATTCAATTTGGTATCCTTGCCCGTTAGACAAGGATCATATATATGGTTTCTATTTCTTTACAAGAAACCATACATCGACCACAAAAGTGGATTTTTCCATTGCGATGACTAAAACGACGATTTTTTATTTTGTCGATACGAGAGTTTGATAAATCGTATAAAATAATTGGTGTTAATTCTCTCCATCGTTTCCATAAGATTGGCATATTTTCTATATTTTTGCCAAAAAGGAGTGAATTTTTCGACCACATAATGGATTTTGTTCTTTCAAAGTCGATAATGACAATGATTTCTTTATTTTCTTAAAAAGAATCATATAAGCCAACCGAAATTGGTTTATCTGTAAATCCTAGAAGGATGAGATGTCGTTATCATGTATTCACAATTGCAAACATCAATGAGATGGAGAATTGGTGCTTTCCTGACTGATATTTAGCAATTTTTAGTTCTCTTCCTTGTATTATTCTCCAAAATTTGAAGTTGTTCCACTTGTAGTTGGAATTGGACACTAAAGATCAAAGGGTGCGCACCCGGCTTGCTAGCCTATATAATTAGTCATTGAGTGACTTAATTGATCTTTCTATAAATTTCTTTTGCTAACATAAGTGTCCATAATTTTATTTTTTGGAGAGATCGTACATTTTATATGCTTCTGTATCAATTAATTTTGGGTTCCAAACGTAATCCATGGTTGATGTTCAATTTGTATGTCAAGTGGACTACAATTTTAGGACAATTTCTTTTATGGATCTTGAAGTCAGAATCTACTGTCCAATCTGGAGTTGTTTAAAATCCAGAATTTATTATGAGTATATGTCTTCGAATTAATATCGGATAATACTTTACGAAACTTGTTTTCGTTTTTATGAGATGAAAATATTTACGCCATTATCAGAGGGGAACTATACACTACCATCAAAAGTTGGTGTTAATTAACTCAAAAGTTATATCAATTTCTCTCCCATCATGATTAAATCAAAAAGGCTGCCATTAAATAAGCGTGAAATTATCTCATTTAGCTTTTCCATAAGCGAAAGACGTTTGAAAAGTCAAATCCAATCACTTCTAGCAAGAATGTAGCGTTTTGGTACATGCTACAGATAATGCTCCGATAGAGTCTATCGTAATATGATTCACATTCTCAAAATTAATATCTCCTCATTTGAAGAGGAGGAGATTATAATGCCCGCGGGCGCTGGTACCAGTATTTCTGTGAATTTTTCAAGATATGTATATACTTGAGAATTGTGTGGGATCATAGTTAGTTAACATTGTCGAATATTCATTTACGTGAGATCTTTGAAATAATAAATAATGGTCTCTGCAGAGGAGTATCGACATATGTGATTGGTTGGCATAAAATCCAAATTAAGTTGGATTAGTTTCTCAATTAACGCAATTTTTTGGATCCAAAACTTAACACTTTAAAATTGCCAAGCCTATTAATTACAGGCTAGTGTAGTCATAATGCGTTATACGAGAAATTTCTCGTTGTAAAAACGATTTAAGGGTTTCATTTTTGCTCAGACCCTAGGATTGATTCATTAATTGTTCTCTTTGTACAATGCACTTGGCGTGGTAGTCTTTGAAGGACTCGTATTGCATTGATACAAGAAATTTGGTCGAAGAACATATTGAATTTGTAATCTTTTGAGGATTCAAATTTTATTCAGGCAGCCACCTTATTTTCTTACATAAGGTTTAACAATCCTTTATGTGTTTTTAGAAATTTGGTACATAACCAAAAATCCAGATTAATTAGTTGATGATTTTAACATTATAGGTCTCTTGAAGAGTCCTTAAAAACACTAAAATCCACGCTTTGGCAGCATAAATTCTATTATTTTTCTTTCTTAATCTGCAGTTAGAATTATGCTAGCTTAAACTCGTCTTTGAGATAGACTAGAGTTATTATTTTATGTCAAAAGTTGTACTCTTTTCCCTTCGTTTCAGGTTTTATCCCATGTGGTTTTCCTGACAAGGTTTTAATGAGGCAACATCTCATTGACGTTTAATTTTCTTTGAAAATGTTGATATTTATGCTCTTTTTCCTTCGCCCAAATTTTTTCCGATCGGGTTTTACTGGCAAGGTTTTAGTAAGGAAATTTAATTCAACATGATGGTCATCCAATGGGGAGTTTTATCAATTTTGGTTGTTTAGTGGATGCCCACATTTGATTAAACCAAATCAACTTAATCATCTCCTAAGAATTTGGATTTCCTTCTCACAAATACGATCTTTGTTCACGTATGATAAGGTATTCATATCTTGGCACTTTATTGAAGAAACTACATCAAATAAATCTGCAAATCATCTCCAAGAAATTAGCAATCCAAGACACAAGTACTTAATGTATTGAAAGAAACATGAAGACTCGAGAACACTACTATTAGAAGACTAACACAAAAGAAGACTCCATTAACTGGCAGATTTCTCACAAAAGCATTGCTATCTCCAGCATTCAAGAAATTCGTTTATCGAAATTGGGAAGTGTCGACTCGAAGATTCGCAAGCCAAGATTTAAATGAAGTACTTACCAGGGGGAGCATCATAGTAAAAGGTATTTTACTGGACTATCACGTTGTACTCTTTTTCCTTCGTCAAGGTTTTGTCCCACTGGGTTTTCCTTGTCAAGGTTTTAACGAGGCAACATATGCATGTTCAACTCTGTTCTAAATTTTCTCATAATTGTACTCTTTTTCCTTCGGCCACGTTTTGTCCCTTTGGATTTTTCTGACAAGGTTTTAATGAGGCAATTGCTTAGATACATTGGTCATCTAGGAGGAGTGTTATAAACATAAGTTTTTTTGGTAGATGTCCACTTTAGTAAGACCCCATTACTTGGGCACCAAGTATATAAACTCTATAAATAGAGTCCCAAACCTTTGTAAACACACACACATGAATAAGAATTTC
The DNA here is from genome assembly GCA_023531295.1 of Papaver armeniacum. NCBI lineage: Eukaryota > Viridiplantae > Streptophyta > Magnoliopsida > Ranunculales > Papaveraceae > Papaver > Papaver armeniacum. Next base: position 105,732 of record JAJJWW010015126.1, read on the forward strand.
TCTCTTTCTTCCCCTCTACTTTGTGTCTTTTGTTCTCTTCTTCTATTTCACAATAATCATTATGTTAATAACTCATCATTATTACAACAATGTCATTTAATACCATCAAATGGGTATTCCAGAAAACAAATTACAAACCCAAGATAAAAATACCCATTTAATGCTTCCCAACATATTAAACTGCATAGAGAAACATAGAATTATGAGAACAAGAAACTAAGGGGGTGGACTCAACCGCTATCGGTCGATTATAGAAAGACTCAATCGCAGACTCATTTCGTTCCAATGGAATGTTACATTTATAGCGCTTACCGGTAGGGGAGATCATTTGCAGCTTAAGAACCTTTCTTTTCATCTTGAAATTTACCCAAAAGATAGAAATTTAGTTTTGATCGATTTCCACTCATTGATACCAATGAACAAATAACAATATAGTATTTATAAATCTTTGAAAGAGGAAAACAACAGTATCGTCGCTTCTTTTACCGGAATGCATGCATCCGAAGTTAATTCGGGTCAAACTTGAATGATCTTAATTCATTTTTTCTCCGTCTTGATTGTTTTTTTATAAACACAACAGAGGAAAATTAATGGTATCGGGCGTTTGAAAGTCCAAAACATTTTGTCTTCAGTAACTCTCATTAGTAGTTTGAATCTAAAGATGATGAAAGGATTTGATAAAACCTAAAAAAATAAGGGGTAGATGAAATGAGGTGTTCCGGTTCAAGGAATATGGGAGCTCAGGTTCACTGAATTGCCGGATCAATTGGCTAACGGTATTATTTTCAAAATTTTCAAAATATGTTTTTTAATTAAAAAATATTCTGGTTGAATTTCCGGCAAACATCAAGCACATATTCCAACAAATATTCAAAAATCTAGAGTGTCTAAGAGAGAGAGAGAGGAGAGAAGAAGAACCCACAAAAAAGTTAATCCTAAAAGTCGCAAAACCCTAACAGTCGCCTGCAAAACCCTAAGCACAACTCGCCTGTTAATCTCTTCCTCCTTTTCTCCCATCACCACCACCATCATCTCGATGGGTTAGGGTGGTGGAGCTAAATCTCTTCGCTTAAACCTTAGTTTAAACCTTGGTTAAACCCCGGTTTTCTGCCGTGAGAACAATTTTTATTTTCTTAGTTAGTTTGTGTGTACGGTTTGTTTCTTCTTAATTTCCATTTTGTTTGGATTTCCCAGTTTACCACGAGAATTATTGGTTTTATTGGTCTTGGTTCCTCCGCAATCGATCGCAGAGTTGCAAACTCTTCCCCTTAGGTTTTGTACCGTAATGGCGACTTTACAGACAAAGGAATTATGTTTTGCCCTTTTAAAGATTTCTACGGGTGTCCGATGGGGGATTGGTAGTAAGGGCTTTGCATGTTTAGTTCCTCATTTGAAAAGGCTACATCGTTGCAAACGTAACTAAGAATGCTTTTCAATGTAATTCGAAATGACTCGCCAATGTATTCAAGAACTTGGAAGATACTTTGCGGACGTTGAAGCAATGGTTATGCTTCGACTGTATGAGCATCCAGGCTTGGAGAAGGGCATGCAAACATGAGGGAGACGCTGATGTTAGGCCTGCAACATGTGAGGTGACCGGAGATGCGGTAGAACTAATAGTTGGAGTGTCTCGGCCTGGCTTGATCTCAATGCAGTTAGGGGACGATGAATTTGAGTTAAATGTTGGGACTCTGCATGCAGTTTTCCAGGCTCCCATTTGCACGGTGAAAAGCATTCCCAAAGGGTGTAGAATGGCATTTTCCCATGTTCTAAAAGCATCACTACTGAAAGTTGCGGCAGAACCTAAATCAGCCAGGAATTGGATTAGTTTGCTGCTGCTGCCTCGTTGTACGTTGCGGGTTTTTAGACCTAAAAATAGGACAGAGCGCAAGGCTAGAAGCCGTAAAATGATGCAGCAGAGTGAGGTGCTGCAAGTACAACGAACTGGTGGGGTTAAGCTTGAGGAAGAGGAAGAATTTTACAGCAGGCGCACCAATGTTTCTGCATGCTTACGCAAAGTGGCAGATGGTCACTTTACTGCTGCAGTTAAAGCCCTGAGTTCTTCAGGAGTGGCGCAATACAATGCAGAAACAATGAAAGCCCTTGAAGATAAACACCCATTCATGCCCTCCCCCCGCAGAAACCAACCATCCCACTGAACGAAACACCCTTACTGGCTGAAGAAGGCACTATCCTAAGCTGTATTAAATCGTTTCCCAAGGGAACTTCGTGTGGACGGGATGGCCTCCGGGCATAACATTTGTTGGATGCCTTTTGTGGGGAAGGGTCTACTGTGGCAGCTGACCTAGTCACGGCAATAACAAGGGTTATAAATTTATGGTTGAGTGGCAGATGCCCACTTATTCTGGCAGAATTCATTGCTTCTGCACCTTTAACCCCTCTTTTAAAGCCAGACAAAAGCATTCAACCTATCACTGTTGGGACGATTTGGCGTCGTCTTGTGTCCAAAGTAGCAATGAAGGGGGTTGGCAAGGACATGGCAGCTTACTTGCAAGATTTCCAATTCGGGGTGGGTGTTTCAGGAGGTGCGGAGGCCATCTTACATGCTGTCAACAGGTTTGTTAATAAGCATCATACAAATACTAGCCTCACTATGCTAACCGTAGACTTCACCAATGCTTTCAACCTTGTTGACCGCACAGCTATGCTCTTTGAGGTGCGTAGACTTTGTCCATCTATATCTCCGTGGGTAGAGTATTTATATGGCCAACCTAAGGCAACCGTATGTGGGGACTATCATATATATTCGTCGATTGTGGGTTCAACAAGGGGATCCTTAGGTCCTTTGTTGTTTGCCTTGGTGCTCCATCAGCTTATAACCAAGATAAATGAACAATGCACATTATCTCCACAGGCTTGGTATCTTGATGATGGTACTGCCATTGGCGATACTGTCAAGTGGCGAAAGCTCTTGCTATTGTCCGCATGTATGGGCCCGGGTCAGCTTATATCGAATATTAAAAACGTAAATTTTTGGCCTCTTGTGATGGAAGAAAGGTAAGAGATGGGATGTTTCGCCGAGATTTCAAGACCGACTAAGGGGTCAAATTATTAGGTGGTGCTTAGTCTCGATGATGAGTTTGTGAAAGGGCTGGCCATTAGGAGAGCAGGGAAAGCGGTTGAGTTGATGCGGGTTTTTATCCAAGCTACGTGATCCTCAGCTGAATTGTTACTCCTACGTGCATGTATGGGTATCTCTAAGTTGCTTTTGGGCTTCGTATTTGCAGCCCGTAATACACTGCAGGCGGTAGATATTTTTGATAGAGGCTTGAGAGAGATGATAGAGGGCATTGTGGTTTGTGGAGGTCCTTTCTTTGGGGAGTTACAATGGAGGCTATCTACCCTACCTATAAGACATGTAGGTCTTGGTTTATACACGGCTAGGAGGCATCTCAATATGCTTTTCTAGCATCGCGTGTGCAATCTTGGGGTTCTTTGGATCACATACTCGGGACAGTGGAGTGGAAGGCATGGATAATAATTTTTATATGGCTTTAGAGACCCCAGAAGCAACTCTTCCTGATCAAGACTTTAGCGGCTTCACTCAATAAAGACACCGCCCCCTTAAAGCTCAAAGCACCTTGGCGAGTGCCCTTTTTGATAAAGCGGTTAAAGATTTGGACGGGGTTTATGAGTTATCGGACAAACGAAGCAGGTTTTGGTTGTCTACAAAGCAGCACACGCCCAAGATTTTCTTCTTGCTATCCCTATTGAGGGTCTTTGACAAGATGTCTCCCATGGAATAGGTCAATCCTCAAGTACTGAGATTAATGATTCCTTTATACCCTTTCTCGATTCATGTCCGGCTTGCATCACGGGGTGTTTAGACATACGGGGAACATGCAGTTCATTGTAAGGTGGATCCTGGGTTTAAATATATACATGACCATGTGAGAGATACCTTGTATGACGTATTATGGAGGGCTGGTATTTCAGCAAAGAAAGAAGCTGGTTTGTCAACTTTTGTGCAGACCCACTTGAGGGGAGATCAACACTGTGCCACTGATGTTATTATTTTTGGTTGGGCTAATGGGAAACATGCGTGTGTTGACCTTACCTGGGTCTCACCGTTAGTAGGCATTGGACATGGGTCTTTCACGGTTGGGCAAGCGGCGTTGAGGGTCGCTTCAGTAAGATATCGAAGCATGAGAAAGCATGTATCGATAATGGGCATGCTTTATCCCCTTTGCCTTTGATACTTTTGGGTACCGGCTCCCGCAGGCGGCCGGACTTCTCACGAGCCCGAAGGTCATGCACGGTAATGTCAATTAAAAAATATAAATAAAAATAATGAGGAAAACTAAAAGGGTTCGGATCCTAAAATGGTTTGCCGAAGAAGGACTACCCATTCTTTCGAGGTGGGTACCCAATAGGGTTAATACCATGGTTTTTAAAAACGTACGCTTCGCTTCAAAAATGAGGATTCCGCTTCGAGTCGCTCCACTGAAGCGCATCTATTAAGAAGCGCAATTTATTCCATTTTGTAGATGCGCTTCACTTTTCCCGCCTAAATGTTCAAATTTTTTTAAAAGAAAAAAAGGGAAAGAAAAGGGAATTCGAACCTCAGACGTCTAAATCCCAGTGGCGCACAACGAACCACCATGCCAAGCTTCTGATTTTAATAGCATTTGGACATATATTTTATTTATATATATTTTATCTTCCTAAATTTTATAATTATCACTAATATTCAATGTTATCTATAATAAAGCATCCGCTTCAAACACTAACCATGAAGCGACGCTTCACGCTTCAACATACACATCGCTTCTTAAAAATAAAAAACGCTTCACGCTTTAAAAACCTTGGTTAATACAAAGGGGGTGGGGAAAATATCTAAACCTGTACGCATGTTCAAATTTTTTTTAGTACACTGAGGTAAAACAGGAAAAGTATGGCCTTTTTAGACAAGTGTCGGTTGACTAACGGTGTACAACTTATATACGGCTTTAATAGGATACGTGGCGAGTTTTGTGTGGAGTACCTTAGCTAAAGCCATCCCATTGGATATACCTTCCTACAATAGGGGCGTAAAAGTAAAACAAAAGAAAAGGGAATTACGATCAAATATTAAAACACAATGGGATAAGTTAAAAGTTTCATTCTCATTCTCCGATAACTCAACTGCATCTCAAAGGAATAGAACATTCCTGTCTAGTCTTTTTCACTTTCTGCATCTTATTTTCTTACTTGTTGATCCTAAATCTTTATGGTGTTTGCCCAACATAGGTTGTGGTAACCAAACTCAATAAGTTAAAGATATTGTTTACTTTTATCCATTCCACTTTCCCGTGCACAAATAATAATGTTTACTTTTATTTCCAAATGATACAAATAATTATGATATCTTACCTTGATTTCGACATTCTTTGACATCCCCTTCCATTTTCACGAGCTAGACTAGATTATATAATTTCAAAAGTAGAACGCCACATTTCCAGAACTCTTATAATTTCCGATAATTCCATACTTCAATAATTTCATTTATTGTCTAGCCCAATCTTACTCAGTAGCCATGGCCCATTTACTCCATAGTCCATATTCTCTACGAACTAGCCTAAATTTTAGCCATTTTCTTTGCCAAAGCCGATTTTATTCATCTATAATACAAAACAGAATGGGTTTTTAGCTTGGACGTATGGATAACATTTTGAGAGACAAACATGTGATATGACCATCCCAGTCTCATCCTAGCCAAAAACATCTAGCGGCCGTGATGTTTGTAACCTCCTTCCATTATGAACCTAAATTTATTGACATTTAATTAATTGATCACCTCATAACTCAAAATATTAATTGAAATATTAAATTTTAAAGAGGTTAATGGTTTAAAGTATAAAAATTTATAATATTTTAGTCAGCTCCTGGACCAACACAATATATTAGTTGGATTTAGTGGTGGCAAGGTGAATACGATGAGAAGTGATATACATATTTATACTATTACATTTGGTTGTTGGATTTTTGGTGATGTATATGGCTAATTTTTATAGGTTCACATGAACATTATTTTGTCTCGAAACAAAATAGAGAACTCTCTCGGAATTGAACGATTAAAAGGCTGGAAAAAAATTTACAGCAGCCGTTACGACACGAGTTATTTCTTAAAAAATAGCAGTTGAAGAAACACTACATTTTAGAACTGCATGGGTGTTCTTATTGATTTAGCGATAAAACACCATATCAGATGCATTGAAAAATAAAATTGGTACGGCTGAACTAACATAAGTTCACATCACCATAAGATTCACGAACACGATTCATCAAAATTCCAGTCGTCATTAATAATATTATGACCAATAATTATTCAGTCTCATGTGTGCCTACAAAACACAATAAATACCGAAATTAGTACAAAAATAAGCACTAACAATATAAATCATCGGGACTGATAAAGACACATAAATGTGTCTATCAGTAACCGAACCTATGTGTATAGTCTTTTATTGTAGTTTGAAGACCTATTTGTTTACCTGATTCTCAAGTTATCTTAGCTTGAATTCTAAGCTAACCTTGGTCTTTGAAATCTATAAATAGAGCATCTCTGTCAACTGGGAAAATCAATCCCTGACACTTTGTGTCCTAGTTGATTCTAGAGTCGCCTCTATTGACCTTTTAGGTTTTCGACTAAAAGACTTCGCTTGGGGATTCGTGAAGCCAGGTGACTATCTTTACCTTGATAGTTTGTGTATCCTGATTTTGCTTTCCTGTTATTGAGTTTTTCGTAATCTCTTTCAGGTAAGATAGATAATAATCACAAAGTTATCTTCGTCTCATAATCTGTGATTCCTCAAGATAGATATCTAAAGACTGATTTTAGTTGATCTTTCGATGACTGTTCTTGAGAGGTGGTTAAGAATCTAGGATGCTCTTCGGGAGTCGTAAGTTCCGGATTTGTGAGGCAGATTTCCACACGTTGATCTATGATCTAAACAAAAATCAAATAGGCTTATTTGTTAGAGGCAGATTGGTATCAAAAATCTTCACTTTGGTTGAAGCAACTCTTAGGTTGTAAAGGACTTCAGCTAAGGGAATCAAGTGCATAGAACCTCGCTTGATGATTATAATTCAATTCTTTCAACCAAAAACGAAATAAAAGTAATGTGTATATGAGAAAATACCTGCGAATACGCATATTCTTAGAATTAGGTTTGTTGTTTCGATTAGTTATAATTTTAATTAGAAGAAAGAAGGAAAAAATTCTCTCACAAATTCGGCTACAGTAGGATTAGTGAACTAGTTTTGTTATTAGATTAGATTAGGTAGTTGTTTAGATTAATTATGATAATCTTAATTACGGTAGAGGATAAATTAGTCATCTCCACACATTACGACACTCTTATAATGGCATGGTAGATATTCTTTTTTTTTTGTAAGTAAGATATTGCATAAAAAGAATAGGACTCAAAAGGAGTCACGGTTACAAGAGAAGTAGAGCCATCTAATATGGGATGTTGAGAGTTCCCAATATTAGATTTATCTAATAGAATTTGGTTTCTACTACAAGTTGGAGGATGAGATCCCCATTCAAGACTTTAATTTAAAGATCTAACATGTTTTGCCAAGATATCCGCTACTTTGTTACCTAATCTAAGAATAAAATAAAATCCCAAAAAATTGTCACAGGATTGAGCTATTCTGTTAACCTCCAAAATGTAAGCCTTAGCTTTCCAGGAAATGTCCACATTTTTTCCGTTGATGTAGTTGATGATTTTCTCACAGTCGCGCTCTATGCTGAAGTTATGAAGTTGTTTTTCTTTAGCCCAGATTGCCGCTTGAAGTGTGCCTAGAGCCTCTGCCTCTTGTGGATCTGAACTTGTTGATTGTCCTACACTTCCTCCTCCGTTGTCTCCTGTTTCATTTCTCAAGATAAAAGCATAAGTGGAAGGTAATGAATCAGAGATCCAAGTAGCATCAACATTGATCTTTAGTGAATCCTTAGTTGGGGTTTCCAAATGGGAGTTGGTTTCTTCTTTCTAACATAATCTTACTTAGGTGTTTTTTGTTTTCCTGAGTATCAGAATTCTATGTGCCTTTGTACTTCTATAGCTAAGGTATTAGCATTCTTAGTTTTATTCTCAAAAGTTCTATCACTCCTTTCCTTCCATATAAACCACATTGTAGTAAGTAAGAATTCAATAGAAGTATCATTTCTGGTATTAGACATCCATTTTTGCAGCACTCTAGTACAAAATTTGAAGCATCTATGTTAAGGGTGACAGGATTAGGAGAGGAGTTCCAGACAGATTGGGCATAGGGACAATGGAAAAGCAGATGCTCAGTTGTTTCAATTTCAGTCTTACACATAGTACAGAAAGGGTTAACTTATTTAACTTTACCAAAAAGTTTAGCATTAGTAGGCAAAGCATCCTGTAAACACTTCCACATAAACAGTTTAATTCTTTCAGAGATACTGAGTTTCCATAGTGTTTTCCAGAAGGATTCTGGTAAGGACAGACTCGTCACATCCTGTCCTATCTCATTTAATTTCTCATACATAGATTTAACAGTAAAATTACCCGAATTTGTTAGTGACCAGTGTATTTGGTCTTTCTTAAGCTCATGGTTATCATCTTTAAAGAGATAAATTCGGCTAATTTTGTTAACTATTTCACTAGGGAAAATCGAGGAAAGTAAGGTCAAATTCCAAGAGTTAGTGTCAAAATCAATTAAATCTGAGACTCTAATCAAATGATTATTACTAGGGGCATTAAATTGTTGTAAAGTTTCTTTTAGTCCTGGTATCCAATTATCTTTCCAAATGTTGATATCCTGCCCATTTCCCACTTCCCAAATACTGTATTTTTGCACTAAATCTAATCCTTGTCTAATGCATTTCCAAGTCCAAGATCTTTTAGCAGAGCATTTAGTTCTTAGTGGAGATTTGTTCCTAAAGTATCTAGCACCCATTGTTTTTACCCACAAAGCATCAGGCTCTTTTACCATTCTCCATGCTAACTTGGCCAACATAGCTAGATTGAATTTCCTAGCATCCTTAAAACCTAATCCTCCTTTGAGAATTGGTTTACAGAGAGATGGCCATGCTTTAGGGTAATATCCTTTGCCCCCAACATCCTTACCCCACCAAAAATCTCTTTGAATAACATCTATTTTATTAGTTATTTTCTTAGGTAGAAGGAAGCATCCTCCCATAAGGTAAGTAGGTATACTAGCTAAAACTGCTCTATTTAGAACTGCCCTGCAAGGTTGGGACAAAATTAAGCTTTTCCATCCTTTTGCCTTGGATTCCATTCTTTCTAGAATTGGGGTAAAGGTTTTTATTTTAGATTTTTCCATAAAGAGAGGGGCACCTAAATAAGGGTCTCTAAGATTTATATGTTTTATTTTCAACATTTTTGACATCATCCTTTGGTGTTTTGGTTCTACTTTCCTACTGAAGAAAACTTCAGATTTTTCAAAATTAATCAGTTGCCCAGAGGCTTTACTAAAGATAGCAATAATATATAATAAGTTTCTGCACTCTAAAAGGTCATCTTTTACGAACAATAAACAATCGTCAGCGAAGAAAAGATTTGAGATTGGTTAACTCTTAGGAGTGATTTTTACTCCATGTAAGGTTTTATGTTGCTCCTTAGCTAACAATATTCTAGAGAAAATTTCCATACATATGATAAAAAGATAGGCGATAGGGGGTCTCCCTGACGCATCCCTCTAGAAGGGTTAAAAGGTTCACCAGGTGAACCATTTAAAAGGACCGAAATAGGGGTTGTAGAAATACATTGTTCAATTAGTTGACAAACTTCATCATTATAACCAAAAGTTTTGAGGGCGGTTAGCAAGAAATTCCAGTTGACTCTATCAAAAGCCTTTGACATACCTATTTTAATTCCTAAACCTCCGGTTCTTGCTTTTTTTTTTTTAAAAGAATGAATTATTTCACGGGCTACTATGATGTTGTCTGAAATTTGTCTAGATGAAAGAAAAGTTGATTGAAAAGGTGAGATGATCTTTTCTAAGGATGGTTTTATTCTATTAGCTAATAATTTTGCTATAACTTTGTAAACTGTGTTGCATAGGCCAATAGGTCTAAATTGACTAGGGTTCTTAGGGTGTTTGATCTTAGGGATAAGAAATAAATGTGTTTTATTTAAATCTGGATTCATTTTCTTTTCTCTGAAATTTTTTTGAATTGTATCTGTCACCTGTGCTCCTACTACATTCCAGTTGTGCAAAAAGAAACTAACTGGGAAACCATTTGGTCCCGGAGACTTATTCGGTTTCATATTTTTTAAGACTAGATGGATTTCATCCATGGAGGGGATAGTTAAAATTTTATCATTGTCTGAAGCAGAAATGCTAGGAGGAATATTGGAAAAAATAGAATCAGAAGAAATTGGTTCAGATGAGGTTTCAGTAAAAAGATTCTTAAAATAGGAGCTAGGTTAAGATGAAATCAATTCCTTTCCTATCTTTAATGACCATATTCTGGTCATTTACTAGACTCTCAATTGTGTTCCATTTTCTTCTTCTCAAGGTTATAGTATGGAAATATTTTGTGTTCTTTTCTCCTAAATTGATGATATTATCTCTAGATTGTTGTTTTGCTATGGCTTCTTGAGTGTCATGTAGCTTTTCTAGTTCTTTTAGTTTTTCTTTTAGTTTCTTATGTTGGTGTAAAGTAATCCTATCAGATTGAAGTCTTTCAATCTCTTTGAGCAGTCTATTAATTTGTTTATTCGGGAGACCAAAAACATTCTTTTTCCAATCTAGTAAATTCTTCCCTACTTGGCTAAGGTTTTGAACTAAACATTTGGAAGCAGCTTCAGTAGAGTCAGAGTTCCAAGATTCTTGAATTACCTGAATGCACGGCCTTTCTTTTAACCAAGTATCATAGAATTTGAAAACCCATTCAGCCTTAGTAAGTTGCGTATCTAATCTAAGCAAGATAGGATTATGATCCGAGCCTACTGCTGCTAGGTGTGTCAAAGAAGCATTTGGGAATTGGATATGCCAATCAGCATTAAGAAATGCTCTATCTAGTCTTTCCTGAATATTGTGTTTCCCTTCTCTGTGATTATCCCAAGTATAATCATTTCATGTGTATCCTAAGTCATAATGTCCGGATCTTTCCAATATGTTAGAGTAGTAATCACTATTGGTTTTACAAAAAGGTAAGCCTCCTCTTTTTTCAGATTGATCAAAAATCATATTAAAGTCACCTATGACTATCCAAGGCATTTGTCTTTGAGAGACTTGTATGCTAATCTCTTCTAAAAAGTCCCAAGCTATGTTCCTATTTGTTGGATAAGGACTCCCATAAAAACAGGAAAGAACCCATTTCTTAGTATCAAAAGATGTGTTGACAATTATGTTTATCATGTTAATGTTCCATTGAACAACCTCAAAATGGAAACCATCTATCCAAGCTACAACTAATCCTCCTGCAGTTCCTATTGGATCTATTATATGATAATTAGGGAAATTGGATACTAGTTTTTTAACTAAAGGTCTCTCATTTTTGGTTTCAGAGAGAAAAAGAATTTCTGGGTTTTCATTATTAATTAGAGTAGTTAATGGTTCTGGGTTAAAGGGCTTCTGCATCCTTGCACATTCCAAGCCAAGATTTTCATGTTTAACAGAATTGGAAAAGAAAATATGAAATCTAATGAGTAAAGTGAATGAGATATTCTAGTTTACTAAGCAAGGGATATTCTAATTTATCAGCTCAATAAGAATTAAGGTAATTGCAAGTTTGTTTTTAGCTAAGTTTTTATAAGTGCCAAATTAGTCCCTATACTATGCAACAAGAGTAAAAACTATTGCAATTTAAATAGTGGAGCTTATAAGAAAAATACATGTGTCTCCTCCTGTTGCTTTGAAGGGATAAGATCAGGGAATGGAATTGGTTGATATGAACTAGATAAAGCTTGATGTTCTTGAATGTTGGACCCATATTGATCAATTTTGAAAAGCTTGCCATCCTCTGATAGAAAAGTGCAAAGACGCTCAGAGGATGAAGAAGAAACAAAATACGAAACTGACATTTTGAAAGAAGATTTTGGCTGGGTTTGATGTGTTTGAAAAGATGATGCAATGCAATCGCTAATATCATTACGAGGATGAGAATGATTGACAAAGGCTAAAGGGGGAAAATGAGAAATTAGGGATTCAGACGAATCCTTAATCTCATCAGAAGAAAAGAAGGACATCCTTTTATTCACAACTTGAAATGGTCCAGTATTAGGCCTATCAGAAGGTCCAATAGAAAGGGCATGTACAGGGATGTCTTGAAGCAAGCACGTCTCAGGCTGGGAGACCGATTCTGGAGCAGACTCGGCCGAAACTCGGAATGATTCCGAGTTAGCAGATCGAAACGATTCCTCATCAGAAGAAGGTAAAGGAATGAATTCTCAGGAAAATTGAAGGGAAAAGTTCTCTTTCCTAAAACGGAGGATGCCGCTAATGGCATATCTTCATCAGCCGACAAGTTTTCAGTAACTACAAAAGGCCCAAGTACATCATACGAAAGTGATGGGTTTTGAGGTATCTCATCTGGGATATCATTCCTGAGAGCAGGCTCTTCATCTACATAGGTTCTAAAAATATCATGGAAAGTTTCACGTAATGATAGGTAGATAGTCTTATCATGTAATGATGGAAAGAATATCTACCCTGCAGGCTCTTCATCTGCAGGGTAGATATTCTTATCAGATAATGATGGTCCCACCAAAAAAGGGTGGTGCCCAAGAATATCGTTCAATAAATAAAGGGAAAAATATCTTTTGGTCCTTTTTTAAGTGGTCCCATGTTTTTTGGTCCACCTATAAAAAAGGGTTTCCATTTGGTCCTTAATTATTTAAAAATGTTAGAATATCTAAAATACCATCTTTATTATTTACTCTCTTCTCACTCACGTTTTTTTTTATTTTTTTATTTTTTTTATTTTTTATCTCTTCTTTATTTTCTTCTCACAAATTTCTCTCTCTTCTTAACTTTAGTAAATAAAAAACTTAAAAATGAAATATCTCTCAAGATATAAGTCGAAAATTAATAAATTTTATATATTCAGAAAGGTCTCGACGATATCTACACAATGAATACCCATTATGCTATGTTTCAGAATTTTATTTTTTTCGGTGTAATAATAGTTCATATCCGAGAATGAACACTATTTTAGAACATGATAGTTCATTCTACTTATAGCAGTTCATCAATTTGTTTTGTAGAATGAACTCATAAAAGTAGTTCATTATGAAGAATGAAGTCGTAATGGTAGTTCATTATTATAGTTCATATTGTAGAATGAACTCGTGATAGATGTTTATTATTGTCAAATGAATTCATAATAGTTGTTCATATTGTAGGATTGATAATTCACGTTGTAAAATGAATTCGTAATAATAATTAAGTATGGTAGTTGATATTGTAGAATGAACTTGTAATAGGTGTTCATTATGATAGTTCATATTATAAAATGAACTCGTAAATGGTAGTTCATACTGTAGAATGAACTCGTGATATGTGTTCATATTTTTGAATGAACTCCTAATGGTATTTCATATGGTAGAATGAACTCATTGTATTAGTTCATTATACCAGTTCATTATGTAGAATGAACCAGTTCATATAGCTAGTTCATATTGTAGAATGAACCCTTGATAGGTGTTCATTTTGTAGAATGAACTCGTAATAATAGTTGATTACACCAGTTCATTTCATAGAATGAAGTCGTATGGTAGTTCATCTTATAGAATGAATTCGTATGTTATCTAATCCTAAGAGTTCACTTTTTAGAATGAACTAATTAGCATAATTATTCATTATAGTAGTTCATTTTATAGAATGAACTCGTATAATAGTTCATTTTATAGCTAAAAAATAAGGTAAAAATTAAAAGCTCTGAAATATAGCGATAATGGTACTCGTTGGAAAGCTATCGTCGAGGGCTTTCCGAAGATATAAAATTTATCATTTTTGGACATATGGTTCAAAAGATATTTAAGTTTTAAGTTTTTATTTATTTATTTTTATTAGGAGAGATAAAAAAAAATGAAAAATGGAATTTCTGCAACAATTAAAAGAGTGTGACATCATATCATTGATGATATCCCCCAATTAATCATCATCCCGCAGTATTATCCATCTTCAAAAGGGAGTTTTAAGTTTTTATTTATTTATTTTTATTAAAACAATAATTTTTAAGACCAAACAACAATAAATATTTTTAAAAATGACCAAATTGATAGTTGACTGGACCAAACTAACTCTAATATATTATTCCTAGTACCTATTAGCATTTCCTACAAATGAATTGGCATAAGGAGAGGAGCACGGAAGACATAAAGAAATGGTGATCACACAAATTAACAGCTTGGCCTCCTTCTCACCGTATCTCCAGTTATCAAATAATAATAAAGACAGATCTCGGAGGAAAATCAGACCCCAATTTTCCAGAAAACAAGATATTAGTTCAGATGATCAAAATGTCTCAACGACCAGTAAACAAAAGCCATCGACAATATTGTCTGCTTTGAGAATTCCGAAGATTTTTTTTGTTCAATCTGGAATTGCTGTTCTTGGATTGGGTTTCATTGATGCCGGGTACTCTCTCTCTCTCTCTCTTTCTCTGTTATAACAAATCTGTGAATCTGTGATACAAACTGACGGGAAAATCCTTGATTGTGTATTTCATTCAGGTATAGTGGGGATTGGTCAAGGATAGGAGTAATTTCAGAGGAGAATGAAGAGTTACTAAAAGTTGCTGCATTTGTTGTACTACCTCTATGTCTCTACCTCATTTTATCGCTTTCTAACTTGGAGGAGAAAGAAGAGAAACAGTGAAGCTTGCCCAATGATCAGTTAGTGTCTTTTGTGTTGGTTTTTATATTAACTACTAGTCTTGTTTTGGCGATTCGGTTTTGAGATATCTTGTTGCAAAGTTTATTTACATTAAAAAAAAAAAATTGATATGAGAAATGAATCAACAATGAAAGTTTTGAGTTACCCACCAGCTATTATGAGGTACTCACCGGTGGGTAAAGTCTCTTGAACGTGGCTTTAGTTGCATGGAACTTCAGCGTTTTAAACAATCTCAAGATTTCTTTTTTTGATACCAAAAAAATCAATTTACCATCTATAATCAAAGAAAAAACTATGATTAACAGGTGAACTGTTGGTTTCTCTGGTCACCTATTGCATACAGTTACCCTCTTCAATAACTTCTCAGCTATGCCTGCTGTCTAACCCTTCAAAACTTCCTATAATCTCATTCGTATGGTCGGAGCTGTTAAAGTCGTGGATGATGAATATTTTTCCGTGTTTTATCGATGTGTGTATAGGCTAAGAAATAGGCTATTGCTAGCTGATTAGGAGTGATATGGCAGTATGGTCAGATTGACCAATGTCTTCCGACTTCTGAGGCATAAGCAGCAACCACAAATGAAGCTAACCATTTAGCATTGTTGACAATCAGATAGCCGCGAAGAAAGAAGCTAAACCAAGACATCTCAGATTGGTCGGGTCCAGCTCGAATGTGCAGCTAGCTAGGTGAAAAGCAGTTTGGTGTTGTAAAATCCAAAAAAGGGTACAAAGTAGAAATATCCGCCAGTAGTACCCAGAGAGAACTCGGCAACTGGCCATTGCTTTCCCTACTTTTTGTGAGAGGAAAAAATGTGGAATCCTAACAAAATTGAAATTTTAGGTTGTGACCTGTTCGGCTGTACAGTAGATAGGGCAGCCAGACAGATGGTGCTCAAACGTACGTATGTACAACAAACAAATGAAGGTCGTTCCTCTAAACAAGAATTAATTGGACAAACACTGAATGAGGGGAAACAGTTATGCTTGAATAATGCAGTATAACAAAGGTAAACTGCAGGAGATAACAACTATCGACTATCGTAAAGCCTGTATGCACTAATAAAGAGCGATTTCATTTTCCATCATATATATGAAACCATCCTGCAATTAAGAGGGAAGGAGTACTTGAGGAAGGACAAGTGAAACCCATTTTCAACAATTTTCCAGCCATTCCCCTACTGCGCAAACCTTCGAAACTTTGTAACAACTTATACCCAACTTTGTAACAATGTTCCAGTCATTAACCATGGAAACTTGGTGTCTTTTACCAACTTGCCAGAGGCCACAAGAATGAAATTGTTGGCCTATGTTGCTACATATGATTGAAATGGGCAGATTGTTCCAGTCAGCCAATGTTTACCGAAAAAAGCAGAAACTGCCAATGCATTTTACAAACATAATTGATAACGGCCATAAGTTTCTGAAACTTGGATCTGAATTAATCATCGTTAGAGAATATTTGAATTAATCATCAATCCATGACAGTGGCCATCACACAGTCTAGAGAACAATTTAAATTGACCACTTTTCTATAAATTAAAGCAACATTTGTTCGAGGGATCTATATATCACAAGACGTTCAATCTTCTATAATGAGAAATAGTGGTTTGAAAGTAATGAAGTTCTTAAATACCTAAACTCGGAGTTCTATTGGTATCAAGTATAAAAAGAATCAAGGGAAACGGAAATAGGTAAATTCAAGATTCTGCGGAAGACATGTAATCTTCAAAATAAGTAAGCGCAATCTGCAAATTGTTGTGCTTTTCTAACAAGCTTGTATGACCAATATACATGAGAAAATCCATATTCCAGCATCACGAAAACCTTTAATTAATGGCACCTCCGGAAAGGGAATGGGGATCTATATATGTACCTTACACACAGTAACATAAAGTAGCTGAGAAGGCTCTGAAGAGGCTACTTTTTCGGTGATCTTCAGTGTTCCCTCTTTTTCAATTTGGGTGAACTAATGCTGAAAAAAGCAACTTATTGATATCATCCGAGTCAGACTCAAGCATATCATCCCCTGCCAACATGAAACATATAAAATCTCCTCAGATTTCTAAGAAATAATATATCAGAGTATAATGGACCATTAGCATGTATCTCTTCACAGGCCTTGGACTCCAAATTAAACCCGCAGCAGAGAATCATCTCGTTGACAGTGACCCATTTCTTTCCCCTGATCATGGTCAGGCTTTGTTCAGTTAGTATGACAAAGATCATGGGCCAACGTAAAACTCTACCTGTTAGACGGGTGAGTGAAACCATGATCACATAATATTCAGTATCCTACATGTAGGTGTGATATGATCACAATCAAACTAAGGTGGGTGACTGTTCAACATCCATGCCTACATGAAGATTTACCCCCACATCTTACGAGTAGGTGCACAGAACCAGCCTTGCATCCAGGATGGAAAACTCATACTAGAGCATGTCCACTACTTTCCACCCACAGGAAACGTCCATCAATACAATATGTACTAAAACAAGGAGATGAAGTGTTTACCTGTCTTTGAACTTAGTTGAGCTGTCCACTCGGCAATGATCTGCATACAATTGAAAGCAAAGTTCAAGTGAGGGCGACAAAAACCTGTAAATGTTGGACCATGAACATTTCAGAATTATGTTCCGACAGTACTGGTACATATGTTAGTGTTGGACACGGTTAGTCAAAAATGCTGAAACACCGACATGGAAGTACACTACACATTCATTTTTTCAGCACTAGGGGCACTATTTTTAATTCTTAATATGTTCTACGAGTTTAGAACTGTTGCATATTCATAAAAGACACTAATGTACTACTATTTCATATGCTACAACACAATCGCGCAGGTACTCGCAAGATATACACACGGATTAATAGAGTTGCGTGCAACTACTAGCCGAAGTGTCCGTGAACTCTGCAAATGGTGTTCATGTGTCTTGACACACAAAATCCAGAAGTGGAGTTTCATTTTTTAATAGAATGAAATAGGTAGTAAAAGAAAACAAGAACATTTAAGATGTAGCAAGATCATATGGTGCAAAACTTTTGAAAGTTTATAACAAGGCAATCAGTCCTGCCTTGATATTAGTTCTCCTCGCTTTCAATTCACTGTTGGTTGCTTGCTGGCAAATGACACAACATCTATAGGTGCCACTTGGAAAATGTGACCTCATCCATTGTATTTAAATTATTAATTTTGAAAAGTAAGCATCAATTAAAAGATAAAATTGAAGAGTAAAACTAAACTTAATGAAACAACAGAAACAAAAATTGCTTCAAAAAAAAAAAAACAGAAACAAAAATTCTAAATGGACAAAAATGCACTTAAGAATCCTCTTGCAAAAATCTATTTCACATGTTTCTCACATCATGCATAAAAAGACATACAGCTTCAAAGTTCAAACTGTACAAACAATATAAATTGACAAATCAAAATCTTACGCAAATACCTGGTTTAAATTAGTGTATGCCGGATCATCCGAATCATTAGTAGGAGGAATCCCAGATGATGCCTGCATCCGTTGAACTAGACTCCTGTTACTGACCAGACTCATCCTGGCCTTGTCTATCAAATCCTGCAAGACAAAAAAACAAACAGAATTGGGATAAAGAGAGAGTCCATGTGTTCAACCTAACAATCTGACTCTCATTCTGTTACGCATATTAATATGTCCCTCAATTTCTTGTTCTATGTAATATGCAAAATCACAACACTATCGCCAAGAAAGATAAATTGGACTTGACCAAACCAGATATTATTTACGCTTACCCGATTCCACTTCCAATAATAAACATTAATCTACACCACAACAACAATTTGGTATACCCAAGTACCTCAAACATCAGCGACAGCACTATACAATATAGAGAACCATAACCCTAGCATGTTAGCAACCAACGGCAATCAGGGAGCAGCATAGTGATCTAAGAAATTAACGGCAATCAGAACCCAATTTAACCCTTTCCTATCTAGACCAACAATCCTACCCATCTAAATCAACCATATCAACGATTAAGGGATTCAAATAACAAGTTATTCAAAATCATATGCGTAAGTTTTGGGGATAGGATACCTGCTTGGCAGATAAGAGTTCTCTGCACTGGTCTTTCAAAGATGAAAGATCTTCCTGGATTTTCTTGATCCGGGTAACTAACTTCAATGGATTTGCCTACAGAATTACAAACAAAAATTAACAAAATGATTTTATTTTTTTAAAACGAATTCAAAATACGTGATGACAAATTAAAACATTAAAACCCTAATTACAAAATCAGAAGAAGAAGAAGAAATAGTAGAAAGAGGGGAAATGAAATTACATTGTCAGGGTAAGTTTGTTGGAATTCCCTCTCCAACTTGTTATAAACAGTAGTAAGATCATTATTAGATTTGCAGAGCAGATTAACTAACCCATCCATTGATGGATGATTCTGTTGTTGTTGGCGTTGATGATGCCCCATTTTGTTGTTATCAGTTGCGCAAAATTGAAATTTCAGGAGGGAAAATATCTTCTTATGAGCTCGTCGTGCTCATACAGTGGAACTATCAATACTTTTTTTCTTTAAGCTGCCTCCTAATTAGGGGTGTTCATGGTCGGTTTTGGTTCGGTTTCAAGCCAAACCAAAACCGAAACCAATACAATCGGTTTCTAAAAATTGAAACCAAACCAATCCATTAACCATTGGTTAGGTTTCCAAACGGTTCCAGCGGGTTTCGGTTTTTCCCAGTGGTTTTTGGTTAACCAATAATTATGTCAAACCAAAAAGAATTACACTAATTTAGGTAAAAAAATAGTATTGGTTTACAAAAATTTACATACAAAAAATAAATAAAAAAATATCAAGAGTAGTTAAAGCTTACTCTAAATCTAGAGATCAAAAGAAGATTTAACTAATGGCAGTGACATCTCTAATGAAAATTTAATCAATGATTATTTTTTTATCAATATTCTAGGTTAACCATTGGTTATTGGTTGGTTTCTCTATCATACCAAAACCAAACCATTAATCTCAGTTTTCATCTTTTCTAAACCAAAACCAACCATTAGTTAATGGTTCGGTTCGGTTTCCCCCTAATCGGTTTGGTTTGGTTCGGTTTCTCGGTTAACCAGTAACCATGAACACCCCTACTCCTAATTATGGATAAGAAAGAAAAAAAATGCTATGCATGTTTTTCTGGAAGGGCTGCCGGGTCATTATGTAGCAGTGGGTTGCACAGACGGATGCGTAGACGCGGACACGGTAAAATTCTCAAAAAGAAAATCGGACGTGGACAAGTATATACATATTTTATTAATATATATAATCATGTATTTATACATCAAAGTTAAGTTTTTCGATCCTGAAAATTAGAAAACGATGCTACATTATGTCATTTTTGTGTATAAATTTCAAAAGAAAAGAAGAGATCGTTTGTTTATACACGCTCAAGATCAAGCAATCAATCACTATTAAACACATGGTACAATCAAAATGCATTCTTAGAACAACACGTGCCCAACCAAGGATATACATAATGTCATTTTCAAATACAAAATTCTAATAAGGACCTAACTTTTCCATTTATTCTCTCTGTCTTCTTATTCTCGCCTCCTCTTCTTCACTTTCCTTTACCGTCGAATTGCTTTGTTTTATCTTCTACTAACACTAAATCCATATCTATCTAGTTATCTCATCTTTTCTGTATTCTTTAACGATTCTCCTCTGTTACCTACGTTGTGATAGCAGGACAAAAATTTGTTCCACGACATTACCTTTGTATCTCGATGTATGTAGAATAAATGTTGGTGATCATTGTTTACTAACGAAAGATCAATGTGCATGGATTTGTAATGTGATTAATTAATTTTTCAATTACATTTCCTTAAGCTTATTATTTGTATTCTAATCGGATGAATCGGTTTAATGAGTGATCTAAAAGTTTGACTCTCCTCATTTAGTTAATAATAGTAAAAATAAAGGAAGAAGTTGAAATGAAAATGAAAAAAAAAAATGCGTCAAATCCGGGTCATCAGTGCGTCCAAACCAGACGTGTGTGGGACGCGCACATGGGTACATCGGACACGCGTCATGTCAGCGTCCTACGCGCATCCTTTGTCCGATGCGCGTCAAACACAGACACGGCTCAAAAAATGCAACATCCGTGCAACCTGTTATTTTAAATACCGACTAAATTATCCTTTGAAACCACAAGTCTGACACAATCTAGAACGGTTTTCTGGGCGCCGCTCCTTTTTCAAGGGGACTACGATTTTATTTTGGGTAACACATTCAGATGTAAGCTCCAGCCACACCCTATCCACATATTTATATTAATATCCAAATTACCCTTTTTAATTAAGTAAGTGTAGTGATCGGTTAGTGTAACGATTAGTTAACTGATTAAGTTAAAGAGGAGGGATTCCCTCACACTTTTATTTTCACACTATCTCATACGTTGGACGTTAATTTTGCGAATAAAAACCAAAACGTTACGGATTTGAAGCTAGTATATTGGGGATATATTCCTCTTACAAAGCTCTACGTTCCTACTGAAAATGAGTATATTACGAGATGTATGGCACCCGCCATCTACTACTTCGAAAATGGGTCGTTGAAAATCAACTGATTCCTAACCATTGAAATTAAGACCGTTAGAATGTGCTCATTTTTGGTAGGAATGTAGAACTTGGTAAGAGGAACATATCTCCAGAATATTAGCTTCAAATCTGTAACAGTTTGGTTTTTATTCACAAAAATGACGTCCAACATGTGAGATAGTGTGGGAATAAAAGTGTTAAGGGATCCTTCCTCTTAAGTAATTAATAATTAGTGAGGTTAATTTAATAAGTTTATTTTTTTAGAATAATAATTATTGAGAGAAGGAGAAGAAGATGGTTTGTAAAAAAAATTTGAGGTGGATGATTTCAAAATGATGGTTTTGGGTACTAGGGTATACTTCAAATTTAGTTAACGTTGCTTGAATTGGCTAAAACTTTCGAAAAAATAAAAATTTTATAAAATAATTTCGGCTAGGTCAATAGAGTTCGCTACGATATCCGAACTCCTCTGCAAGTGTAGTTTGGCTAATGTTTCTGAAGACATGGGTAGCTAAAACTCAACTTTAATGGAATTTTTGCTTTGTTCGGCTATCTGTTTCTAGGACAGGCAGCCGAACTTTTAAGCTAGAGTATACAGAGTGATGTTCGGTTTAGTCGAGTGCACCATTTTTTTTAGCCGAACTTTAAGCCTTAAATCAGCGGGACTCGTAAAGTTCGATATAATTGCAAGGTTCCCTATGTTGTCGAACTCTTTGTTCAGCATGCTCACAATAATTTTGCGACTCAATCGAACTCAACATTTGGACATAGAAGAGTTCGGTTAATAATTTTTTTTCTGCGATTCAACTGATCTTAACATTTGGCTATACAGAGAAGAGTTCGGTTACAAGAAAAATTATGCGACTCAAGAGTTTGGTTATGTTAGAGCATAGCTCGGTTTAACCCATCAAGCGTTGGTATGTCAAGTTTGGCCGTCATATTTTAGTGAATCAAAACTCAATTAAAGAGTCGCTTGATTATGTACTAGAGACAACTTCGTATAGGTTAGGCCAGAAAGATTAGGATTATGAGACATACAAGTATTACTCGAAGACTTGAAGAATGTGAAGAAGTAACAAGCTACAACGACGACATCATCCTTCCTTTTGAGGTTAGTAATATTTTGACTTGAACTGTTTCATTCCTAACGTATCTTTCAAGTCGTGCTATATTGAAAACATAACTGCGAAGCTAAGAATGATTATACTCTAGTAGTGAGACATAGTGTTAAGGAATTAGAATACGAAGTATAACACTTATCTTTTGAACTTCGCATTTAAGACATCGACATAATCGTATGAATGCTATTGTGACTATGTGTATGGGTAAAGGTGAAGATTTCATCCTAGGAAACAATGTTTACATTTGTTTAAAGGAAGTACTTTCATGAACTTGTTTTATGAATCGAAAGGGAAATCGCTAGGCTTATTTATATTGTTATTCATTGATATCTTTGGATTACCAATATGTGTGAGTTAGTAGAACCGATCATAACTTGTTATGTACCCTGGTAAAACTAGTCACAGTGCATGACTTATGTATTGGTATGACTTTTATTTAGGGCTGCACATGGTTCGGTTTTTATCAGTTTTTGGAAAAACCTAAACCGAAACCAAAGTAATCGTTTTTCCAATAATGAAAACCAATGAAACGATATAACCTATTCGGTTTCATTGGTTTCGGTTTCTACTCGGTTTTTTTAAAAACCAAACGGTTTTTGGTTAACCGAATGTCAAGTCATAATATCAAAATCAGTTCAAATCTAACTCATGATTTCAAAATCAAAGAAGAAAATGAGGTAACATGGCGAGGTTTGTTACAATCGCAATACATTTACCTTTGTAATCAAACTCGAGTGAAATATTATTAGGGTTTTCTGGGACTGAGATGAAGTTTTCCGGGACTGACAACCAGAAATGAAGTTCTAAGAAACATAAAAGACTGAAGAGAAGACTCGATCGAAATATTATTAGGGTAAAATATCTAACATCCACGAATAATATAAGTTCAATCCTATGGCTAGTAACAATCGGTTAACCATGGTAATTGACGTAACCGATCCTGGTAAATGATGCAACCGGTCCCAGTAACCATATTAAGGTAGAACCGATCCTTGTGTTTGGTAGAACCGTAAACCCATGATTAGTGTATTGATATTTGATCAATCACATATTTGTTCTTGGAATACAGATGAACCAATTCTAAACTTGTTTGGAAGTGTGGTATAATCGATTCTAAGAGTGTAAATATGAAAAAGGATTTACAAAGAAAGAAAGATTTCGACATACTTTGAACATGTTTAGTAACTCTTATCTTTTATTGTTTAAAGATATTCCTTAATAATGCAAGAAGATCCCGAACCAAAATAACTTAAGAATCTTTTAATTAAGGTTATTAATTGTATATGCTTTTAATTACCAAAAATTAAATGCATATCTCTGGAAAATAAAAATTGGTAATGCGCATTTACTAATTGGATATTCTCTAGTGAGATTTCGGAAATATTGGACAAAGCATTTCCAGGAATTATGAAAACCGATTTTGGGAAATTATTGCATATCTTAAGAATATTCGGTTTTGGAAATTCCTTGGTGTCCATACATCCTTGGTCTATAAATACCCAAGTTTGCATTTCGAGCAAACTATCCTAAGAGCCAGGCAAACTTCATCTTTTTGTTGTTTCTGGTGGAGTCGTCTATTCGGAGAGGAAAGTACCTTAATTAGGCGAAATCTCTTACGACCGCTCGTTTAAAGACTTTTGTTGGATCAAGAAGCGTCTACGAGTACCGTTGGTGGGAAACTGGATAATTGCATTTTATTTTAGTTTTCGATTGATGTGATTGACTAACGGTTGTTGAAATTTGATTGCACCTAGTTTGTTTATTCTTGAGCATCTTCTCTTCTGATATAAGATTCACTCAAACTAGATCGAAGTTTCGACGGGATCTTTAGAACTATTTGTAGATCTAAAGACGTCTTGTGATAATCCATTGTTAACAGACGTCTTTCAGATCCAAGCGCATGCTTCTTGTCAGCAGATTACATTGTAATTCCCATGGATCCTGCGTTCCACGCTTGTTTTGGCGACGAAGATAGGGAGAACACACACATATTGCTATCCAAGTGTTAATCTTTTTTATATATATATTTATTCCGATTGGCTGGTCTATTTTTTTTTTTATTTTTTTGAAACTCGATCACTCTACTTCATCCCAGTGGTGATAACAATTCGATGCGTGTGCCCCACCAAATCACTTAGAGAAACATATAAGTTTTCAAAAAAATAAAATAAAAAGCAGAAAGTAATAAGGACTCAACGATATATGGCGAAACTACCATGTTATTTCTAACACCCGGGCTCTGTGCTTTTATGAATAGACTCTATTGTTGGTTCCTTAACTCCTACAACCAAGATGCTTCCATCCACTTAGATTGGTTAGTGCTATCCTTAATTGCCACAAATTTCTAGGCTCTGGAGTTTATATATAAATCCAACTAAAAAGTTTCTCCCATACCCCCAAATTTAAATCTAACATTGTCCTCAATGTTTTAAAGATGGAATTAAAAGCATGAACAATGAGAAATTGTTACCATTTGAAGTAGGGGTGTCAATGGGTCCGGGTCCTCCCGGGAATCACTAGACTCGGACCCTACTTCTAAAGGTCGGGTCCGGTTCCTAAATATATGGACCCAGAACCGGACCCGTTTAAATACCCGGGTACCCATCGGGTCCGGGTTCCTATTGGGTATTAAGAAAACTATACAAAAAACCTGAAAAACTTAACATCTTTCTCCTTTTTGTTTGGATCTAAATTATTTTTACAAAAAAGTATTATTATTTCTCTAGTAATGTACTAAATAAAGATTAAGTGGAAGGAAAAAAATGAAAAATGAAAAAAAATCAAAGCGAAAACTAACAAAATACATGTAATTTTGCTAAAAACATGAGTAAAAAGAATAAATAACCGGGTACCCGGTACCCGCGGGTACCCAACGGGTATTACCCGTTTGGACCTGTTTATATTCGGGTCCAATCGGGTAATTACCCGCCGGGTCCTAAGTTGTTAATGGGTCCAACTTTAGGACCCAAAACCGGACCCAAATCTACCGGGTCCGGTTCCGGGTAATGGGTACCCATTGACAGCCCTAATTTGAAGTGAAGGAAATAAGGAAGCATATTACCATGTTGCATGAGCATGGGTTACCTAGCTCCCAAGAAGTGCTAAGTTTAAATTCTTCAGCCAGACCAAGAAAGGATTAGTCACCTCATAGAATCATAAATTAATAGCCAGATTAACTGTGGATCATCTGCATCTTGTTATCACAGATAAAATGAAACTGCAATAAACCAAGAAAATAAACAAATAAAGCACACCCTTGTCTAGTTTCCTGTTTAAGACAACTACATCTAGTTGTGGTTCGGGTTTAGGCTCTATGAAAGGGTCTAAATAAAATATTTTCATGTGATGGATTCCCTTATAAGCAGGATCTATAGGATCAGGTTGTAGATTCTGGAAAAACATAGAAGTACATAATAATAACCTGAGTAATTGTGGATCCTTAAAGTCAATCATATTTTACTCGCACAGTTGACCACAATGAGAGTGGCGGCCATTCTTAAGAATATGTGTTGATTCTAATTTTTGAAAGTACTTAGGCTTAGTTTCAAAACTTAATAACCGACACATTCGAAACTCATACGTTACCAAAACTGGTTGAAAAGTTTTTGGTGGGAAAACAAAATCAATCTGGGTATCATATCCTGGGTAAACCATATCATCCAGAGGATGGGTTTCTAACAACTAAACTTCTTTATGGACCTCGTTAGGTTCAGGAAAATGTTTATGAAGATAATCTTTTAAAATGGTTAAAGAACATATGTCAAGTCCCAAGTGAGGGACCTTTCTAAGAGTTAAAGCACATGGAGAATGATAATCACCCCCAAACTTATAGTTTTCAGTGTCTCTCGAAAGACTAGTCACAACCTTCCTAATTTTTAGGTCATCAGATTCCTGAAAATGGTCAATTGATTATTCTAAGTCAGGCACATCCTCAATCATATCGACAAGTTCATCTTCTTTGTCTAAGACTGTTGTTTCTAAATCTTTAGACTCAAAAGAAACATGTTCCTCTAAACCATCATTGGCTTCGTAATCAAAAGGAAATACTACATCGTCTAAAATGGTGGTATTTCTGCTCAAATCCATGTCCTTTTGAACAAGTGAACAATAATCATTAAAATTATTTGGATGCGAACTAGAAACAACATTATAAAGCTCAATTGGAGTAACAAATTCCTGATCATTATGCCTAAATATTTCAGATTCTTCATCAGCACTATCCTCATCATAATCCTCATTATAATAACATGAAAATGGTTGAACCTCATTTAAACATGTACTGTTACTAATTATAACCTCGTCATCTTGATTATGTGGATAACTATCTTCATTTGCAAGGATACTATTGGAAACACTATTTCGAACAGTTCTTTTATGCGCTTCTAACAAAAGCCTCTGAGTCGACTCACATGACTTCTTGATGGTATCATGTAAACAAGGTTCACTCATGGTTGTAATACTTTCGTCCATGACTAAGTTATTCATTTCAGCTGATTTACGTGTCGACTCTTGTAACTTACGTATCGACTCGACTGACTTATGTGTCGACTCTAGTACATAAGAGGTATAAGAATTTTACTCATATGATCGGTGCGTGTGTGGATAGTAATTGGGATCACCATAATATGAACCATAACCTTCAAAAGGATGGCGTTCCCAAATACCATTTACACTATGGTCATAAAAGGAATAATATCCATGTTGCTCAGTCGAATATTCACTGTATTGACTATTACTGTGACGGACCGGAAAATTACGCCTTTGGCGCGTTGCCCCGCCGGCCGTAATCTCCCCGGTGCGCCATGATGAAGCTACGATCCGGGCCTCAAAGCTAGGCAAATGCACGTCCAATTGCCCTTGCAAGCATGCTCGTGGAGCATGACGCAGCTAACTTAGCTTCCACACCGTTCCAACTTACCCTTGTCCCGCAAAAGGGTTTGAGGCCATAAGGCCAATGCCAATGCATTTTTCATGCGTCTCTGGCTTTACCTTTACGTAGGGAATTCATAAATGAATTTCCTAGCTAGCTGAGCAACCGTCACATTGTCGTGTCTTGTCCAGGCATAAGCCTTAGACTTTAGCGTAGGCCACACCAAGCCCTTGCCATTTCCCACGTTACCTCGCTTACCATCTCTTTATAACTTGATAGGAAGTATGAGCATCCACTTACTGGCATGCAACTAAGCCTCATCAAGTCTGGCCACAATCATCTCTTTCGTCGAGCTACCAAGCTTAGATGATATGAGGGGCCAACGTGCTGGACCGGCAATGCTGCAACTCATTGCGGCTGCCTACGTACCCTTCCCTACTCTAAAGGGATCAAGCACAGACCGTAGTTCATCATCGAAGGGACGGAAACTTAAACCAAATCGTTTGCAAGGCTGTGGCCTAGCAAAAACGGTAATGGCCTGGTCCGTATAGGCCATTCCGCCAAGATGCATAATGATTATGCATCATCGGGTCCGCGCCGTGGCATAGTGATGCCAACGCATCAAATACCCTCTTCGAAAGGTTACGCAACTATAAATGAGCCTTAGGCATCATTTATAATCTTAAACTAAGCTATGAAGCTTACTTGGTACATAGTCCGCATATGCACCTTCAACCAACTACCCCTCCCTATATATGTCTTAATGGAATTTCTACAAGTATGAAAAGGGGAGCATATTGACATGCTTCACTATTCATGGCCGTTGCCATGAATTTCTCGAAGGACCAGGCAATGATTGCCGAGTCTCCGTTCTATTACACAATGATTGTGCACCACTCGTTCCGTCCGCACGCACAATGATTGTGCACCAATTGTTACATGTCATTTGCACAATGATTACACACAACGATTGCGTACAATGATTGCGCACCACCCGGTCTTCTCGATCATTTCATTTATTGCACAATGATTTATTTGTAAGATCGAGCCCACCTACCCAACTGGCCTAATGCATCATGATGATGCAACATTGGCCCTTGGCCAAATGCCAAACATAATGCGCCATTTTTGGCGCGGTATTGGCCTTAAGCCAATCCACCTTTTCACGCGCGGAAGCTTTGGATGAAGCTTCATCTCGATCCATGACGCATCTTTTAGCATGCGCCATGCTAAAAACACGGGTGTTACACTATCACACCCTTCAAAGAATTTCGTCTAGAAATTCAAAACCAAAACTATTGTGGACAATCTCTTCAAGTTGGATTTCGAGCAAAAGTCCCATACCAGATGCTCGAAATCACGGGTTTCTTCAAGTTGTCATGAACAACAATTTAGACCTTCTGAGCACATGTCCCATACCACCTGCCCAGGAATCCAAAAAGTGCCCACAACAAAACCAAGAATCGCAATTGGCCAATGCCAAGAGGATATCTCGACCAGGTATCCTGAATGCGCATCCCATACTACGTACTCAGAAGTCCCTAAAGTTCACAAGGTTGAAAGGTGTCATCAAAATGACAAAATTTTAGCACAGTGCTGTGTGGATCAGTATCCAGTTGCCCACCGTCCCTGACGGTCATCCGTGTGCCACTCGTAAGTGGGATGCTAGCCAGGCTCGACAACGCACACCCTTGGCCGGTGCCAACGTGTGGGGATGATCGGTCCCATTGTCTACCCACCGTCCCAGACGGTCTTCCGGGATGCTCATAAGCGGGTGCCACAGAGGCCTGGCAAACTCACGGTCACTTATACAAGCTCAACTCGATTCGCGAGAAGTTGGCCTACTCTCCAACTTTAAGTTTCCATCAAGGAAAATACTCGCCAATGAGTCCACTCCGCACAAGTCCCTAGAGTTTCTCGAGAACTTGCTCGATACCATCTCGTGACGGACCGGGAAAATTACGCCTTTGGCGCGTTGCCCCGCCGCCGTAAATCTCCCAGGTGCGCCATGATGAAGCTACGATCCGGGCCTCAAAGCTAGGCAAATGCACGTCCAATTGCCCTTGCAAGCATGCTCGTGGAGCATGACGCAGCTAACTTAGCTTCCACACCGTTCCAACTTACCCTTGTCCCGCAAAGGGTTTGAGGCCATAAGGCCAATGCCAATGCATTTTTCATGCGTCTGCGGCTTTACCTTTACGTAGGGAATTCATAAATGAATTTCCTAGCTAGCCGAGCAACCGTCACATTGTCGTGTCTTGTCCGGGCATAAGCCTTAGACTTTAGCGTAGGCCACACCAAGCCCTTGCCATTTCCCACGTTACCTCGCTTACCATCTCTTTATAACTTGATAGGAAGTATGAGCATCCACTTACCGGCATGCAACTAAGCCTCATCAAGTCTGGCCACAATCATCTCTTTCGTCGAGCTACCAAGCTTAGATGATATGAGGGGCCAACGTCTTTGGACCCGGCAATGCTGCAACTCATTCGGCTGCCTACGTACCCTTCCCTACACTAAAGGGATCAAGCACAGACCGTAGTTCATCATCGAAGGGACGGAAACTTAAACCAAATCGTTTGCAAGGCTGTGGCCTAGCAAAAACGGTAATGGCCTGGTCCGTATAGGCCATTCCGCCAAGATGCATAATGATTATGCATCATCGGGTCCTTGTAGTGGCATAGTGATGCCAACGCATCAAATACCCTCTTCGAAAGGCTACGCAACTATAAATGAGCCTTAGGCATCATTTATAATCTTAAACTAAGCTATGAAGCTTACTTGGTACATAGTCCCATATGCACCTTCAACCAACTACCCCTCCCTATATATGTCTTAATGGAATTTCTACAAGTATGAAAAGGGGAGCATATTGACATGCTTCACTATTCATGGCCGTTGCCATGAATTTCTGAAGGACCGGCAATGATTGCCGAGTCTCCGTTCTATTGCACAATGATTGTGCACCACTCGTCCGTCTGCTGCACAATGATTGTGCACCAATTGTTCGTGCATTTGCACAATGATTACACACAACGATTGCGTACAATGATTGCGCACCACCGGTCTTCCGATTTTTCATTTTATTGCACAATGATTTATTTGTAAGATCGAGCCCACCTACCCAATCGGCCTAATGCATCATGATGATGCAACATTGGCCCTGGCCAAATGCCAAACATAATGCGCCATTTTTGGCGCGGATTAACCTTAAGCCAATCCACCTTTTTCACGCCTGGAAGCTTTGGATGAAGCTTCATCTCAGTCCATGACGCATCTTTTAGCATGCGCCATGCTAAAAACACGGGGTGTTACAATTACAATACTAGTTCGACATATTCTGTGCACGTGCAAATGGAAATACTGTGATTCTCTATTTTTGGTAGGCTTGGGTTACCTTTAGAAAAATATACCTACAGTCAGAGACTGGTCAAAGGTACGAGGCTAAGGCTTGCAGTGTTTCGGATGATAACGCACAGATGGTTCACCGTACTAAACCACGTGTTTTCCTACTAATCGGTGCCAGACGATGCAATATGATGTGCACGTGTGCTTTCGTGTTTGTGTTTATTTTATTTTATTATTTTTTTTGAATAAAAAATACAAACAAGCAAATAAAATATAAAGATTCCAAAAAAAAAAAATTCTAACAAAAAAAGTTTTGAATTTTATGCTCTTTTATAGGCAAGTCCAACTTTCCACCTTTAGTTTCCAGGAAAAATTTGCACACCAAAAACAAAAATACCCAGAGTAAAATCTAAAGAAACAAAATCAAAGAATAAAAATAAACCTAAAATAAATAAAATATGAAACCTAACCTAAAAAAAAATTCGCGTCGGCGGCGCCAAAAATTGATGTGTTGTAGAAAGTGGTAAAAAGAGTTCGATTCTCGGACTTGTTAAGATTTGATTTAAGACCTAGTTTTAAATTTAACTACAAATATATACAAGGTGATAATAATATGGAGAGAAACTTGGACTCCAAATTTCACTATTTTTCATATTCATGTGGATCAGACATTAACTCTAGTCATTTATAGCTCAAACTAAAGAAATATTAACTTTAATTCTTCGCCAAAGTAGATTTCATAAAATATCAGTTGTAGATTATAAGCATGGTGCATCGAAAGTACATAAGACTAAGCATACTCCATCAAATAAAATCACAAGAAATTAAAAGAAATCATAAATCGGTGAAAATCGGTGCAAAAAGTAGTAAAAGAATTAATTAAATTACCACAAGGATGAAATCCAGCTTCATCCATTATCCCGGTGTTATGGTTTAGCTCTCCATTATTACAAATAAAGAGAAAAGAAATAAAAGAATATCCTAAAAGCGCTCTAGGATCTGAAAAATTGACTCCCCTCCTCTGTTTGACGCACACATATATATATACATGCTTTTAGTGAAACTGTTTCTTGAATTGATTTCTGTCCTTACGTCAGGAGCACGCCAAAATCATGTTACAAATTGATAACGGGGTGCCATATCACCATTTCCAACACATTTCTTCCCAAAAGTGAGCGTCAAAAAATGACAACTCTGTTATAAATGTGTAATTATGTTAAGAATGTCTAGGGTGAATCTTATTTATTACTGGGATGCCCTTGTGTCTAGCCCTATAAATAGAGGCTCTAATGTTTGTATATGGTACTCATGAATAGTATTTCTCCCATATTCTTCTCTCTACTTTGTGTTTCTTGTTCTATGTCTTCTATATCACAAGACGTTATCATGCACGAAGCTCTACCGTTTAGTCGTATAATTTTTATTTGGATATTAACCTACCACGACAAACATTAAAAAAAAAAAAAACATTAGCAGAAAAGTTGAACAAGGAAACAATTTTCTCTTACCAGAAGACTATTTTATTATTTTGTTTTCAATCTTTCATTATCTATTTCTTTTAGTTACTGTACACATGAACAACTTACTAACTATTGTTTTGTTTGGTTTAGATTTGTGCGTGGGATGATTTTTGAAATTCCCATAGCAACACCTGGACGTTTCTATCCCAAGAAACATGGTCTAGAGATATCATATTGTTGGATGGCGTTTCAACTACCACGATGTACATTATTGGTAGATTTGCTTTATGTATCTTTTTTGTTTTTGTTTTTACAATTATATCTTCTTAGCTACAGTTCTATATTTTTTAAGGAAAAAATATCTCTAGCCCTTTTCTTTATTTTTCTTTATTTATGACAAATCCACCAATTAGATACTCTATTGTGTAACCTATAATTAGATTGAAGACTATTGATAATATTATACTAACCTCATTTAATACTAATTATTTTGTTTTTATCAGTAATTATCTGTTTTTGGTCTACCGTGAAAATAGTCAAAACCAAAAATTATGGAAAATCCCAAAAATCAAGCTTACCTTGTTTCCATCGACCCGTCGTCTTCTCCTTAATCACAGCCGCGTCATCTTTTCCTTATTTCATTTGTTTTTTCTTTATTCAACCTAAAAAGAACTTAGCAAATTAAATTGTTGATGTTCTACAGTTTTCCATAATCAAGAAATATAAACCCGATTATCACTTTCATCAAATTGATCCGTAATATTTCTTCTTACTTGACTACTGTTAGAGAAAGTAAATTTATCACCATGAAAGGTGTGGTTGAAATAGTACCTTTTGATGGGTAAATAACCCATGCATGTTTTGATTATGTGATAATTTTTGATTTAATGAGCTTTCCTTAATTGGTACGTTCAAAGATCAGTTTTTTGACCTATTGTGTTCTTTTTTTTTTGATCAGTCTATTGACTGATTGTGTTCTATGTTTGTTCTCTTTTTTTTTGTTGCTTGGTGATCAAATTTGGGTTTTTTATTTTATTTTTTTTCTTTGGTTACTCCATGATCATCAAAAAATAAAAATCGATCGGCTACATGATAATCAAATTATCACGTTCAAGACCATGGGTTATTCTTGTTGAAAGGAATAAGTAAGAGATGGAGAGACTTCGTGGTAAATAGGTTGATTCTAGAATTCAATATCGACGACGATTTTCAGAAACCGAAGTGAAAAAGAAAATCGAATACCCTGTAACAACTAAAAAATGGTGCTAAATCCGGCACAAGTAAGGGCAATAAAACATGTATTGACAAACTTTTAGTTGACAAGTAGCTTAATAACTTCTAATGTCAGATCAAAATATTGTGATAAATGTTGTTATCTGTGTTTTTTGATGTGATAATTGTTGCTTTCATTTAGTAAATTTTTTTTTTGATTGGTAAATAAGTGTTTCATTTAGTAAAAATTGTTGCTTTCATTTAGTAAAAATTGTGATAGTTTTCGTTATCATCCCATGGTTTTGTGATAGATGTATTTATCACTGGATTGTGATGTGTTAAATGGTGTTTTCATTAACTAAAGTTGGGAATTGACATTATCATCCCATGGTTTAGTGATAATTGCCAGCCAATTGATAAATGTTTTTTCTTGCCGGTACATAGGCTCCACAAATATTTTTAGAGAATGTACGTGTTCGACATAAGTTCAATGAATTTTTTGTTTTACAGTACCTAGATTGGATACATACTCTATGGACTTCTGAAAACCCCATGGTGTAAATCACATTATCAAAACAAAACATTGTTAAAACTTAAAATAGTAATGAATTAATTGAGGGAGCATCAATTTATCACGCGTATCTTAGTGATTTGGAGGATTTCGGTTGTATGGTTGCATCCTTCAACTAGTTGTGTTTTTTCCATCAAAAAAAAAAAAACTAGTTGTGTTTTCAGATAAGTTAAAATGTCTGCCTAGTCTTATGTTGCTAACACACCAAGGTGCTCTTAAGATTTTAGTTGACAATATTTGTGATAATTTAGTTTTTCCATTCGGGACTAGGTGATAGCAGATTTGATTTTTCACCTGCCGCCATTTTTAAGTTTTGTTGCTAAAGTCGCAAAACCTTAAGAAATTTGTTCTACTCTTTCTCAAACTTGGTATTCATTTTAAGCTTCTTTAGCAAGTTACATTTCTTATAGCAGTCTGGTTGTTTGAGTAAGCTGATAATAGCACAGATGTATATATGAATTGTGATGTTAATGGTGGAAAATGCAATCATCACCCATAAATACTTTTCTTTATTGAATTTTTTGTGTGTTTTCTTTGATTTTTGTTCATATGGTTGTTGATTCTTTGAACTTACTATCGTTTTTTATTTAATTTAGGAGTTGCCTTGGAAGTTAGCCGGTGATAATTTTGGTTTTCAGAAAACGCAGTTGATTCCAACGGGGAAATTGTGCATTGAGCTGGCACTAATTGTGATAACTGGAGTTTCTGCTATGAACTTTTTAAGTGAAAAATATAATTTTCATCACCTCTTTCTAAGTTGAAAGATCCACCTTTCATAGTATTCTCATGTGAAAAATCTACCTATCACCTATTTCATAGTGAAAGATCCAACTTTCATACAACTTTCTAAGTAATAACAATGAAATCTTATGGTTTTTTTTTGTTTGTTTGTTCTTTTTTGTTTTGAATATTATGGTAGGCTTGGGAAGGTGGTTTATTTTTATGCCTACTTGTGATACTGCAAGTGCACAGTGTCTATTGGAGACACGGGCAAGCACAGGTCGATCCACAGGGAAATGGGGTGTTGTAGAAGTGATCTAAGGCTTATTCTAACTGATTTCTAGTGAAGTGACAGAGTTGTATGAGCTGTGGTGTCTATACGACTGAGTTGAAGGTTACAAAACTAAAAGCAAAATGAAATATAAATTGCAGGCACTAGGATTATCAAATCCACCACTAATTCAGGTTATGAGATTCAACTAATTTGAGTGTTCTTGCTCCTATTACAGGTAAGGGAAGTGTGTCAAGCTACCACTTACCTAAGGGGTTTCACCAGGGGATAGTTCAATTATCAGCTAAAGGTACTAACTCAGGGCACTAGTTGTCTAATTAAGCACAACTAATCAAAGGGTTAGCAGTAATGGTTGAAGGTTGAGCTGAAACACACTCACACAGTGTTATCCTAACTACAATGGATACATGGCATCCATTGTGAGAGCAAAGCATTGATGTGCTGGAATTGAACTTCTCTTATAATTTAACATGCAAAAACAACTCAAATAAAGTTGAATATCATAACAATGAACTAGGGTTTCATTTTTTAATCCTAGCAAAGTAAATTAGAACATGATTAACATACAAATTACACTAAGTTGGTGCTCTGGCTAATCCAGGCATCCCCTTTACATCACTGTTTTGCATTTCTCCATTTATACAACAATTCTTTCTAACTCTAGAAATGAAATTGAACGCTTACTCGACAAACCCAATGGTCGAGAATCGCTTGTCCCCTAGTGCTAATTCTCTGCAAGCCCCCAATACGTTGTTGGATGAAACCCTAGCTCTATCTATCTCGAGCTCAGCTTCTAGGGTTAGGAGAAGCTGTGGTGGAGATAGAGAGAAACTAGAGGTGGCGGTGTTGGCTGGTAGCTTCTGCTGGTGCGGCTGTGGGTGAAGCTGTTGGTGGCTGGTCGGGGAAGACGAAGGTGGCGCTGCAGAGGTTTTGGTCGGGAGAGAAGGAGAGGTTTTCTCTGAGAGTGTCGGGTGAAGAAGAGGAAGAAAGAGAAAGTGGAGTAGGGTTTTGGTTCGATGGGTGAAGATATAGGGGTCTTCAGTGTGAGGCGGGGGCATCGATGTTTGATGAGGATAAAGGAGCGAGCGTTGGATCTTGATGAATCCGATGCGTGGCTCGATGCGACCATAGGATGAAAATCTAACGGCTCGGAAGGAATGGCTCGGATCCGGGTCATGGGCCGGGTCTTTGATAGCTCGGGCCCATGTCCTGTGAGTGGGTTGCTCCGTGTTGGGTTGCAACTGATGTGCGCGCGGGCTTTGACTTTCTGTTCCATAGACGCTCGCCTCCAATTTTCTGATCTTTTGGCTCCTCAATTTCTCCGAACTTTATTTACTACCTAAAAACACAAAAATTAATTAGTACAAAAATTTATTCTTGAAAACAAAGAAAATACAGAATCTGGGATAATATCTGATTTCTGAGCACAAAAGATGAGTTAAATGCCAATAAATAGATGTAGAAATATGCAATATTTGGCACTCATCAAATACCCCCAAACCTGAATTTTACTTGTCCTCAAGTGAAACAGAAATTAGGAAATCCTAAATATACCACTGTCGTGGGTCTCTCGAATGCATTTAGCGTATGCACTAAGCCTTTAAACCCCTAGGTGTCCCTAGTGGACGAGTTGTAGTCTCGTGAGGGTTTACCAGAGGTGTACCCACAAAACCTTCTCCAACTTCAGTGTAAAAGAGTCTCAAGCATCCAAGGAGCTATGAGGACATAGAGTTTCGCATGCTAGTAACAATAAGTTAGAACTACCAAAGAACGCATTCTCATCCTTAAGTCTTGAGCGAGAAATAACCATACCATATGAAAGAATTCGGATTCGATTGTGATCATAAGCCTCGACTTACTCGCCTCACTAATAGGGTTTTATGATAATTGCACTCAAAAAGATCGCTTTTTAGTCTCTCATGTGTGCAGCAGGGAATAAAAGAGAAATCGCACACGTTGAAGGTAAGAAGGATAACCTTCCGACATAATTTTCTGGAGACTCCACAGAAGTGTGGACAAAAAGAATCTTTTCTGATGATCTCTAAGAAAGGAAATCAACCATTAGCAAGGATGGGAGTACTCACTTACCTTCTCACCCGATCGGCAATTAATATCACTCTCTCAGCATTTATAGAAACGTCTTCAATCTTCAATCTTCGGTCTTCAAATGTTGATGACGAACTTCTGAACTTCACAAAAACTTGACAAACACATTTTTTTTTTTTTTTTAAAATAACACTAAAACGATAAAACTTGTATTGTCTTGATTTCACAAACTTCATTAATTCTCATCCTATTTTCTTTTCTTTGTTGCATGTGAACCTTGGACTATCTCAACTTTTCGTCAAATATTCTGATGATGCTCCGCTTGCTGACGATGATGTGTTTCTATGAATGTGTTGATGTTGCTGAGAGGGAGAGAGTGATGCTAACTGCAAATCGATATTTAGAAGGAGTTTTCATCTTTAAACGTCACCCTCATGATTGACGAAA
The DNA here is from genome assembly GCA_023531295.1 of Papaver armeniacum. NCBI lineage: Eukaryota > Viridiplantae > Streptophyta > Magnoliopsida > Ranunculales > Papaveraceae > Papaver > Papaver armeniacum. The sequence continues at coordinate 143,230 of JAJJWW010015126.1, forward strand.
TTAGCACTCAAGAGATCAAAAGTAGTGCGAAGTTGGGTAGCTCACCATTCCTACCCGGAATTGACATACAGTGACACACACTCTAACAGCTTTTCTAGAAAGTCACAAAGAGTGAAGGTCGGTACCTCGCTTGATGTAAAAAGGGTAGTCTCCACTATTGGAGATCACAATTCTACTACCGAATATCTATACAGCACCTAATTCGCCCTCCGGTATGGTTAAATCCAACTTTAACGCTCTAATCAACTAAGAAACCCGATTGTGTTCTCCAGTACTTCCAAGTTACGTTATTTCGGTCAGACTCTCTATGTAAACATAGCTAGAAGCATGCTAGTGACTCTAAAATCTCTAAAAGTTGGAGGTTTTTATGCAAGTATTTACAAAGAGTTTTGAATTATTTATTTTTTTTTTTTTATTATTTTTTTATTTTTTTAAATAAAAGACTAAAAACTCTATATGCAAATGCACCCCCAAACCTAAATCAAACATTGTCCTCAATGTTTCAACAGATAATAAACAATCACATACCATGAGAACTATGCTGATAAAAGAAAAGGGAAGAGATTACCGGATGTCGGCGGGAGCAAGGTTAGAGCTTCATTTGTCAAGGCTAGAATCCAACAGTCTCAGCGGAGATCATATCGGATTAGCATAATATATGCTCAAGAAGACTCAACCGATTCAAGAAAGAAAATTTAACAAGTCTTACTGGATTATATACAATGAAAATTCACCATACACCAACAATCTAAAGAGTTGAGGATCAACCCAAAAGGCGGTATGCGAAACATCAATGACCTTACACAAATATAACATGAGAGTGCAAGTAAGATTTGCATATGTGAATAAGTTACCCCCAAACCTAAACTTGTCAGGAGATGTGTTTTTGAGCACAAAATCTTGCAATTTTAAAGGTACATCATGCACATGGTCTAACTCAAAATGAGTTTCGCTAAGAACAGGCAGATATACACATTCCAACTGTGGCTCCTTAAAAGTGTTATACTTTGATGCAAAATAGTCCAAGAGGACTTGGGAAGCACAAAGCTCTAGGCCTAAATTAGGCATTTTCAGAAAAGTTGGTTTTGCAATTTTGTTACAAACTACACCTAGGTTTGGTGGAGGAGTTTCAATATGTGCCTTAGGAGAGAGATTAGGTACATCTAAGTTGTTTTCATGTATAAGATCATTTGCACCATCACACACTTTCCTAAGGTCAGAAAAAGAAGGTAAATCATGTTCACCTGCATAGAACAATTCATCAATCTCCATGTCATAATCATCATTTTCCAAATTTCGATCTCATGCATAAGATCATTGGTGTCAAAAATCTCAGCATTCCCCAAGTCACAAACAGGTGTTGTAGCATGCTTACTTTCACGGGACAATTTCACAGGCCCCAAATCAGCATCACATGTATGAATATTAGAAGAAGCATCATTCATAGGGTTCACAGAAGAGAAACTTCATGTCTCTGAACCTAAAGATTCCACTACATTTTCAAAGTACACATGCTCTTCATATTCCTCCTCATCATCATCATAACAAAAATGCATTTCCCTATTCAAAATTGTAGCATTTATAGTGTACTCATTCACCTCTAGATTAGGTTCACATTCAGTGTTAGTTGCATGAGTAGGAATATAAATACTATTTTCAAAATTATCAGAGATAACAAACATCCTATCATGAACTTCCCTCCATTCTTCATTTTGTAACTGAATCAGGTTCATTTGAAGAATCGAAGTGAGATGTTCAAGTGAAGGGGAGTCTTCACTAGTGGGTATGCATGCTTCATATGAATGATCATTACATGGTTGTGCACATGGTTCACTAGAGAAGGGATGATCATGCATTTTCCATCCAAGTATATCCTTGTTTTGCTCTATGAGCTTTTCCATTAGTGACTGCATACAAGGGGTTGGGGGAGTATAAAATTGTTCAACCTCCCATGGTGGTTGATGATACATGTGGTCATAATGATTAGGGTATGAGTATTCAAGGTCAGGCCCATGAGAAGGTTCATAATATTCCCTAAAATCACTATGGTCTGTGGGGGTTTCATAATATGAATCATGCCCGTAAGCAAGTTCTCTGATGGATTCACTCCCAGTTGCAGACCAAAATCCTGACATGATCTAGCAACTCAATTTGAACTCAAAAAGAAGCATAGCTTAGCACACATCAAGCATGTATAACCAATGATGTCTCAAAACAGGGAAGCTAAGCCCAAGTGATGCAAAGCCCAGTTGTTGTACGGCCCAGTTATGTGGGCTTCAGTTTGGTTTATGTGGGCTTTGGTTCATGTGGGCTTTGGTTTGGTTTATGTGGGCTTTGGTTTGGTTTATGTGGGCTTCAATCTATGCACATCCCAGGTTATGCAAAGCTCAGTGGTTATGGATTCCAGCCCAGTTTATGTGGGCAAGTTTAACAGCCCAGTTAGTGTGGGCTTCAATTTGTGTAAAGAACAAATTTATGCACAGCCCAGTAGTTATGTGCACAGATGACATAGCTTTTTGCAGCTCAGCACAAATTATGTGGGCAGAACAGGATTATGTGAAGGTTTTCAGCTCAAGCACATACTGGCAAATGAACACAACACAGGGTAGCATAACTCACACAGCACACAGGTTTGCACAGGGTAATGAGCATGGATCAAGAGTTGTGGGGTTTGTGCGTGACATACACAGGTGAGCAGCTAATGCAAAAGCAGTTACTCAACATTCTACCAAGTGCTACAGGATCACACATACAATGCGATACTAGTTGTGATGCAACGGATGAGCGGTTTCAAAGCCCAATTTATAGAGACTCTACAACATGCACAAAGTACAGGGGAGCTCAAGAGTTCAGCGGGTGATCATGCTATTCAAGTTTCACAGATCATGTATAGAGAGCACAGGGTGCAGAGCCAATGTTACAGATGAACAAATGAACAATTTAAACACTCAACAACAGCTTACAATATGCCACAGAATGTTAATGAGACTCGATTGACTTTAATTTTCGAGAGATTATGCATAAAATTACAGTATGCAGATGAAGTCAACAAGAGCTGATTGATGTTCTTGGTTTTCTGGTCTTTGTATCAAAATGGGAAGCAGAAGGCTCACACAAGGTCACAATAGTTTGTGGTTATTTGGGTAGAGCATGCAAAGGGATCTGTCACAGCTTGGCTCAACAGGGTTGACAGGGTCAACTAGGTTAGTTGATATCAACCAGCCCAGTTGATGTCAAGTAGGGCTTGCAGTCTCACAGCTTCAGGGGCTGGAGCTGAAGACAAGGCAGACGGTAGCTAAGGGTTTATAACATAGGCCTTGTAGAGGTCTAGATTGCACAACACACTTATACAAACAGCACAGCTCAGGATAGCTTTATGCACAGATCATGGCATTCTTAGCTAGCATGTGGGTATTTCAAAGATCATGGAAATTCAAATGAGTACTAATCAATGTGTATTTGCAAGGCTCAAGTTATCATGCAGTCAAGGTGGTGCTTAGGTGAGCTACAATCGATTTCAGGGTGGATTGCACATGTTATGCTGAGATCAGAGGAACAATCAGTGATATAACCATATAGCTAGCAAGTAAGTACTCCACTAGCATATGAGCTTGCACAAAGATACTATATGTTGTAGGGGTTGAGCAATATTCAGTCAAGCTGCTAGGTTATCAGGCTATCATGGCTCATCATTCATACAAATCTAAAGTATAATAAGGTTCGAGAATGACACTACCCGGGCTTGGCCACAATAGCAACTGGATTATGCTCCTTTTCTCTCTTTCCTTTGCTTTGCGCAGCGAGGTTCTGAGCACTGTTTACTAAAGCAAACAATCTCAGTTCCCAAAAAAAAATGTGCAGGTTAAAGCAAGGGCTCAATATTGATACTGGCGTAAACAACTACAAGTAATCAATGAGTTATGCTGTTTGGTTTTTCAGGGCAGTTGAATACAAGCAGCAAATTAAAAGGTTATAAATTGCAGAAGTTTGATATCTTACAGGGGGAATTGAATAGCTCTGATGCTTATTTGGACTGACAGGGGAGGTTGGCACAATATACAGCTATGGTTATGCAAGAAAAATTAGTGTTTACAGGTTACTAGAGAATGCAGATGAGAAGTGAATGATTAACGATTCTGACTAAATTACGCTATAATGGAAGTGCGAGATATGCAATTAAGATGAGCTGACTACAATGCAACATATGGCAGTTATGATAACAAAGATAAGTTTAACTAAAAATGCAATGAACAGACGCAAAAATGTAAAAAGTTGCAGAAAAAGCTAAACTTCAGTTGAGTTATACTTACTACAGGGCTAAAAACAATAATACAAAGCAAATATGTACAGAGGTAAGCTTGAATTCAGTGAAGCAAACAATAATCAACACAGCACACGCCAAGTCCCCGGCAACGGCGCCAAAAACTTGGTAGGCTTGGTAAGGTGGTTTATTTTTATGCCTACTTGTGATACTGCAAGTGCACAGTGTCTATTGGAGACACGGGCAAGCACGGAGTCGATCCACGGGGAAATGGGGTCTTTGTAGAAGTGATCTAAGGCTTATTCTAACCGATTTCTAGTGAAGTGACGAGTTGTATGAGTTGTGGTGTCTATACGACTGAGTTGAAGGTTACAAAACTAAAAGCAAAATGAAATATAAATTGCAGGCACTAGGATTATCAAATCCACCACTAATTCAGGTTATGAGATTCAACTAATTTGAGTGTTCTTGCTCATATTACGTGGTAAGGGAAGTGTGTCGGGCTACCACTTACCTAAGGGGTTTCACAGGGGATAGTTCAATTATCAGCTAAAGGTACTAACTCGGGGCACTAGTTGTCTAATTAAGCACAACTAATCAAAGGGTTAGCGGTAATGGTTGAAGCTTGGTGAAACACACTCACAAGTGTTATCCTAACTACAATGGATACATGGCATACATTGTGAGAGCAAAGCATTGATGTGCTGGAATTGAACTTCTCTTATAATTTAACATGCAAAAACAACTCAAATAAAGTTGAATATCATAACAATGAACTAGGGTTTCATTTTTTAATCCTAGCAAAGTAAATTAGAACATGATTAACATACAAATTACACTAAGTTGGTGCTCTGGCTAATCCAGGCATCCCCTTTACATCACACTGCATTTCTCCATTTATACAACAATTCTTTCTAACTCTAGAAATGAAATTGAACGCTTACTCGACAAACCCAATGGTCAGAATCGCTTGTCCCCTCTGCTAATTCGCCTCTGCAAGCCCCCAATACGTTGTTGGATGAAACCCTAGCTCTATCTATCTCGAGCTCAGCTTCTAGGGTTAGGAGAAGCTGTGGTGGAGATAGAGAGAAACTAGAGGTGGCGGTGTTGGGCTGGTAACCTTCCGAGTGCGGGTCGTGGGTGAAGTCTGTTGGTGGCTGGTCGGGAAGACGAAGGTGGCGCTGAGAGGTTTTGGTCGGGAGAGAAGGAGAGGTTTTCTCCGAGAGTGTCGGGTGAAGAAAGAGGAAGAAAGAGAAAGTGGAGTAGGGTTTTGGTTCGATGGGTGAAGATATAGGGGTCTTCAGTGTGAGGCGGGGGCATCGATGTTTGATGAGGATAAAGGAGCGAGCGTTGGATCTTGATGAATCCGATGCGTGGCTCGATGCGACCGTAGGATGAAAATCTAACGGCTCGGAAGGAATGGGCTCGGATCCGGGTCATGGGCCGGGTCTTGGATAGCTCGGGCCCATAACCTGTGAGTGGGTTGCTGATAGGTGTAGAATACACCGTATTTACTATATAGAGTTTATGCTTTCTTTGCTATTTTTCTTGTGAATTATGTACTTTACGCGTGCTTTTGAGTTTTTTAGGTACTCTGGAGTCGCACGGAGGAAAAGAAGCGGAAATCATTCAAATTGAGTCAAAGGGTAAACCGGTCATTCATCGGTTAATACTAATGGAAGCTCATCCACATGTTAAGGGGTAGCCAGATTTTGGTTAAGGGAAGTGCTATTGAGATCCTAGCTTCGGATAAGGGGAAGTTAACTCTAAGGCAAAATATCACTTCAGTGGCCCTTATCATTAATGTACCGGGTGCCAATATCAATTCTCATTCCTACACATAGCCAAAAATTCAGAGAAATTAGTTTTTCTTTTCCTCCCCTGAAACCGATGGCTGTTAATGGCGAGAAACGATGATGTGAATGGAGATTGTTGGCAGAGTGGGTATGAATTAGATCTGGTGCATCCAGTTGCTGATGTCAATTCGAGCTGAAATTGAGATGGAGAAGAGGAAGGTAACGACCAATTTGAGAGAAGCTAGGGTGACTGTGAGATTCAGCAATGAAGAATTAGGGCACGAATTCATTTTGAGAATATGATGAAATTGAAGTCTGGGTTTCGGGTGAGATGAACAATGAGATCGAATCAAGAGCCAGAGATCGAGAACAAATCAAGGGCTTCTCTGGTGAATGATGTATGTTGCTCAAGTGAGGAGAAGAAGTTACTGCCGTTGAGATTGATGAAGAATTTGGTTGAAATCGAAGAAACAGATATTGAGTTGGGGTTTCTGTGTTGGTGATGATTCTGATGGTGAAGCTCAGGGAAGAAATGGGTTTGTATTCAACAGTGGGGTTAGATGTATGTTAGGGTTTGTTTCCAAACTCAGGTGACAGATCGAGAGGAAGATAAGGAGAACACCAATTCAGTTAAGGGTTTTGAGTGACACTGTGTTGCTAATGAAGATTTGGGATTGTTCTCAGTTTGAAATTGGATTCAAGATGGGTGACTCTGGATTGAAGTTACAGGGCATATAGTGTTGAGCTGTTGTTGAAGTTGGTACTGAGATTAATGAATGAAGATAGAAAATGGGTTTGATGCTGTTCAAATGAGTTCAACAATGAAATGGTTTTTCAGAGCTAATGGGTCTGCTGGTATGGTGATTTACAGGTCTCTTGAGTTGTTCATGTGAGCAGCTATTGTTGGTGGTCGAAATGAGCAAGAGGTGAAGTTGTATTGCAGCTGCAAAGCAGATATTCTGCAAGGAACTGAAATGGGCAAAATGGCTTAATTTGCAGGGGATTATAAAGTGAAAATGGCTTGGTGCTGGGTGTCTATGGAGATTGCAGCCAGGAATGGACCTAGGAACTTGAACTGAAGTTGGATGATGCTGTAGGTTTTAGAATGGTGGCTGCTTGAGATGTTTTGATGGCCTGAGATGGTGGTGCCCTGGCCAAGAAGAATGTGACGCTGAGGCTAAGTGTGGTGTATGGCTATTGGTAGTTGTTGTTGCATACTGGTGGTTGAATGGAACAGCTGGTGTTGCAGTGCAAGCAAGCCAGTGATGCTGTAATGGAGTTGAAGTTTAATCTGGTTGCTGAGAATCTGGTGATGATGGATTGGCAGAGTGGATTGCAAGACCAGGAACTGAGCATATGGGTTAGTTTGAATTTGTATAGTATTGCGGTTGGTATTTGAATCAGAAGTGCATTTGAGGCAATGTGTCTTTGGTGCAACAGCATAGGACTTACATCTTTGTGTTGCATTTGTGTTGAATGGGTCTTGTGCAGAGAATGTAGTGGAATGATGGAGCTGAAAGATGAGTTGAGTGTCGGGAGCTAATAGGAGTGCTGAAGCTGTGCTCATGTGAAGGGAATTGGTGGTCTTTGGTTAGTTGCAGTTGTGCAGGAAACTAAAGGAAGAGTTATGCTGAGTTGAATTGCAGGTGATAAAGTGTTTGCATTTGGGGAAGAGCATGGATGGATTGCAAGTGGAATTGAGGGCCAACATGGCTGGCAGAGATGCTGGCCTGTGCAAGCTGTGCAATGGCCTGAGCCAAGAACCAGCCTGACTTAGACCCTGACTCAGGTCTGATTAGCTAACCCACTCAGCTGACCAGAACCAGCCTGACTTAGACCCTGACTCACCTGACTCGGTCAGTGATTGACCCGGTTTGACTCAGTGGACTGACCCAGTTGACCCGGCCGTTCTGACCCGTTGACCGGTGACCGGTTTGACTTTGCCGGTTACCTGAGCTACTTTCCGGCGACGATTCCGGCGGGATTCCGGGCATAATCCCAGTTTTCCGGCGAGCGTTTTTGGGACATATTTTCTGCACGGGTTTCTCTCCATGGTGGGCCGGGTGAATTTCCAACTAATGGACTTTGAAGACAAAACCTAGTTTTGGAAGGAGAAAAAAGACTACAAAAGGGAAGACTTCTACAATTTTTTGAAGGACAACGTTTTATTATCTCTTCTACTTTATTCTAGGGCTTAGAACCATGAAGTCTTTTCTCTTTCTTCTTGTTATGAACTCCTTGAATATGAGTACCTAATTATCTTTTGGTTATGGATTAGTTGGATTTCACAAAGCATGATTCTTTGATTCAATATATTAGTTTTGTCTCATATTTATCGTTTGCAATTCTCTGAAAATAATGTTTATGATTGATTGATTGTTTTGTCAAGTTGCAAATTGGTATAACTTCTAATCACATCTATTGCTAGTTTAGGGTTTATTATACGCAAAAGTGATATTCCTTGGATACAAGTAGCATAATATGATTATAGTTTGTAGTGATATATTCTTATGATCATATGTGAATCGTAACCTTTGTTAAATTGAATTAGTGCGCTTTCCACGTTCGATTGCTTTGATTGGCCTGATTTCATAGAACCTAATGCATCTAGGGAATTAAACTTGATTAGTGCTTTTACATGTTAGGTTGTTCCTTTAGGTAGAATTCATATTCGCATCTTTTAATGTGTTTGTTGATGACATGAGGAGATTTGCGGGATATTCTTGCGATCAAGGTATTCTAGGGTCTCTGATAAAAGTTGAGATTAAAATATCAATTCTAGTTATTGTGTTGAAAACATGTTAGTGAATGAAAACGAAATCCATGACCAATATCTTCTTATCCTCGATTTGATTTGTTTGCTTTGCTTTATTTGCTTTTATTTTATTTTATTTCATAAAATCACAAAACTACCGGTATTATTTATAGGGAACCATAACAATTTGACAACCTAGACCTCTCTGTGGGATCGATCCTTTCTTGCCCTTGCTATATTTATATTTTGAGTAGTAAGAAAGTGTAATTTATTTTTGACGCTTACGACCGCGATCAGTTGCTCGTGTTGGGTTGCAGGCTGATGTGCGTATGAGCTTTGGCTTTGTTCCATAGACGCTCGCCTCCAATTTTCTCGCTCTTTTGGCTCCTCAATTTCTCCGAACTTTATTTACTACCTAAAAACACAAAAATTAATTAGTACAAAAATTTATTCTTGAAAACAAAGAAAATACAGAATCTGGGATAATATCTGATTTCTGAGCACAAAAGATGAGTTAAATGCCAATAAATAGATGTAGAAATATGCAATATTTGGCACTCATCATATTAATTCTAATAGTTTGTATCTAGTTAATTACTCATACATACTCTGAATTCATGATGAACAAATTTCCGTCGCCTCTCCTTGAGCATTTTGTACTTAACCACTGGCCACAATACGTAACACAACAAGATTCTATCATAGCTTTCCAAGGAAGAAAAAGATAAAGTATCAAATTACTTCCAATGGTCTCACATGGTTACAAAAGAGTTGCCAAATAATCATTTAATGCTCAACTCAAGCTACCAATTGAGGTGATCCGCTCTTTTCTCAAAGACTCATCACAGATAGGGTAGGCAAATACGTACATACACGGGAAGATAGGTTAAAACAAATTTACCGGAGCGTATTTATAGATTATAAGTAATTGACCGGAGATAATGCAACAGAAATTGGGGAGATATTCGTGGCAATCAACATATTGACTGTAAAAATTGGATATTTTCTAAAATTAATTAGTTTAGTCAAACTAGAATATAAAGGTTAATTTAGTCCTACATAAAATATGAAAATCTAAATTCAAACTAAAATTAGTAATCTTAACAGTAGATCTTGTATTTTGGGCCACATATATATACTATCTTAATGATGGGTTTCCAAATGAGAGAGGAACCAAACTTGGGTTCCTCAGAAATTTCCACATTTTTTAAGTTACTCGTTGTAATTATATGGTTGGTTATGGGTGATCAGTTTTGGGTTCCTTTCTTCTCTTATCCCCTCTTTCTGGAAGTCAACGGAAGATGGATTACGGTTTCTATTCCCTAATGAAATCGTAATCACCAAAATTGATATTTTCTTCTCTAATTTTTTTTTATAGAGAAAAAAAAATCATCCGAAAACGGTTTACAGTTTCTATTCTTTTAATGAAACTGTAATCATTAAAGATTGGTGTTATCGCAATATAATTACCTTTATGGTAAATAATCACGTGCATGGTTGAAAAACCTACGGCCAATTCGATTTGGTATTTATGTCTGGTAGACAAAGATCATGTGATTTAGCCATATGGTTTCTATTTTTTTTTTTTTTTTTTACAAGAAACCCTTTGTCAGCGATAAGATGGATTTTCCATATACGATGACTATATAAAGTGATTGTTTCTTTATGTCGTCGATCAATTTTGATATATGATTTAAATCAATTGGAATTGATTTTCTCTATCGATTCTTCGAGATGAGATGTAAATAAATTGACGTACTAAATTATTTTTAAGCCAATGGTGTTATTTCTTGCAAGGAGCATTCACTGGTTTCTATTCCCTACAAGAAACCATCATTACTCAACCACAAAGTGGATTTTTTCCAAAGAGAATAACGATAATAATTTCTTAATGTTCTTAAAAAGAAACATTTTCTCTATCGACCCAAGAATGAGATGTCGTTATTGACCAATTACACGATTACACGTACCAACGAAATGAGGAATTGCTGCATTCCCGAGGGATATTGAGCAATTTTGATTTTCCTCATGGTAATTATTCTCCAAATTTGAAATTGTTCCACTTGTAGTTGGAATTGGACAGATCAAAGGGTGTGCACCCCGCTTGTTAACCTGTATAATTAGTCCTTGAGCGATTTAATTGATCTTTCTATAAATTTCTTTTGCTAACATAAGTGTCCATAATTTTATTCTAATTCTATTTTTTGGAGAGTTTGCATATTTTTTATGCTTTGTATCAATTAATTTTGGGTTCCATATGTAATCCATGGTTGATGTTAAATATGACTAAACAATTTTTTATGTCGAAAGATATATTTTATAAAAAGTATATGTCTCGAATTAATCGGATAATACTTTTTGAAACTTGTTTTCGTATATATGAGATAAAAGTATTTCCGCCATAATAAGGGGGGAGACTATACACTACCGGACGTTGGTGTTCATTAGCTTAAAAGTTATATCAATTTCTCTCCCATCACTTAAATCGATTAAGGCTGTCATTATATGATTGGCGTGAAATTTCTCAATTTCTTTTATATAAGCTTTGCCTCTTAAGAGGAAATCCAGTCACTTCTAGCAGATAAGTAGCATTCTATAAGAGGCTACAAGTAGTGCTCCAATAGAGTGTACCAAATTTACATTCTCAAATATAATATCTTCTCCTTTGAAGATGAGGAGATTATAATGCCAGCGGGCGCTGGTACCAGTAATTGATTGAATTTTTCAATATTATGCATGCATTTGAGAATTATATGGGATCATAATAAGCTAATATGATTGTCGATTATTCATGGTAGCTACTGAAATAAAAAAAAGATGGTGGTTGCTCAACCCTCTGCAAAGGAATATCGACATATGTGATTGGTAGGCACAAAATCCAAATTATATTGGATAGAAATCTCTTGAATAACGCAATATTTGGATCCAAGACTTAACACCTTAAACGTGCAAGCCTGAATTCTAAAAATTACAGGTTGGTGTAGTCTTCATGTGTTATATAAGAAATATGATCGTTGTAAAAACGATTTGTGGGTTTCATTTTTATTTTCTCAAACCCTAGGATTGATTCAATAAATTTTTGTTCTCTATGTATATTGCTTTTGGCGTGGTAGTCAGTGAACTACTCATATTGCGTTTACACAAGAAATGTGATTGGGAACATATTCAAATTTGTAATCCTTATAGGATTCAAATTATATTCAGAGACAGCCACCTGACTCTATTGTGTTAGGTTTAACAATCCTTTATGTGTTTTTAGAAATTTGGTACGACCCAAAATCCAGATTAATTAGTTGATGTTATCTACTTTACAGGTCTCTTGAAGAGTCTTTGACTCTTTGAAAACACAAAAATCCACGCATTAGCAGTATAATATTTGTTTTTTCTTTTCTTAAATCTGCAGTTTAATATTATGTTTGCTTAAAACTTGTCTATCTGATATAAACTAGAGTTATGATGCTTGTATTCTATAATACTCATATAGTTGAGTTAGCATTCACAAATCGTCAAAAAAATTGTACTCTTTTTCCTCCGTTTCAGGTTTTGTCCCATGTGGTTTTCCTGACAAGGTTTTAACGAGGCAATATGTTGTTGACGTTTAAATTTTCTTTCAAAATGTTGATATTTGTGCTCTTTTTCCTTCGTTCGATTTTTTCCCATTAGGTTTTGTTGGCAAGGTTTTAGTGAGGCAATTTAATTCAACATGATGGTCATCCAAGGGGGAGTTGTATCAATTTGGTTGTTTAGTGGATGCCCACATTTGATTGAACCAAATAAACTTAGTCATCTCCTAAGAAATTGGATTTCCTTCTCACAAATACGATTTTTGTTCACGTATGATAAGGTATTTATATCTTGGCACTTTGTTGAAGAAAATACATCAACTATTTCTGCAAATCATCTCCAAGAAATTAGAAATCCATGACACAAGTACTTAATATATTGAAATAAACATGAAGACTCAAGAACACTACTATTAGAAGACTAACACAAAAGAAGACTTCATCAAGTAGCAGATTTCTCACGAAAGTATTGCTTTCTCCAGCATTCAAGAATTTCGTTTATCGAAATTGGGAAGTGTCGACTCGAGGATTTGCAAGCCAAGATTCAACTGAATTACTTATCAGGGGGAGAATCATAGTAAAAGGTATTTTATTAGACTATCGCGTTGTACTCTTTTTCCTTCGTCAAGGTTTTGTCCCACTGGGTTTTTCCTTGTCAAGGTTTTAGCGAGGCAACATATGCATGTCCATCTTCGTTCTAAGTTTACTCACAATTGTACTCTTTTCCCTTCGATCAGGTTTTGTCCCTTTGGGGTTTCCTGACAAGGTTTTAACGAGGCAATTAGCTTATACACAATGTCATCAGTGGGAGTGTTATAAATGTGTAATTATGTTAAGAATATCTAGGGTAAATCTCATTTATTACTGGGATGCCCTTGTGTCTAGCCCTATAAATAGAGGCTCTAATATTTGTATATGTTACTCATGAATAGTATTTCTCCCCTCTTCTTCTCTCTACTTTGTGTTTCTTGTTCTATGTCTTCTATATCACAAGAAACTCATGTATTAATCCAAGTCACAAACGATGACATCATGAGAGCATAAAATCTTCTTAATCTTCTGACCATATTTATCAGAGTCTAATAGATTTTAATCTAATAGCTTTTAAACTTGCAGCATTCTTGTCCAAATGCTAATTAGTCCAATAATACACCTTGTACGTGTTCGAGATTCTCAAAATGAAAACAAAAGCTAAAGTAAAGTCCATTTTTTTCTTTTACTTAACTACAAAACAAAGTAAAACTTTTTAAGTACAAATGGATTCATCATCAATGATTCAAACCTTTCAAAGAATGAGGAATAACACTGCCCCTATGGGAAAAGCATCTTCTAAAAAAAGGCTTTTCAAAAAACTCAAATGTTGCCTTTCAAGGCTCCATATGTGAAAGGTTTTACACATGACAACTCTGTTATAGCTAGGATCTTTTCAACATCCTCTTTTAACAAAACTAATATTGCAAGGGATTTAAAATATAGATGGGGAAAAAATAATAGCTTTAAAGTAAAACAAATAGGAGTTAATGTCTTCATAATCTCTTTTGGGGACAAAGAATTTATGGTTGGAATCCTGACAAATGCACCCTGGCATTTATATGGTGATGCATTTCCAATAGCTAAATGGTCCCCATGAATGATTATTGAAAGAAACACACTTAAAACCATCGTTGTTTGGGTAAGATTTTTGAACTTGCAGCATTTTCATTACAATGAGTACATCATTGCTCAAATAGGAACCCATCTGGGGTTCGTCTGCAGCATCTCTTCGGTCAATGCAATTCCATTGCCTAGAAATGATGTTTTTGCTAGAATTGAAATTAACATAGAGAAACCCTTAATCACTAATGCTAGAGTGAAAGTTGGAAATCATCCTGAATCAAGACTTTATTTTACTTACCTTGACTTTCCTTTTAGAGTGTGTGACTACTGCTGTAGACTGGATCATATTGAAGACTCTTGTGTCGTTAAGCATAACTTACCTCTAGAAAGTATCTATGATGAAGGTCCTTCTTCATTCTCTGATTCGGAGTCCCAAAGATGGGCTACAGACTTTAAGGTGAGAATAAATGAAGATATTGATAGAGAAATTTCAGACGCGGCTTATGGGTCACCATCTCAGGAGTTATCACTTGTTTTAATCCTTCAATTGCTTGAATCGTTATCTCAACCTTCACCTCTCGACTCAGTCCATGTTATCTCTTCTGATGAAGGAGAGGCTTTGTTTCACACTAATGAAGGAGATTCAATTCTTGGAAAGAGACAGAGGTACTGGGAATCCCCTTCTCAACCCATTTATTCTCCTATCAACTCTTTTCAACCAATCTCAGATCCTTGTTATGGCAACAATTCAGGGCTGCTACAGGACGTGGTAAATCAGGTTTTAAGCTCTCAATCATCTCCTGGTGATTTCATACCGCTTGAAATTGGAACTCTTAGCGGAGATTCTGTTGAAGAATTTTTTACACCAGAAGATGAGATCTCTCAACCTTGTGTGCTGCCTAAATCGGCTTTCTGTATCACTTTCTTCGATTCTTCTATGTCTATTGAATCTCCTAAATCGAGTTTTAGTATGGCGAATTCTGACTCAATTGCATCTCTTGAGTCGCCGCACTCATCCATAGCATCTAATGAACCATAACTTTATTAATGGAAGATCCAATTTTTAACGCATCACTGGAAACAGTAAATGCTTCTGCATCTAAAAATGTTTTCAAAATGGGTCATATAAACCAATTTGGCTCCTTTGATGTTGGCTCTTCATCTCTGGCTAATGATACCCTCTCCATAAATGAAAAGATTGAGCAATTACAAGTGAGAGCTGCAGAAAAAGGAAAAGAGAAAATTCAGGTATGTCTAAAAAATCTGGTACTCATTTCTTTACTTTATGCGTTATTTTGGATCAAGATCTCGACCATCTTTCAATTCTGTGACTTTGGTGCTTTTAAGAAGTATTTGTTGTTAGCATGATAATTAGTTTTGCATAAGTTCGGTTCTAACTAAAGAAGAATTAAAACACTAAAAGATCTTTCTAAAGAAGATAATCTGGCACTGCTTTTCTTATAGTTATCTTACAACTATGAAAATACTGGCATGGAACACTCAGGGGTGTGGCCAAAAAAAAAACTGCAACAATTAATGACAATTATTGATTTTGAAAAACCAGATGTTCTGTTTCTCTCTGAAATCAAATCAAAGAGAAGCTTAAGGAGGAACATATTAAACTACTTCCCTAATAATCACATTGTAGACCCAGATGGAATAGCTGGGGGGCTTGCAATTTCCTGGATAGATGGTTTTCACTTTGAAGTAGTTCAATCAAATCTAAACATGATAAATGTGATTGTAAAAAACAATTTCCATTCAAAGGAATGGTTATTAACTTGCTTCTATGGATCACCTAAAACTGATTCAAAATTAAAAGTAATGGGATATCTTGAAGATATATCTCAAAGGGTTAATCACAACCAAATGCCATGGATGGTAATTGGGGATTTAAACATAATATTTAATGAGGATGAGAAAGAAGGAGGGTTACCTTTTAATAGAAAAAAAATTGAGACAATCATGAACTTAATTCATAAGACTGGTTTAGAAGACATAGGATATAAGGGTAACATTTTTACTTGGAATAATCAAAGGGAAGGGAAGCCAAATATCAAGCAAAGGCTTGACAGGGCCTTAGCTAATGCTGAATGGACTTTAGAATTTAGTGAAGCATCTCTAGAAAACTTAGTTGCAATAGCTTCAGACCATAGTCCTATTTGCCTGTCACTAACTCCTACAATTAGGCTTCTTGCACCAACTTTTAAATTTTACGACACCTGGTTAAAAGAACCATCTTGCATAGAAGTCATCAGAAAATCTTGGAGTAATGAAAACCATAGGCCAGGGATAGACCTGCAAGACAACATTGAAACACTAGGGGAAAACCTAAAAAATTGGAAAATCAATATTTTTGGAAAGCCTAACAAAAAAATAAAAATATTGATCAAAACAATAGAAAATCTGTCAACAAAACCATTTGTAGACAAAACCATTACCATAATCAATAAGAAAACCTTAGAACTAGAGGCATTATATGACACTCAAGATGCAATTGCAAAGCAACAATCTAGGAATAATAACATAGCTCTAGGAGAAAGAAATACTACATTCTTCCATGTTACAACTTTAAAAAGAAGGAAAAGAAACCACATTGAATGTATTTAGGATAAGTAGAACAAGGAGGTAAAATCTAGAGATGAAATCGAGGAAGTTCTCACTTCTTATTTCAAGGATCTCTTCACAGAGACTAGCTCAGTTGCTGAAACACAGATTTTCAATCACATACAACCATGTTTCTCTGCAGAAGAGAACTTGGATCTAACTGACATCCCAACTGGAGAGGAAATTTGGAAAGTGGTAAAAAACTTGAAATCTAATAAAGCACCGGGACCAGATGGCTTCCCGGTTAGCTTTTTCAAACACAATTGGGAAACTGTTGGGACTCAGCTGGTGGCAATAGTTCAGGATTTTTTCAGAAACAAACATCATCACAACAATCTTAATAAGACCTTTCTGTTCCTCATACCAAAAATAAAAAATCCAAAATCACCGGCAGATTTCAGACCAATCAGTCTATGCAACACACCTTACAAAGTTATAGCAAAATTGATGGCAAATAAGTTCAAGAAAACTTTAGAGAAAATAATATCTCCTTTACAATCTGCTTTTCTTTCTTCAAGACAGATTTCAGATAATATAATAGTAGCACATGAGATAGTTCACTCAATGAAGAAAAACAAGAAAAAAACAGGGAATATTGGTCTTAAGATTGACATGTCAAAAGCTTTCGACATGGTCAAATGGAAATTCCTAATAAACACATTGAGAGCTTTCGGCTTCTCAGAAGACTGGTGTGAACTCATTCACCAGTGTATCTCTTCTCCCTCCATTGTTGTGCTTCTTAATGGCAATCACTGTCAAGAATTCAAACCTTCTAGAGGAATTAGGCAGGGAGACCCATTGTCTCCTTACCTATTCATTCTATGCATGGAAGTTTATTCTCGCCTCCTCTGCCATCTACAATCCTCAAAAATTGTTCAAGGAATCAAACTAACCCCTAAAGCCACACCTATTTCTCACTTATTCTTCGCAGATGATCTGCTTCTGTTTACAAAAACTGATCTGGTAAGCTGCAATAATCTTCTTGAGGCTATTAACCTGTTCAGCTCAGCATCTGGACAGGTAATAAACTTCTCTAAGTCTGGATTGTTTTTCACAAAAACAGTCCATAATAAACATCAAGGGATAATCTGTAGGTTGATAAAAATTAAAAAAATAAACATTAGAGACACTCATCTAGGGGTTCCTTTGTTCATAGATAGATCACAACTAAAAACTTTTGATGGAATCATAGAAAAAATGGAACAAAGGATCAAAAGCTGGCTGGGAAATTTTTTGTCTCAACCCAGTAAACTTGTTTTGAACAAATCCATCTTATCCAGTTGTTGATGGTGGTTTTTAGCTTAGGGTTAAAATCGTAAAACCCTAGTCAGACAATGATGTCACAGAACTTGAGTAATAATGTCTCCACCAAGCGCATTTATTGAACCCTTTAATTTGACTGCGAGAAAATTACCAGGGTACCTTTTTTTTAATGCTAATTAGGGTTTCGTTAGGCCAAAACTCTAATTCCCATGCCACACGTGCCAATGGCAAACCGTGCTAGCCACACCTACCGCGCCAAGGCATGCCAACCATGCTAGCCGCACCCCCTGTGCCAATGGCAAACCATGCCATCCACACCTACCGCGCCAAGGCATGCCGACCATGCTTGCCGCCGACCATGCTTGCCGCACCCCATGTGCCAATGGCAAGACGTGCCAGCTACATCTCCACGCTAGGGCATACCAAGCATGCTTTCCGACCCAACACGCCATGCACAACGCTAGCTGCCAAAACAAAGGCCTGCAACAATCAACGACCATCTTTCAATAACAGGAGAAAATCCTAGCCGTCCAAGGTTACCAAACAACACATGGTAACCTTTGACCCCAAAACCTAGCTTGGTCACGCCAAACCCTTGGCCCCACATGCCAAGCCAAACTGAACCTTTCCTTGGCCCTAGCCATGCTAGCCGCACCATGCGCCCATGGCATGCCAAGCCCTTGGCCCCGCCATGCCAAGCCAAACCATTCACGCCAAACCCTTGGCCCCACATGACAATCCAAACCGCACCTTGCCTTGTCCCTAGCCATGCTAGCCGCACCATGTGCCAACGGCATGCCAAACCCTTGGCCCCACCATGCCAAGCCAAACCGCACCTTACCTTGGCCATAGCCATGCTAGCCGCACCATGTGCCAACGCCATGCCAAACCCTTGTCCCCACCATGCCAAGCCAAACCGCACCTTGCCTTGGCCCTAGCCATGCTAGCCGCGCCATGTGCCAACGGCATGCCAAACCCTTGGCCCCACCATGCCAAGCCAAACCGCACCTTGCCTTGGCCCTAGCCATACTAGCCGCACCATGTGCCAACGGAATGCTAAGCCCTTGGCCCCAACATGCCAAACGCACCTAGCCACGCCACCATGCTGGCCTTCCCTACGCAGCTACCAAAACGAAGGCGTGCGACAATCAACGGTCCCCCTTCAATCCAAGGATCAAATCCTAGCCATCCAAGGTTACCAGACGACGCATGGTAACCTTTGGCCCGAAAACCCAAGTTTGGCCATGCCAAACCATGCCATGCCAACCTAGCCGCACTACCATGCTGGCCTTCCCTACGCGGCTACTAAAACGAAGGCGTGCGATAATCAACGGTCGCCCTTCAATCCCAGGAGCAAATCCTATCCATCCAAGGTTACCAGACAACGCATGGTAACCTTTTGACCGAAAACCTTAGTTTGGCCGCGCCAAACCATGCCATGCCAACGGCATGCAAATCTAGTCGCACCACCATGCTGGCCTTCCCTACACGGCTACTAAAACGAAGGCGTGCGACAACAGTCGCCCTTCAATCTCAGGAGCAAATCCTAGCCATCCAAGGTTACCAGACAACGCATGGTAACCTTTGGCCCGAAAACCTAAGTTTGGCCACGCCAAACCATGCCATGTCAACGGCATGCCAACCTAGCCGCGCCACCATGCTGGCCTTCCCTACGCGGCTACCAAAACGAAGGCGTACGACAATCAACGGTCGCCCTTCAATCCCAGGAGCAAATCCTAGTCGTCCAAGGTTACAAAACAACACATGGTAACCTTTGACCCAAAACCCTAGTTTGGTCACGCCAACCTAGTCGCACCACCATGCCATGCCAATGGCATGCCAACCTAGCCGCGCCACGCTGGCCTTCCCTACGCGGCCACCAACAAACAAAAACGTACGACGATCAACGACTACCTTTCCTCTTAAGATGCAAAATCTCTACCGTCGAAGGTCACCAAGCTAGCAAGTCTCCCAAGATCGACTTGCCAGGCGACAACAATATACTACATGTTTTCTACAAAAAAATATTCGAGACATCAACACATATCACAAACTGGGGGATCCTCTTTGGGTATTGGTTTGGCGGTTTACAGCGTGCGGAGTACACTACGCCCGTCATAAGGAAGTGTCATAAGGATGAGTCGTTTAATAAATACAGGGAGTTAATGGTGAAACGCTCTTTTATGGGACATCAATTCCATGTGTTAACGGTTTTATGGAACATCAATTTCATTGGTTAACTGTTACCACCTCCTCCCATTTACTCACCCATTTTTCCATTCCTTAATGAGACCAGAGTACATTTCACT
Source organism: Papaver armeniacum (assembly GCA_023531295.1). Lineage (NCBI taxonomy): Eukaryota > Viridiplantae > Streptophyta > Magnoliopsida > Ranunculales > Papaveraceae > Papaver > Papaver armeniacum. Next base: position 163,380 of record JAJJWW010015126.1, read on the forward strand.
TCGACTTGAATAAATAGGTCTTACCTATTTCCACCGAACAACAAGTTCAGTCAGGAGCATACACCACTCAGAAAACGTTTGCTAGCTTTCCCATCTGTTAGCTTCCCACTTTCTGATACAAGTCGTAACACAACTACTCTAACATAATCAACTATTCTGGTCTCATCACTTTCCTTGCTTCCCTCCCCAAAACCAACCCATTCTCCTCCACTTTGTGACCGAAGCAAGTCTGGAACGGCCATTTCTTGGTTTAGGCCAGACTTGTACAGAGTGATTTCTCGAATCTAAAGTACTCCCTTGCAGTACATTGTTTAGGGTTTAAATTCGTTTCTCACCCACACACCCGAAATTACCGAAATCAGCAGAAACCATTTTCACCCACAAACAATTGGCGACCACAGTGAGAGATTGATATTTCGGTTACAATGTCAATCTTCGAACATCGATCTCATGCTTCGACTTAGACATCAAGATGGTAGAAGCAGGCGATCCGCCCGAGGATCGACGACTCAGTTACCAGACGACTCGATTATCAGTCATGACACGACTGGGGACTTACCAGAAAATTGAAGCAAACGATCCGCCCGAGAATCAACGACTCGGTTATCAGGCAACTCAGTAAAGACTGGGGACTTTCTACAATCACGGCGGCGCTTTCCATAAAACTCGGTATTACATCCGGAAGGTCCCCTTTTCATCAGGAGACCTGAGAAACCGAGTAAGTCTTACCTAGACAAGATACATGGTTTGCTATTTCAAGTTTTCATGAGAATGGAAAAACCGATAGTCATGTTATGTTTCATCCCATGTCATCTACAACACACGGTTCCAGGTTTTTCCTGGGATGCCCGCGTCACTTTCAGTCATAACCAAGATAATTCATTTCCTAAACAATTCATTCCAAAAGAAAAATCCAAAAACCTTCGAGATAACATTCGTCTATCAACCCAAAAAATTCAGAAAATCAAAACCATAAACTAGGCGTTTCATTTGCCTTTCAGAAAAAAAAACTGAAAGATAAGAAGTTCGAAAGACAGAAATGTATTTAAGGAAAGTTTTCCAGCAGCGGCTTGCTGCTCTTAGCAAAGGCCTCCCTCGTGATCTGGAGAGCCACCCTTTTCAACTTCAGCTGCCTGCATAATTTTTTGAATTCCGATTCTTACTTCTTCACCATGTCTGCGGAAGGACCTTCGATTGTTTGGGCCAGCACTTTTCAACCTTGGAAAAACCTTCGACGAACCAAGGAGCATTGAACTCAAACTCTATACACATATCGCGATGGAACCTCCATCTTGAGATTACATCCCGAGAAACCGTGTGACCAGTCACGTTGCGCATGTCGTCAATCGAAGACAAGGCTTCCTCCACACGCTTTACCAACGCGTATCGGCTAGTAATCTTCTTGGTCGTGGCAATATGACCATATCTTTCCCATATCTTGGTGTATAACGCCACGTGTTTAGCTAGCATGTTAAATCCCCCGATCAACACGTGATCTGTATAAAGAACCAGGTATGGAGGAACAAAGGTGGCGCCTGCGACTTCATCAGTAACTGGCAAAGGAATCCTAACAACAATTATGCCAACATTCACATGAGCAATCTCTGTTGTCTGAGTCACAACGAAGCTTCCATCTTGATCGGCCTATTTTTCAAAGCCACCAGGTTTGGCTGACACGGATGGAGACGAAGCCGTGTCTCCACCATCTTCCGTCTCAAGTTCATCTTCAGAACCGGCTCCGCTCCGTGATATCACGGCTTAAACACTCTTCAAAAAAAAGGAGAAGGAAGAAAGAAGGAAGAAGAAGAAAATGGAGAAGGCTCACTGATTCTCTCTCAGACCAACTGGAGGAAGATTCAACACTGCTATCGAAAGAACTACTCTCGCCATCTCTGGACTCTGAGCTTTCATCCTTCTCGGATTCCCCTTCACCATGGGAAGGTTTAGCAACGCCGGTTTCCGTTCCAAGAGATGCCGTTTTCTGACCACGTGCAAGTTTAGTGAAGGCGTTCACACTGCTAATACCCTGGGCAAGACACAAGAACAAACGTTCAGAAATGAGACAAAGACATACGTAATCCGACCGAATCAGGAAGAAAATTATACATACTCGCATATTGGAAGAACTAAAAGTCGTAAGAGCCGTCGGACCCGACTGAAAACCACCAGCATGGCTTTTAGATCTTTGCTCCTTCACCTGGGGACTATCTTTATTCGGGCTAACATATTTTCGCTTGGGATCCCTCAGCAATGGATGTTTCGCTAAAACTGCAGGAGAAGGCTTACCACGACGGTTTTCTACCACATCATTCACAAATCCATGGATAACCAGAAACTCGTCCGGCCAAAATATATTATATTTGGAGGTTGTTGATGGATTTCGTTCCGCAAGCAGAAAAGGGAGACTTTTTCCCGACACGAGAACACTAGTATCGAGAAAAGTTGACAACGGGATTTATGGAATGATGCGTGTCGTAGGTGCAATCAAATTAATTCAATATTTCCACTCAATTAAAAATAATATAATGGAAGTCAAGTTCGTTCCCACGAGGAGCAAGAGATCTTAGTTGTAAAAGTTGTCACGAAAGGGGGGTGTAAAAAGCAAAATAAAAAAAATAAAAATAAACAAAGCAATTGAAATCGAAAGTTGAAAGATGAAAGCAATGAGAGAGAGAAGATCAAGGAATCCTTCTTCGTTACGAAACAATGATTAAAGTTATGTTCTTTTCTACTTGTTATTAGTCACAGATTATCACCAACCGTAGGATAGCAGTCCGCTTAGCTAGCCCCAAAATCCCTAATTTCACCGAGTAACAGTCCGCTTAGTTATCAGATTCTATTCAAAAGAACCACCTTGAGGTCCGCTTACAAGATGTAATTCCCAGGAATGCATTAAGATTTATGAATTTAGGTTTAGTACTAGTAGTTAAACTCGGTTCGCTTGGTTCACTTTCTAGCGTTGTTTCTACACACAATTGCTCCACGGAATCCCTCCGCAAGGTCTCGTGTTTTCTACTTGTGTAAAGTGTCGAGAACGATTACGTATTCCCTAACTTATACTAGATATAGATCAATTAACAAATTAATTTAGCGTGCACTCCAAACAATCTATCAATCAATCATGAATGTCTTTAAGATCACTCCTATTAGTAAAAACAATCGATAATCATGTGAAAAATCTCAAGATAGAATTGAAAACAAAAACTCAAATCATGTTAAGAACTAGGAATTCATCCTCAATCAATAGGAAAATTAGCTACTCATGTTTTTGAAATTCACACAAATAATAATAATTAAAAGAAGAATTTTTAAATTCACACAAGTAATTAAAAAGAAAAATCTTAGAAAAGCAAGCAAAAACACAAGTGTTATGTGTGTAGAGAGGTGTGTAGAAGTTGTAGAAAACTTCTCTATTTATAGGCTTCAATATTCTCCAAATCTTCTAAGGAGTAGAATCCTTTTCCTTTTGTAATTCAATTTCCAATTCCAAGCTTTTCTCAACTCTTCCACCTTCTCTTTCCAAATTTGAGTCCAATTCTCCATCCAATTCCTAGCCCAAGTCTTCACACCCATGAGAGAAGTCCATAGAAAAATTCTGGAATTTTTGCTCGCCGGAAAACTGGGATTGTGGCCGGAATCCGACCGGAAAACGTCGCCGGAAAATATCTCAGGTGACCGGAAAAGTCAAACCGGTCACCGGTCAACGGGTCAGAACGGCCGGGTCAGCTCGGTCAACTCACTGATTCAAACCGGGTCAAGACTCAGTGAGCCGAACGGGTCAGTCGAGGTTCAGGTCGTGGTGAAGTCGATTCGAGTCGGTTATTCTCTCGGGGCTGATTGGGTGAGTTGCCGGGCCTTGAGCCATTTGCACAAAGCCATAAGCGTGTGATGCACCATCCTTGTGCATATCCAATGCAATCGCCAGCCATGATGGCTCTACTTGCCAATTTGAACTCCACCTACACTTGCCTTCAGTTGCACATCCCTGTAGCTTTCAACCATTCTCAGCTGCACCAATAAACTTGTTTCGCGCCACTAACACCAATTCACAGGATCACTGTCACAACACTCCACTGTCACTGCCATCAGCATCATAACCTGCAATTTCCATCTCATTCTCAAGCCACCATCCCTTGTAACCTGTCAACCCAGTGCAAACACCACCATCATTCCATAGCTTCTCAACTCTTCTCAGCACAATCTCCATTCTGCTATACCAGCACCACCATAGCCATTCTCCACCAGCACAACTATCAGCTCCATTTGCAGTGCAGCATCTCAATGCCTGCAATTCTAGTTATATTTCAGCTTACCCTTCTTCTCAGCTGATGCGCCTGCGAGTTCAATCCACCTGCAATATAAATCACTCATTTAACCCATCACAACAGCACAGCTCAATTCGCCTGTAGCTCATTCAACCCTGCTTTTCAGTTCCATTCTAATGCCAGCACAAATCACAACTCCACCTGAACTCAGCTGCAGTTTTGAACCAACAGAGCCATTCCTTGAACAGCACACACATCCACAATTACCAGCTACACCTACAAACCATAATGCCATCCCCTGCATCTCCATGGCAAACAGCATCAATCTCAGTTGCCTTCATTACAGCTGCATCTTCTCTGTCATTAATCACAACATCAGCAGCATTTGCAGCTTCACCCCATAACTGAGTTCATAAAAAATCATTCCCCTGACTCAATGCCACAAATCACTGCAACACAACCCGTTGAGCTTCATCTTCATTCTCAACACAGTCCAACTCTCATTTCCGCCATCCCATGCTAGCCATCTTTGCTCCAACCCCACTGCAGACTGCACTCTTCCATTAGCTTCCCGCACAATCGAACGGAACCAAAGACCACGGACTATAGCCTTACTGGCACTTATTGTCACTGCCTCCAGCCCATCCTGCCTTGTATTCCGGCGAAGCCGCAGCTGCATCTTCATCAATCAATCCTGTGCCTCCCTGTTGTGTCTCAGCCATCTCAATGTGTAGTCAGCTCCCAGCATCTGAGGTTCATTGTATACCCCACTAGCTCAGCCACAGCAGCACAACATCTCTCAATCTCTGCTCCACTTCAACTTCAGTTGGCTTCACCATTTGAAACTGCAGAGCACCAAAACCGCAATCAACATCACTGCCTTCTTCTATCTCAGGCTAATATCAACATCTGCATCTGATCTCCACCAGCTCCTCCAATTCAAATAATCTTTCTGCCAAGAACAATTCAGCTCAAACCCATCTTTCTTTATCGAATCTAGACCCTTCAATCGATCTTCCTCTCTGATTTCTCACAATTCCAGTTCTTAAAGAAACCAACACAAACCCTCAATTTCCGTTTCCATTTCTTTCTCGAATCTCGGTTAGAATTCGAATCCAAAATCCATCCATTCTCGATACCACAGATCAACAGCAAACCCTTTATATTCACAATTTCTACCAAACCCTTCAATATTTCTTCCATCTAAACGGATTCAAAACCAAACCCTAAACTGAGATCTTGAATCATCACCTGTGTAAGCTTTCACCAACAGCTGAATCGAACTTAAAACCCCCATCGATCTTGACTCATTCGAACCCTAAATTTGAATCACCATCGACCATCGCCTTTAACAGAGTTCTTCTCGATCTTGCTAACTCAATCAGCTGCTGGTTTCTCAATTTCAAGTTCAGGTGAAATAATGATTGAGAAATGGTTCTCTCGATAAGTTTTAATTGCACGGATCCGGGTCGGGTTTGGATCCGGGTACGGTTAGGACCGACCCAATTGGATGCTACCCAGCATGACCATCCTCTGGATAAGGGCTACCCAGTGTAAATAACACCCACTGCTTTGATTGATAAGGGGTACCCTGAATGAGAGCCCCTTAACCACTCTTGGGCTCCGTATATCAATCGCATGTAAAATGACTTTTTGCCCTTTTGGCTCAAATTGGGTGATTTCTTCTTCTTTTCCTCCGTGCGACTCCAAAGTAGCTATAAAACTCAAAACAAGCGTAAAATACATAATTTACAAGAAAAATAGCAAAGAAAGCATAAACTACTAGATAGTAAATTAGGTGTATTCTACACCTATCATGGAACAACCGTTTGACGAACGAGTGGGACCCCTTGGTCAAAACCCATATGCCGAGCCGCTCTATCGATGTTGTAAGAGATTGCTTCGCAAGATCCTCGAAAGAAAGACGACACATGACCGGGCGTGCATCTTCGCATGAACACCATATCTCCAACACTCAGATCCTCCTTATCAGAAGACAAAGACTTGTTCGGATCAGGAGCAAAGGTACTGATCTGAGTTATAGACGCATTCACCGGAGCCTATGGACGAAAATTAACCGCGTACGAGTTGTCAAGAAGTCCGACCGAGGTTTGAACCGCAGTCTTTGGGCGCTGTTCGACCCAGCCGTTGATATCCTAGAGCCACCCCAAGACTCGAGAAGTACAGCCAACGGTTTCGGGGCATACTTCTCGAAATGCTCCCTCAGCCATGCCTGGAGAAAGGCGGCATGAATATACGAATCCACTTTCATGTAGCCGTTTGAGGCGCACATGTCCGAAACCAGCTGATCCAAGTGTGCATACATAAAACCAAGAAACAAACCGCCAATAAGGAGAACGATGCATTTTGCCAATTTTATGGCAAACTTGATAAGTTACTATCTTACCTCCTTCTTACCCGAGCCGTCGTCAAAAATATCTCTGGATAACCAAAGAGCCAAGAACGCCGCGACATGAAGCGTACTATTCTTCTGTTTCGACTCCAACTCATCAGGAAACCACTGAGACACCCACCAGTCATAAAAACATCTCGTCTTGTTTTTTTTCCAAACGAATCCTTTTGATTTTGCAAGCAGGGCGGCGTGCATTCTTCTTCATCTGCAGACAACCTAACATCGAGGTTCCAAATTACGGGAAGGTTCAGCAATACAGCCACGCTCTCCAAGGAGATGGTCATTTCACCCCACCTGCATATGGCCGTGTAGGTGCCTGGACACCATCTGGAAAAAAAAGCAACCAAGCCTGGAATATCTTTCCTAATCTGAAGCACTGCTGAAGCCGCAATAACATCAATGATCTGCACCTTGGTCAAATTCGTTTTTACATGCTCTTGGCTCATCATGAATCACATCCATTTCTCAAAGGGACGCAACAGACTCACAGAGATTTTAAAGTCGATAGGAGAGGCATGATATTCTTTCCTTTGAAGGAAAAATCTTACTACGCCTCCTGACCGTACCGACCGGTCTCCTCCCTCACTTTCTGAACCGGTCAGAAAAATCGACACGTACTTGGGATGGTTTCTCTTAATTGTGGCCGATGCTGTGAAGAATTCACCACTTACGTTTGGCTTGGAATTGCCAATGTCTCTTGGTACGTCAGAACTTTTCTCTAGCGACATCATAACGAAGATTCTATCACGGTACTTACACCTTCCAAACAACTACAATGGAACAATACGAAGAGAAATTACTACGGAAAGCGCATGGAAATTATTTTGTCAGACGACAGAGATCCACACAAGACGCAAGCCAGTTTGTTTCGAGGTCATAATATGTATACGCGGAAAAAAAAAAAATGGGACTGACGTGACCTGCATCACCACCTCATGCCAAGGCCGTATCCTGTAGCAGAAAATTCGTGCCCGACCAAGGAGGCGTGCCCCACCATGGGAACCGTGCACACAGCTACACTAAGACAAGGAGTAAACCTTAGAAACTAGGTTTTCATGGTAAGGGAATGAAAGTTACTATCTCGTGCTTACTTTGCTCACTAAGTTGAGGCGATCAACATTGCTACGGTATTCACGCCTAAATAATACTACAAGCTCGTGCAAAACGTACCTATGGCTAGGATTCACACCAACACAGAAGGGCAACATTTTCTACAAGGTCATGAAAAAGTACGCCTACCACTAGGGTTGGCACCAACACAAGAAAGCAAAAGGAAGCAAGTTAAAGAGGAAGTGCTGGAAGACATACCTAATCCGCTCGTCCACTTCACCGTTACCAAACAAATAGAGCAAATATATATATATATATAATGGAGGTGTGAAGTAAAGGGAGAGGTCGGCCCCTCTTTTATAGGCATGACGAGTTTGAATAAGGAAAGGACTTCCTATTTGAGCCAAGTAAGGAAAAGAGGCAACTGGGCCCGTGAAGACAAATCACCAAGTCGTCCGCGCCTTGCCTTGGCCCCACCATGCCAAGCCGCCCGTGCTTGCCTCACCGAATCGCGCCTTACCGTGACCGCACCACGCCGAGTTGACTTTTCCATTGTCGTGTCCCCATCATCCCAAGATTTTCGTGCCATGACTTGTCGCGCCAGCACCAACTCGCCAAGCTAGCGTTATGACGTTCCCTAAACCAGTTAAGATGATGTGTAGCCAGACCAAACCGACGAGCCTCATCTCACCACTTCACGGTCTACGCCACAAATAGAATCTATGCAAGACTGCCGAACGCGGGATCATGAACTCTCCCTACCTCTCGAAAAAGGTTAGCCGGACTTTCCCGACCATCTTGCATGACTTACGTCTCGATTCCATCCTTGTCTGTCACCATCATATGCTTACCTCCCAACAATGCCCCTGTTCCGAGCTAAGCAGGGGACTTAACGTTGATGGTGGTTTTTAGCTTAGGGTTAAAATCATAAAACCTTAGTCAGACAATGACGTCACAGAACTTGAGTAATAATGTCTCCACAAAGCGCATTTATTGAACCCTTTAATATGACTGCGAGAAAATTACCAGTGTACCTTTTTTTTTAATGTTAATTAGGGTTTCGGTAGGCCGAAACCCTAATTCCCACGCCACACGTGCCAATGGCAAACCGTGACAGCTACACCTACCGCGCCAAGGCATGCCAACCATGCTAGCCGCACCCCCTGTGCCAATGGAAAACCATGCCAGCCACACCTACCGCTCCAAGGCATGCCGACCATGCTAGCTGCACCCCATGTGCCAATGGCAATCCGTGCCAGCTACATCTCCACGCTAGGGAATACCAAGCATGCTTTCCGTCCCAACACGCCATGCACAACGCTGGCTGCCAAAAAAAAGGCCTGCAACAATCAACGACCATATTTCAATCACAGGAGCAAATCCTAGCCGTCCAAGGTTACCAGACACACATGGTAACCTTTGACCCCAAAACCTAGCTTGGTCACGCCAAACCCTTGGCCCCACATGCCAAGCCAAACCGCACCTTGCCTTGTCCCTAGCCATGATAGCCGCACCATGCGCCCATGGCATGCCAAGCCCTTGGCCCCGCCATGCAAAGCCAAACCATTCACGCCAAACCCTTGGCCCCACATGCCAAGCCAAACCGCACCTTTCCTTGGCCCTAGCCATGCTAGCCGCACCATGTGCCAACGGCATGCCAAACCCTTGGCCCCACCATGCCAAGCCATACCGCACCTTACCTTGGTCATAGCCATGCTAGCCGCACCATGTGCCAACGGCATGCCAAACCCTATGTGTGGGGGAATCTGATAGGGTGTAGAATACATCCTATTTACTATCTATTGTTTATGCTTTCTTTGCTATTTTCTTGTAAATTATGTATTTTATGCTTGTTTTGAGTTTTATAGCTACTATGGAGTCGCACGGACGAAAAGAAGATGAAATCATCCAATTTGAGCCAAAAGGGCAAAATTGTCATTTCAGGGGCGAACACTATCTGGAGCCCAGCCAAGGTTAAGGGGCAACTCTCTTTTGGAGGAGTACTAAAGCCAGGCCCGCAGAGGTTAAGGGGGTTTCCAAGTAGGATGGCCCTTATCTAATAAGAAGGGTGGTCCTTATCACTGGGTGCAAATATCCACCCAAATACTTATACCCTAAATGTCGAGAAGATATTATCTTCTCCTCTTTCTTTCATCTGATAGTAGCCGCTGCTATTGAAGCTCAGAGAGAAATAGATCGAGATTAATGGCAGAGAAATTGAGAAACGATGATACTGATGGGTTCTAGTTATTGTTCAAACAACGAGATGAAAGAGGATGAAATTAGGGTTTCGATTTGAATCGCAACCGAAGAAACGAGATGAAGGAAATCGGTGATGGTGGTATCGAGATGGGTAATTTTACAAAGGGATTTCCGTCGAGTCCATTTGATAGCGGGGTTCGAAGGAAGGTGGTGGTAGAAGGTGAATAAGCTTGAGAGAATGAGTGTAATTGAAGCGGTATGAAGATCGAGTAGATGGATTGAACGGATGGGTTTAATTGATGAACTCTTGTTGCTGGTGTAATGGTGTTCTTGAAGCTCAGAAGAAATTAGGGTTTGATGTCACGTCTGTGACAGAGAAGAAGTAGAGAGGAAATAGAGGCGATGTGTCTGAGTTGCAGAGACGGTGATGATGTGTTGAGTTCAATAGAAGAATGGAGTGTTGGTGGAGCTGTGCAGATGGTTCTGGTGGTGATGTTGATATGTTCAGATGACCAGTGGTGCTGCTGTTTCAGGGGATTGAATCGATTAGGGTCTGTTGGTGTTAATCGGAGATGGTCTTGATGCCTCAGAGAGAAGAACATAGAAATGGGTTCTGGTGGTGATGTTGATATGTTCTCAGACAGATGCAACAGTGGTATTGAGATTAAATCTGGCAGCTAGAGGTGATGGCAGTTGGTGTTGCAGCTGATCAGAGAATGAATGGGTCTGTAATGCTGTGACCATGGAAAGTGTGTGGCTTGAGTTATTGAAGCAACAGAAATGGGAGAATGAAGTGAATTTGTTGGATTCATGGAAGACTTGGAAGAGACAGTGCAACTCGGGGAAGTGGTGTTGTTGTTGAAATCAGAGAGTGAGTTGATATAAGTTGAGCTGCTGTTGTGAGAATGAGTGGTTATTCAGAAGTCACGAGGAATGAAGATTGATGTGTAGATGAATGTTAGGAATGTGCAAGAAAGATCGGCCTGAAATTGGCCTGAGAAAGCCCTGAAACAAACGAGACTAGGCCGGATTTCTGCACCAGCGAGTTAACTCGGCGATGACCGATCCAGCCTAACTCAGCCGAGTAAGCCAAAGAGTCAGACCATCTGTCTCGGCTGACTATTCTCCCTTTGAACCAGATGACTAACATTTGACCCTTTTGACCGTTAGTCCTAACGGTGGACTGACGAAATATTCCGTCGAATATACCAGTGACGGCGAAGAATTCAGGTGACCGGCGGTGACTATTCTTGCCGGATTCCGGCCAAATTCCGGCCATAATACCATATTTCCGGCGACCAAAATTACAGATTTTTGTGTGGATTCTACTCATGGGTGTGAAGACTTGGACTTGGAATTGGATGGAGAATTTGGGTCAAATTTGGAAAGAGAAGATGGAAGATGAGAAAGACTTGAATTTGGAAATTGAATTGCTAAAGGAAAGGGATTCTATTCCTTGGAAGATTTGGAGAACATTGAAGCCTATAAGTAGAGAAGTTCTCTACACACTTTGATATCTTTTACACACCTCTCTACACACACAACACTTGTGTTTTTGCTTTCAATTCTTCTCTTAATTATTTGTGTGATCTTGAAAATTCTCCTTTTAATTATTTTGTGTGAATTTCAAAAACATGAGTAGCTAATTTTCTTATTGATTGAGGATGAATTCCTAGTTCTTAACATGTTTTGAGTTTTGTATCAATTCTATCTTGAAGTTTTTCACATGATTATCGTTTGTTTTTACTAATAGGAATGTTTATTCATTCATGATTGATTGATAGATTGTTTAGAGTGCACGCTAAATTGATTTGTTAATTCAACCTAATTCTAGTATAAGTTAGGGAATAAGTAATCGTTCTCGACACTTTACACAAGTAGAAAACACGAGACCTTGCGGAGGGATTCCGTGGAGTGATTGTGTGTAAAAACAACGCTAGAAAGTGGACCAAGCGAACCGAGTTTAACTACTAGTACTAAACCTAAATTCATAGATCTTAATGCATTCAGGGAATTACATCTTGTAAGCGAACCTCAAGGTGGTTCTTTTGAATAGAATCTGATAACTAAGCGGACTTGTAACTCAGTGAAATAAGGGATTTTGGGGATAGCTAAGCGAACCTGCTATCCTACGGTTGGTGATAATCTGTGACTAATAACATGTGGATGAGAAACATAACTTGAATCATTGTTTTGTAACGAAGAAGGATTCCTTGATCTTGTCTCTCTTATTGATTTCAACTTTATCTTTTAATTGCTTTGTTTATTTTCTTTTGCTTTATACATCCCCCTTTTTGTGACAATTTTTACAACTAGAATCTCTTGCTCCTCGTGGGAACGAACTTGACTTCCATTATATTATTTTTAATTGAGTGGAAATAAGATATTAATTTGATTTCACCTACGACACGCATCACTATGCCCCACCATGCCAAACCAAACTGCACCTTTCCTTGGCCCTAGCCATGCTAGCCACGCCATGTGCCAACGGCATGCCAAACCCTTGGCCCCACCATGCCAAGCTAAACCGCACCTTGCCTTGGCCCTAGCCATACTAGCCGCATCATGTGCCAACGGCATGCTAAGTCCTTGGCCCCACCATGCCAAACGCACCTAGCCATGCCACCATGCTGGCCTTCCCTACGCGGCTACCAAAACGAAGGTGTGCGACAATCAACGGTCCCCCTTCAATCCCAGGAGCAAATCCTAGCCATCCAAGGTTACCAGACAACGCATGGTAACCTTTGGCCCGAAAACCTAAGTTTGGCCACGCCAAACCATGCCATGCCAACCTAGTCGCGCCACCATGCTGGCCTTCCCTACGCGGCTACCAAAACGAAGGCGTGCGACAATCAACGGTCGCCCTTCAATCCCAGGATCAAATCCTAGCCATCCAAGGTTACTAGACAACGCATGGTAACCTTTGGCCCGAAAACCTAAGTTTGGCCACGCCAAACCATGCCATGCCAATGACATGCCAACCTAGCCGCGCCACCATGCTGGCCTTCCCTACGCGGCTATCAAAACGAAGGCGTGCGACAATCAACGGTCGCCCTTCAATCCCTGGAGCAAATCCTAGCCGTCCAAGGTTACCAGACAACACATGGTAACCTTTGACCCAAAACCCTAGTTTGGTCACGCCAACCTAGCCGCACCACCATCACATGCCAATGGAATGCCAACCTAGCCGCGCCACGCTGGCCTTCCCTATGCGGCCACCAACAAACGAAGGCGTGCGACGATCAACGACTACCTTTCCTCTTAAGATGCAAAATCTCTACCGTCGAAGGTCACCAAGCTAGCAAGTCTCCCAAGCTCGACTTGCCAGGCAACAACAATATACTACATGTTTTCTACAAAAAACATTCGAGACATCAACACATATCACAAACTGGGGGATCCTCTTTGGGTATTGGTTTGGAGGTTTACACCGTGCGGCGTACACTACGCCCGTCATAAGGAAGTTTCATAAGGATGAGTCGGTTAGTAAATACAGGGAGTTAATGGTGAAACGCTCTTTTATGGGACATCAATTCCATGCGTTGACGGTTTTATGGAACATCAATTCCATGCGTTAACGGTTTTATGGAACATCAATTCCATTGGTTAACTGTTACCACCTCCTCCCATTTACTCACCCATTTTTCCATTCCTTAATGAGACCAGAGTACGTTTCACTTCGAATTGAATAAATAGGTCTTACCTATTTCCACCGAACAACAAGTTCAGTCAGGAGCATACACCACTCAGAAAACGTTTGCTAGCTTTCCCATCTGTTAGCTTCCCACTTTCTGATACAAGTCGTAACACAACTACTCTTCCAGAATCAACTATTCTGGTCTCATCACTTTCCTTGCTTCCCTCCCCAAAACCAACCCATTCTCCTCCAATTTGTGACCGAATCAAGTCTGGAACGGCCATTTCTTGGTTTAGGCCGGACTTGTACAGAGTGATCTCTCGAATCTAAAGTACTCCCTTGCAGTACATTGTTTAGGGTTTAAATTCGTTTCTCACCCACACACCCGAAATTACCGAAATCAGCAGAAACCATTTTCACCCACAAACACCAATATGCTAATCTTTTCAATGAGTTGCTTTGTTCTGCCTAAAAAAATAACAAAGAGAATCAATGACATCCAGAGATATTTCTGGTGGGGAAAAAAAAACAACTCAAAAGGTGTCTACATCAAATCCTTTGATTTCTTATGTAAACCTATAGATCAAGGAGGGTTAGGCTTCAAAGAAGCTAACAAGATGAACCAAGCAATGATAAGTAAAATAGCACGGAGATTAGTGAGCAGACCGATGATCTGTGGGCTCAAATCCTTAAAGGAAAATATTTCAGAAAAATGGGGCACTACTGTCTAAAAAGAAATCAAACTCTTCATGGATATGGAACTGCATTCTTCAAGGAATTGAACACATAAAAAAAAGCATAGCATCTGGGAAGTAGGGGATGGAAACTCAATCAACATTTGGGAAGACAGGTGGTTACCTTCAAGAGAAGATATTCTACCAAAATATGTTCTCAAAATAAACTCCAATATAACACTTGTATCAGAGTTAATCAACTCTGAAACAAAAAAGTGGAACACAAACCTTCTTAACTCTATCTTTGAAAAACCTTTAGTAGATGAAATCACAAACATCAGACTATTTATTTCACATAATGGATCTCTGAAAAGAGACAAAATTAGGTGGACTCTCACTAGGAATGGGGAATTTACGGTGAAATCCTTATACGCAAAATTGCAAGACCAGTCTTCTGTTACTTCCGCACAAACAAAAAAGTTCTGGAGGGGAATATGGGCAATGGATACTTCACAAAGAATCAAGCTACTCATATGGAAATGTCTTCAAGATGCTCTGCCTACAAGACTGAAGTTGGGTATTAAACAAAATTGTGTTTTCTGCCAACAGAAGGAAGAATCAACTTTTCTTTGACTGTGATTATGCAAAAGCTATATGGAACCTACAACCAGTTCCAGTACAGGGAGTTTTTCCTAACCAAAGTTCTAATAACATCTCCTTCTTAGATATCTATAATGTTTGGCTAACAGATGAAGTTAATTCAATCTCAATGGCCCTAGCAGCAACCAAGTGCTGGTTTATCTGGAAAGAAAGGTGCCTTAGGGTGTTTGAAAATAAAAAAAGAACACCTGATCAATTAGCTTTAGTAATATCAAAACACTATGAATACTGCCATCCAGTGACACAAAACATAACAAGTGCTCAAGATGGAACAATAAATGATACTAAAGATACTTGGAAATTCCCAATTACTAGATCTCTGAAAATTAATTGTGATGCTCCTGGTTATCCTCTAAAACTGATGCAGGTATTGGTTTTATTTTACACAATTGGACAGGTACATTCAAAGGAGCAGGAATGGCTAAGTGCAGAACTTCATCAGCTGAAGAAGCAGAAGCTCTAGCTTTACTGCACACAACAAAATGGGCCATTACAGAAGAATTGCAAAATCTGGATATTGAGGGAGATAACAAAGCAACAATTAACTATCTATTAGGACAAGACACAACAATCAGTTGGCAAAGTAAAGCTATCTTAGAAGAGGTTAAAAAGAAAGCAACTCAACTAGTTTCCTTTGGAGGTTTTCAGCTGGTTAACATAAGAGGAAACAAGGCGGCAGATCTTTTAGCTAAAAAAGGAAGAAAATAAGCTATTATTACTTTAAGTTTTTATGAAGCACCACTATGTTTAATTCCAACAATAGCTTATGACACTGTCAAAGCTTTAGAACTATGTAATATCGGTTTTTATGGATGCTTATCATACGGATTCAGCCATCGGAAGGACTACTCTCAATGAGTTTGTTCCAAATGAGACTGAATCTGCAGATTAGCTTTCCCTGCAGTAATCTACTTTACCTTCAAAAAAAAAAATATTAAACTGCGCTTGTACTTTTATCATCTCGGAATTTGCTCAGTTAACTTCAGACTATTAATTTTTATTGATGAAATTGCAAATCCTACTACTGCCAGCCCCCAAAATTACATCACCAATAAAATGCTTGAATGAAATTAAAACACCACCCTGGACAGATCTGCACCTAAATAGAATGCTAACCAGGAGGTACACCGTAGAAAGGAATATGATGACACAAATTCAAGCAGGCACCAAGGAGTAAAACAAAACAGCACCAAGGAAAGACATAGCTCATCACTCCATCCGTCTTCTCACCTGCACCAAGGTAAAGCAAGAAACAAATGACCATTGAGTAGAATTTCAGACAGTTACACGACGGACATATTTTAGAGATATTGTTTGCTCATACCAGCTAATCTTATGGAGTTAATCTTCTCTTTAAGGTTCTCTCTATGGTTTTTATGAAACTTATTGTAGAAGAACTAAAAGGTAGCCAGGTAGGCCGAGGGCCTTATTGTGGAATATAACACTATAATCAAGTATGCCATGATAACCACATGCCAATGATTATGAGGATAAGGAATTCTTGTGGAGGAAATAATAAAAACGACAAGGAGACGAAAGCTGGAACCTTGGGAACACTATTTAATATACAATAACAAAGAAATAATACTGTCAGATCATAACCCCATAGTTTTTCCTAAAAAAGAAACCGATATACAGGCATCACGTATTCTTAATTTAGGCTATATGCCTCGCTAACATGATTGTACGTTCAAGCTCACACTGCAGTGTCGAGCATCATGATTACATGCCAATTTCTATTAAAACTACACACGTAACACACACAAATTTAAACAAAAAACTAAGTACTATGCTGTGGCATTCCTTTATTAATATGATATGAAACTGAAGGTCTCATTCCACCACCTGTTTTATGGTGTAAAAAAAGGCATGGCATGGTATCGTATATGCCTGTTTATAGCAATGAGTTATCATCGTAGGACGAATAAGATGTGATTATAGTCTTCATTGACATGCACCAGCATAACTGTGCATTAAACATTTTAAGATTTTCTCATGGAGACGGAAGTACGTATAGAATAAGCTACCTAACATGGAAACTAGTGTGTAATAGCGTAGTACCAAATAACATGCAATAGTGAACTACTAAATATCTGAGCAGCTATTGGCAAAATTTCAATTCAGACAGTGTGCCAGAAATCACAGAAATAAGTCAAATGATGTCGGAAGTATGTCTACACGAGTTCTAAAGCTTAGCATCTTGACACAATATGAAGTTTCCACAAATTTTTACTATACTTAAACAGAAAACCTACTGAGAAGGCCACACGAAAGAAAGCACCAGGTATCAGAAATTCAAATACCATTATCAATCCAATTCACTTGTCAAGGATGTACTTACTTAAACCGAGTGTCTTAGCAGTTGATTGATTTCTTCCACCAGCTTTGAAAGGTGATTTGCCAAGTACTGGTGGACATACATATAAACAAACAGAGAACAAAATTATGATTGTCACGACAACACGAAACATAATATGAACAAAGCAACCAATTAACAAAGTAGTAAGTGAGAATCCAATTTCAGTTTCTATGCCAGATTGACACCTACCATTGTACTCTACACATATCTCACTGCATTTTTTTGCTAATCTTATGGAGTTATTCGCCTTTTCAACTGTACCGTGGTAAAGCAAGAAACAAGTGATGATTAAGTAGCTAGAATTTCAAGATATGAATATTATTAAACTTACACGACAGAACAGATAGACAAATTTTAAAGATTGTTCCTACCCAAGACTGGAAGCTTCTTCACTAGGTTTTCCCCCTCATTGACAAGTTTTTCAATCTGTTGAAGCTGTTCAATGGACTGACAAGTCTGAATTAATTGCCTAGCAGGTACAAGCAACTCGTTAAATTTCTCCCGCTCCTGAATAATCTCAGCTGCAGTTTCACTGGCTGTATTAAAATTTGAAAAAATGAAGAAGAATTAGCAATTTAGCTTGTATGAGTTCTCAGATAATTGATAAGGGAAAAATAAAAATAAAAAGAAGAGTCGAATTTACCAAAATGAAGAAGACGCTCTTCATGCATTTTGTAAAATGATGGACTGTGAATGAGACTCTTCCATGATTTGCTCACCAATGCACAATCTAAAACACATTCAATTGGTAAAAGACTAAAAATGTGCAATGAAATCTCCACCGGGAGAATGTCGAAATACTCCATCACTACAACTGCACGCGGATGGAAAGGTTACATGACAGAGTAGAATTAGGGCATGAATCATTTGTACAATAATGACAGTAGAACAAAGATTCAACAGATTCAATCTACAAGAGAGAGAGAGAGAGAGATTAAGCTAGAAATAAGAATCTCACCTTTGATGTCAGAAGCTTGATTTAGTAGTCTAACTCTCAACCGAATAGCTTCTTCTTCTTCGATTTTACAATCTAACTAACTCTCAGAAAAAGTAAAATCAATATCATTAATCCCCATAATCAGGCTTAAAACTCACATGATTAGAAATCGAAAACCCTAGAAAGGAAATAGACTTACTCACATAGAAACCCTAGTCGAGAGGCGGAGTTTGAGATGAGGAAGAGGAAGAAGAAGAAGTAAAACAGTAGGTAAGAAATTCAAAGGGAAAGAGAATCCAAAATGAAACTAACGAAGATGAAGAAGAAAGAGGAGGGGGAGGGTTTTCTTTGCTTTTCTTTTCTGGCGGCCGAATGGAGTGGAGTTTGGTTTGGCACGGTGCAAACTTCAAAATTCAAATCGGCCGTACATCCTCCTTATCTTATCCCATGACTTTATTGGCGTGGTTAGAGGTGTAAATTGGGCTGTCAAGACACGAGCACCTTATTCAAAGACAAAGACGCTAAAATTTGAATTGACAGCCCAACCCAAAGACGTGACTTAGCGTCAAAGACGGCACAACACGTTTGTTAAATGGGATGGGTGGGTTTGACTAATTGGCACGAAGAAGACAAAGACAAAGACGCTGAAGACGGATAAGCACGTGTGACCAAGACAAAGACGTTAAGAGAGCACGTTATAACATGTACAAATACACCATATAACAAGGCATAATACATCACATTTTTTGTATATTTCAAAAAAGAGTCACTATTCTAGCTAGTTTTGAATATTTTATGTTGGCTTATTTATAACAACACATATAATACCTTAATATTTAGAAAATATATTTCAATATCATTGTTATAATGTCGTCACCTATATTTAACTACAACATTAATTTACATGACAATAATCCAATTTTATATTTGATGGGTTATTTCTTTTTATTGAATAAACTTGTTAATTTTACTTGAAATAATTTCAAATGATATGTTGTCTAATTAAATTCTTGTGATAATGTCCGACTTAATGTATACATTAAGTGATTTCAAATTGTTTATAACACGTGTGCAAAGCCACGCACGACAAAGACGGCACATTTATTCGTGTCTTTGTGCGGTAAACATCTTTGTGCCTAGCTTTTGACTAGTAAAGCACGACGCACGACAAAGACACGTTTAAATCGTTGGCACTGACAAAGACACGGCATGGCACGTGAAGCACGCGACTTCGTGTCTTGGGCATCTTGGCCGGCAGCTACGTTTTACACCTCTAGGCGTGGTACCTAAATATGACCGGTCCGGCAACTAAGCATAATGATTGCGCGTTATAGAGTTGCGGACCAAGTCAGTATTCAGCCATAGCGGCCTAATACAAAGCCATAATAGCGCATTTCTGTTAGAGCATAGCTCGGTTGAACCCACCAAGCGTTGGTATGTCAAGTTTGTTTGTCATATTTTAGTGAATCAAAACTCATTTTAAGAGTCGCTTGATTATGTACTAGAGTCAACTTCGTATAGGTTAGCTTGAAAGTATTAGGATATGAGACATTACAAGTATTGCGAAGACTTAAAGAAGTGAAGAAGCTACAACGACAACATCATCCTTCCACTCGAGGTTAGTGATATTTGACTTGAACTGTTTCATTCCCTAACGTATCTTTCAAGTCGTGCATATTGAAAACGAAACTGCGAAGCATGAACACTCTAGATAGACATAGTATTAAGGAATACAATGTGAAGTTTATTACTTATCTTTGTAGATAAGACATCGACATAATCGTTTGAATGCTATTGTGATTATGTATGGGTATGAGGTGAGGATTTCATCTTAGGATGGCTCTAATCGTCACCCAAGATTCAAGCTGAATGTTGGATCCACGTCACCAAAATGCATCGACCGGGCGCAGTGGGGATCCAAGATTCTATCTCGATACGCAGTTTGAAGCTTCGTAGCACGCAGATTGGAACTGCGTATTATGGGAAAACTCAAAAGCGGTTGCTAGCTGCGTATTGACCGTGTTGAGTGGTCCACTTGGCAGATTGAAACTGCGTGTGCTAGAAAACCTTAAAACCAACAGAAGCCGCATCATCTCTTCTTCTTCTTTCTTTCTTTCACTCTTCTTCCTCAAACTATAAACTCATAGAACTTGGATGCAATTAACTGATTCGAGATGTTTTTGTGTTGAATGAGCTACAATCTTCGAAGGGTTTGTTACATCAAACGTGGGGAATCTATTGATGTTATTTTTTGGAGATTTCATCAACAAAGCAACCCAAGGTATGAAATGTTAGTTTTGATTGATTGAGATGAATTTTTGATTTCGTTTTTAGTTATGTTGGTTTGATTTCGTCCATATTTTATCAATCATCTTGATTAGTTTGATTAAGCAGCAACAAATTATTTGATTTTCTTTAGAAAAATTGAAATGTGATTGCTAAGGGTTTATGGTATTTGGGGTTAATTTGGGTGAAACATAAATTCATGTTGTGGGAGATTATTGATTTATTGATTTAATTGTGTTTATGGTTTGTAGAATGTATTTTAAGTTTGTAAAACTACAAAGCATGTCTACAAATTTATATTGAGCATTTTTGCAATGAGTTTTTAGCATTAAGTAACTCATTTGTTGTTTTGAGTTGATGTTGAGATGATATGGTTGAAATTTATGTTGCCAATATGCTTTTGTTGGAGGTTTTTATTAGAGCATTTTGCAATGAGTATGAGGATTAGCTCAATTATAAATTTGAGTTTATGTTTAGATGATTGTAGAGGTGGAATTGATGTTGTTAATATCATTATGATTGAGAGACACAAGATGAGTAATGTGCATACCTCAATGTGATGTGAATGTGAATGTGGGAATTTATATGTTGATTGTGCATAGATTAATATATGCGTTTGATTTTTGTTATTCACATGTTGATTTTGCTTCCCTTGCTCTTTGAATTTTCAGATAATGGAGGATGTTGATTGGTCTAGGTATGAGAAGTTATCCCAACTATCTCCAGGTGTCGGACAGTTACAACATAAGGCCGATAACTTAGTTGATAGGCGAGACGGAACATTTAGGAGTAGTTGGACCAACTTAAATAAATTTTACAAGATAGTGGTGAGAAACAACCCCCATGCAATTTTAATTCTTCAATACTGTGGTTTAGAGTCCATATTCCAATTTAATTTTAAGTATGGGGATAAGGGATTAACCGAAGCTTTATGTGAGAGGTGGTGGAAGAAGACAAGAACTTTTCACTTCAAAGAGTTTGAGATAGGTTTGACCCCTCTAGATTTCTATCGGTTGACTGGTATTCCAATTGGAGGAGGTAAGCCAATCCCAGAATTACCAAAGGAAACAATGACGGCGCAAGAACTAGAAGCTATGGATGATAGGTATTTCCGGGGTGTGTTAGATGTTATGGCACACTACAGAATCTGAAAACTGGAGATTATGATTCCAAGGCATGCACGATGCGAGTTTCTCACTTGGCTCATTTCATTTTAAGTAGGGAAAATGTTGACAACTGCGGCTTTGCCGAAGAATTGACTAGACTGTTCTTGCTTTGGTGTATTGGTTCTTTTTTGTTTGAAGACTGTAGTGTTAGAGTAGATAAACGGTGGTGTATAGTATTGGATAATTTGGATGTTGTTGGGTCTTATGATTGGGGTACTCCAACTTTGGGCGTTTTGTATAAACACTTGGATGACCGGAGTTCGTGCAAACAGAAGGATATGGGTGGCATGTCGATGATATTAGAATTCTGGTATTATTTTTATTTTCGTAATTGTCAACCGGTTTTGAAGGAAAACCTGAGAGATGATCAACTTGATCCACACCCGGCTATTAGTCTATTTAATGCGTTGAACCTTAGGAACATGGGACAAAAAGATCTTCACAAACACTCTCTGTCAGATGCACGCGCTCAGATAGATATTAGGATGGGTGATGCGGTTATTTGGGACCCCTAGTTCGGGGACAATGAACACCAACAAAATGATGCATTCCAAACAACACTTGAGATTTCTAAGAGGAGATGTGTCTTTAAGGACAAGGACGGTGCAAGAGCTTCAGTTTATCTGGCTGAGAGGTGTATGAGGCAAGTGTTAGGTGCGATAGTTATCCCATGCAACCCACCTAGATTGGAGGAAGTATTAGATGGTATGGAGCTTGAGGTTAGTGATCACTTCCATCCTGTCCCTGATGAAGTGTATTCCTATTTTTGGAAAACTCATAGCGTGAGAGCTCTTAGGAAATAAACAACTCACATAGACACACATGATGATATCGGAGTTGGTCACGTCGGTATACCCCGTATTTTGATGCCCCAACGCCCACCCCCTACCATGTCATCCCAGACATACAGATACGACCAAGCAGGACAGTCCATGATGCAACTCCCAAACCTACAATGGGACATGCCTTTCTACAAAGATTCGTTTGAAGATCTAGTTCCAGTCCCCATAGAAGGAGAGAACCCATATAATTTTTCGGAAATCAACGTCTCGCAGGTTAGTCATTTTATATCTCATTATCATTTTCATTTGGAGTTTCTTCATTTTTAAACATAAATGTTTAAAAAACTTTTATTTTGTTTTTTTAGGAAGAGTTACTCAAGTTTGCGGGGGAGGCATATGATGAGTGCCAAATATTGCATATTTCTACATCTATTTATTGGCATTTAACTCATCTTTTGTGCTCAGAAATTAGATATTATCCCAGATTCCGTGTTTTCTTTGTTTTCAGGAATAAATATTTGTACTAATTAATTTTGTGTTTTTAGGTAGTAAATAAAGCTCGGAGAAATTGAGAAACCAAAAGAGCAGAAAATTGGAGACGAGCGTATATGGAGCAGAAAGCCAAAGCCCACGCACGCATCGGCTCACATCACCCTGAGCCGTTGAGATCTCCATCTTATGCATCCAACGGTCGCTCCGTCCTTCCCATCAACACTCGATGCTCCCTCTCAACACAAAAGCAGCCTGATTCTCCCTGAGCCGTTCAGATCTCGCATCGGGCCACGCATCGGATTCACCGAGATCCAACGCTCGCTCCAACCATCGCATCAACCTTTCGCTGCACCCGCTCAACACCATAGCCACCACACCCTTATCCATCGACCATCACCTCATTTCCCATCTTCCCTTCTCTTTCTTCCTCCCCCCCGACAGAAATCAGAGAAACCCCTTACCCTTCTTCTTCCCCGACCATGGCAGAGTAGAGCCATCTCCACCACCTCCTTCCCTTGTCGGCGACAGAAACATCAACCGCCGCCTGATTCGCCGCTCCTAGCCTTGGTTATCTCTCACATAGCTTCCCCCTTTACCCGAGAAGCTAAGTTAGAGATAATCAGAGTTAGGGTTTCCTCCAACAGCACATTCAGAGCTACCAGAGCCGAATTGGCAGAAGAAAGAGTTATGGGTATGTCATTAATTGCAGTTTGGAGCGATTGTGAGGTATATATTGGATGTTTTCATGTGAGAGAGGACTAAGTAAGTTTTTAGGGTTTAGTTTACATTTCAATTTTCATCTGTTTTCATCATGTTTGTAATGTTCTAATTTACTTTGCTAGGATTAAAAAATGAAACCCTAGTTCATTTTCTGATATTCAACTTTATTTGAGTTGTTTTTGCATGTTAAAATTATAAGAGAAGTTCAATTCCAGCACATCAATGCTTTGCTCTCACAATGGATGCCATGTATCCATTGTAGTTAGGATAACACTGTGTGAGTGTGTTTCAGCTCAATCTTCAACCATTACTGCTAACCCTTTGATTAGTTGTGCTTATTTAGACAACTAGTGCCCTGAGTTAGTACCTTTAGCTGATAATTGAACTATCCCCTGGTGAAACCCCTTAGGTAAGTGGTAGCCTGACACACTTCCCTTACCTGTAATAGGAGCAAGAACACTCAAATTAGTTGAATTTCATAACCTGAATTAGTGGTGGATTTGATAATCCTAGTGCCTGCAATTTCAATACTTATATTTCATTTTGCTTTTAGTTTTGTAACCTTCAACTCAGTCGTATCGACACCACAGCTCATACAACTATGTCACTTCACTAGAAATCAGTTAGAATAAGCCTTAGATCACTTCTACAGCACCGCATTTCCATGTGGATCGGCCTGTGCTTGCCCGTGTCTCCAACAGACATTGTGCACTTGCAGTATCACAAGTAGGCATAAAAATAAACACCTTCCCAAGCCTACCAAGTTTTTGGCGCCGCTGCCGGGGAACTTGGCGTGTGCTGTGTCGATTATTGGCTAGCACTTAACTGATTTTCATTTCTCCCTGTATATACTCACCTTGAATTGTTACTTTTAGCCCTGTAGTAGTGTAACTTAGCTGTAGTTTTCCATTTCTGCATCTGTTCATTGCATTTTCAGTTAGCCTATCGTAATTGCATTCTCTTAGTACTTCTTGCTAGTTTGCATAACATCTTTGCATAGTTGCATCATTCTCTATGAGACTTAGCTTACAACATCTCAGCTGTAGGATCACAGTGCGCATATGCATTGCACTCAATAGCTCATTTAGCATTTGGCCTGAGCTGTCACCACTCAGCTGCATTACACATCTATGCGATTAACTGTTGAACCCATTTCTGTGATAACTGAAACTTGCAGTGGTAGGTGTCACTTACACTGCACTGTTGGAGTTTTGTTTGCTTAACTCATAGCTCTCAGCATATCATCACCCTGAAAAACTCCAATCCATCACCTCTGCATATCATATATCTCATTGTGCAGATTTTTGAACTTTGCAGTGCTATACTCTCTTGCTTTAACTTTGCAAGTTTGAGAACTGAAACTCTCTCTTGAGTAGCAGGTACCTGTGGAGCAGCTAAAGCAAAACCAAGGAAGAGGAGAAAAGGGAGCAGCAAAGCAATTAGTGGATTTGCCTAAACCCAGTTAACACTGGTGTATCGTCTTCTATCCTTGCTATGTGTGATGATTATTGTATGATAACCCTGAATGCATGATAGACTTGCTACCTTACTAGCCCCCTGAAGCTGCAAGTTTGAGCCACCGCCTGTGAAAACCAAGTTAGTTGACTTCAACTAACCCTGTTGACATCCCTTGCATGCTATATTCTGTTGACAAGAGGGTTAAAATCTGATGCTATGCTTGTATAACCACTTGTGTTGTCAACCCTGAGCTTACCTGTGACCACCACCACCCATCTGCCCTATGCTCAGCTCCAGCCCCTGCAGCTGTGAGTTTGAGTTACATCAAGTACAACCAAATTTGCTACTAGCCTAGTTGACTCTGCATCTGAGTAGTTTGTTGACTTGCTAGCTTTGCTTATTTGTTGTTCCTTTGCTGCATCTGTGAAGTTTCCTACTTACATTGAGCTAATCTGTTAACCTACATGATGCTGTGAATGAGAAACCATGTTAATGTATGAAGACCTGTGTACTTGACCTCTGAACATTGAAGTCAACTGAACCTGTTGGTATCACCTATTGAATCTGTACATGTCAAATGTGTTATAGACTGCTAAAATTGTTATCTCGCTTGATTTGTTGAATCAACCTCTGCAATGTGTGTGTGATCTTGGGTGCTTGAATGAGCTTGTGGAATAACAACGTTTGTGCAGCAATTAGCTTGTTTTTTTTAAAAAAAACACACAACCCTGCACATGCTTCACCATTGAGTGAGCACATCCCTTAACCTTGTGCACCATACACAGTTTTTACTCTCCTTGTTCACCTGCAAATTTGTGATGTGTCTCTCTTAAAACAACAGCAGGAAGCATTCCTCTGTGCTAGAAGTTGAGTGTTAATTTTGTGAGTTTGTGTTCTCTGTGCTGTATTGCTCTGTGCACATAGCCAGTGCATAAGCCGAGTGCACTTAGACCTGTGCTGTGTTGTGACTTACCTGTGCATAAACTTGCCAAGCAAGGCTGTGAAATCTCCAACAGCAAGCACTTCTTTGTGCTTAGGCCCAAGAATTGGTGTGTGAATTTTTGATATTTTGTGCTTAGTTCTGTGAGAAAGTGTGTGAGTTTGTGCTACCATGTGTGTGTTCTTTTGGCCAACCTGTGCATAGCCTGACCTGCACACAACCTGTGCAACAAACTGAAACCAAAACTGGGTTAGAACCCCAGTTCCACTAGGCTTCCCATAAACTGAGCTGCCAACTGCTGGGCTGCACATAAACAGAAAGCCCAACCACTGGGCTGTGCCTAATCACTGGGTTGTGCATCTGCACGACCTGGGATCTGTACACACTGAAGCCCACAATATCTGGTCCGGAACCCACATACCCAGCTGGGCCTCACAGCAACCAAAAGCACTCTTTTTGGGCTTGAGCCTGGAATTAGTGTATCATTTTTTTGGTTTTTGCTTTTCTGTGTTGAACTTGATTGTTGTTAACATGCTAGATGCTCTAGCTAGGCTATGATTGTGTCTTTTAGAGACCAAACAAATCGACTAGTTAGAATCCGCCCGGACGAAATCGTTAGCATACCCAGTTATTCAACCGAAAGCCCAAGCCCAGACCTATCTGAAACAGAAACTATGGGTGATGAACAAAACCAACCCCGTAGTCTCAAGGACTACATGTACCCAACTAGGGCAAGCCATACCTCTTGCATCATTTTGCCAGCCGATGCTTGTCAGTTTGAACTAAAAGCAAGCACCATTCACATGCTACCCGTGTTTAGAGGGTCGATCTTTGAAAACCCCTACCATCACATGAGAAATTTTGAGGATATTTGTGGGACTCTGCGTTTTAACCAAATGCCAGAGGAGTCCCTCAAATTGAGATTGTTTCCTTTTTCTCTGAAATACAAAGCCAAGTCTTGGCTTCATGCTCTACAACCACAATCCATTAGAACCTAGGATGACCTCACCAAAGAGTTTTTCAAAAAGTTTTTCCCCAACCATAAGACGACGACAATTCGCCAGAGTCTAAATGGTTTTGTGCAATTAGAAGACGAAACTCTAGCAAAGTACTTGGAGAGATTCAATGAATTATTGCTCCAATGTCCCCACCATGGTTTTGAAAAATGGAGACCCGTGCAAATATTGTATGAGGGTCTAGATGTTAGAACCCGAACCACAGTCGAGTCAATGTGCAATGGTGCATTTATTGACAAGAGTGCCGATGACGCTTGGACTTTCTTAATCGAAGTCATTTGAAAAGACTCAACGGTGGGAGTCCATCCGTGAACCGAGAAGGACTACCCCCGCAAACAATGTTCATAGAATCGAGTCGACTTTGAGGGAAATGCAAAAATGGCATCTTTGGCCCGGAGAATAGAAATGCTTGAATTGCAGAAAAATGTAAAACCTAATGCCCCTACTCTCCGTGACCAAATTGATATGGCCACTTGTGCCGCATGCCATAGCTCT
Source organism: Papaver armeniacum (assembly GCA_023531295.1). Lineage (NCBI taxonomy): Eukaryota > Viridiplantae > Streptophyta > Magnoliopsida > Ranunculales > Papaveraceae > Papaver > Papaver armeniacum. Next base: position 190,932 of record JAJJWW010015126.1, read on the forward strand.
GACCACTTAGTGGACAGCTGTCCAGACTTGCACGCATTCCAAGAGTCCAAAACCGAGCAAGCCAATGCATTATACCATAGGCAAGAGAACAACCCGTATTCTCAAACCTACAACCCAGGGTGGAGGAATCACCCTAACTTCTCATGGTCTAAAGGGCCGGTACACGGGGGACCAACAAATAACAACCAAGGATACTCATATCCTAGAAACCCTCAAGTACAACCACCCACTCAGTACCCTGTAGAGAAAAAGCCTAGCTTTGAAGACTGTGTCGTTATGTTAACCCAAAATCTTTCAAAACTTGAGAAAACAACCGACCAACGTTTCACAAACCTAGAGCTTAAGATAGGTCAAATCTGTGATGCATTGAATGAGAGAGAAAAAGGCAAACTTCCTAGTCAACCCCAACAAAATCCAAAGAATGTGTTTCAAGCAGGCTCCTCTACCTGCAATGAAACTTCACATAGTCATGCGAATCTTTGTCACCACTCTCCGTAGTGGTAGAGTTGTTGAGAACCATGTAGGTGTACCACAGTCAAGCGAGTCTACATCAGACTCACCAGTACACACAACACCGCAGAAAACATCTAATGTAGAGAAACAATCTGAGCATATTGATAAAACCAAGAGTCCTACTGATATAGATGTTTCTTTGCCAAGTCATGCACCTGTTGCTCCATTCCCGCAAAGGTTGGTGCAACAGAAGGGGGGTACCCAATACAACGAGATTTTGGAAATGTTCAAAAGAGTTAACATAAACATTACATTTCTCGAAGCAATCAGGCAAATACCCGCCTATGCTAAGTTTTTGAAGGACCCGTGCACACAAAAGCGAAAGCTTCATGTGCATAAGCGTGCCTTTCTCACCGAGCAAGTAAGTTCAATTATTCAAAACAAAACCCCACCTAAGTTTAAAGACCCAGGTAGCCCAACTATCTCTTGCACTATAGGTGATCATACAATCAGAAAAGCTTTATTGGACTTAGGAGCTAGTGTGAATCTCTTTTGCCATATTCTCGTGTATGTGCGGTTAGGTCTTGGGAATTGCAACCCACCCCTGTTACGCTACAATTAGCGGACAGATCTGTGAAAGTCCCTCGGGGAATCGTTGAAGATGTGCTAATCAAGGTTGATAAATTTTATTTCCCTGTGGACTTCATTGTGTTAGATACTCAACCTGTGCAAAATCCTGAAAATCATATTCCCATTATCTTAGGACGTCCCTTCTTGGCAACGTCAAACGCTATCATAAATTGTCGTAGCGGGATATTGAATTTGTCTTTTGGCAACATGACTGTTGAACTGAATGTCTTTCGTGTGAATCAACAACCCATAGAGTGTGATGATGATGAATTGCACGAGGTTAACATGATTGAGAGTCGATTCAAGACTCATTTGTCGACATCTTATCTGTGGACCCTGTGCAAGCATGCATGTTTAGATAATTTTGACTTAGATCTCTTCAATTCTGAGTACATTAGTGAAGTCCACTCTTTGCTAGAGTCTGTGCCGCCCATGGATATTGCTAAGTGGCGAATGCGGTGGAACCCCTTCCACTCTACGATACCAAATCTGCCCCACCTCTTGACACACCACCTAAGCTTGATTTGAAACCATTACCTGATACCCTGAAGTATGCTTTCTTAGGTCCTTCTGACACTTTACTTGTGATTATTGCATCATGTTTAGACACGGAACAGGAAAGTCAACTCTTAGAAGTACTTAAAGAACATAAAGGAGCCTTAGGTTGGACCATCTCCGATCTTAAGGGTATAAGTCCCACAATTTGCATGCATCACATAAATCTTGAAGAGAACACTAAACCATCTAGGGAAATGCAAAGGAGACTTAACCCCAACATGAGAGATGTTGTCAAGGGTGAGATCTTAAAACTGCTTGATGCGGGTATCATTTACCCGGTTCCTGATAGCTAGTGGGTCAGTCCCATTCAGGTAGTACCCAAAAAGTCTGGCATTACTGTAGTTCAAAACGAGATGAATGAACTTGTCCCCACCCGTGTGACCACAGGGTGGCGAGTTTGTATTGATTATAGGAAACTAAACACAGTAACCAAGAAAGACCATTTTCCCCTTCCCTTCATTGACCAAATGCTGAAAACGTTAGCAAAACATAGTCACTACTGCTTCTTAGATGGCTATTCTGGCTACAACCAAATTCACATAGCACCCGAAGACCAACAAAAGACCACATTTACATGTCCTTATAGAACATTTGCTTATCGTCATATGCCTTTTGGGCTGTGCAATGCACCCGCTACTTTTCAACGTTGCATGATGAGCATATTTTACGACATGGTAGATAAGTTTCTTGAGATTTTTATGGATGATTTTTTGGTGTTTGGTTCTTCTTTCGATGAGTGTTTGCATCACCTCACTTGTGTGCTGATTAGGTGTAAGGAAAAGAGTTTGGTTTTGAATTGGGAAAAATGTCATTTCATGGTTAACTCAGGCATAGTCCTAAGGCATATCATCTCGGAAAAAGGCATAGAAGTAGACAAAGCCAAGGTAGATCTCATTCAACACTTGCCTCAACCTCGTTCTGTGAGGGACATCAGATCATTTCTAGGCCATGCGGGTTTTTACCGCCGATTCATCAAAGCTCTTTAGTAAAATTTCACGACCTTTGTGCAATCTTCTTGCAAAAGATGTTGCATTTGTCTTTGATGATGCTTGTAAGGAAGCATGGGAGCAACTGAAGGCTCTCCTTACATCTGCGCCCTATAGTGGACCACTGATTGGACATTACCATTTGAGATTATGTGTGATGCGTCGACTATCTTTGTAGGAGCTGTTTTGGGCCAGCGAGTAGACAAACTTCCTTATGTGATCTACTATGCTAGTAAAACACTTAATGATGCTCAATTGAATTATTCCACTACTTGAGAAAGAGTTGCTAGTTGTTGTGTTTGCATTAGATAAGTTTAGATCTTATTTGATAGGGTCTAAGGTCATCATTTATTCGACCATCTTTGCATTGAGATATCTTTTGTCTAAAAAATATGCTAAGGCTCGTCTAATTCGATGGATACTCTTGTTACAAGAGTTTGACCTCGAAATTCGAGATAAGAAAGGGTTAGAAAATGTTGTTGCTAATCACTTGTCTAGGTTGAATGTTGAATCTGTGATGAATCTGTGCTAATTAGGGAATCATTCCGATGAGCAATTGATGCTTATATGCGAAATGCCTTGGTTTCTTCGATATTGTGAACTACCTTGCTACAGGTAGAATGCCCTTGCATTGGTCTAAAAAAGACCGTTCTAAGTTCTTGGCTGAAGTTAAACATTTCCTTTGGGATGACCCATATCTGTTTAAGTACTGCCAAGACCAAATAATTAGGAGATGTGTCCCCAATTTTGAACAAAGGGACGTCATCTCTTTCTGTCATGACCATGCATGTGGAGGACACTTTAGTGCCAAGAAAACTGCTGCAAAGATCTTGCAAAGCGGTTTCTATTGGCCAACACTGTTTAAGGATTGCCATGCTTTTTGTGTTGCTTGTGACCGATGCCAGAAATTAGGAAGTATCTCTAGGAGAAACATGATGCCCTTACAACCCATTTTGATTGTTGAGCTGTTTGATGTTTGGGGTATTGATTTCATGGGTCAATTTCCTAACTCTGAAGGTAAGTTATACATTCTTGTTGCTGTTGATTATGTCTCTAAGTGGGTAGAGGCCATTGCATCCAAAACCAACGACCATAAAGTTGTTCTTTCTTTTCTTAAGGAAAATATTTTCTCCCGTTTTGGAAACCTTAGAGCAATAATCAGTGATGGAGGTAGTCATTTTTGCAATAGACCCTTTGAATCACTAGTGTGCAAGTATGGAATCACTCATAAGGTAGCAACACCTTACCATCCTCAAACCAGTGGCCAAGTAGAAGTTTCTAATAGGGAAATTAAGCATATCCTTGAGAAGACCGTCAATCCTTCTAGGAAAGATTGGTCTTTGCGCTTAAATGATGCTTTATGGGCCTATAGAACTGCATACAAGACTCCCATTGGGATGTCTCCTTACAGACTTGTGTACGGAAAAGCATGTCATCTACCTGTTGAGTTAGAACACCGTGCATACTGGGTTTGTAAAGAAGTTGAATTTTGATCTTGATAAAGTTTGGTACCCATAGGAAACTTCAACTCAATGAGTTAGAAGAGTTGAGAAATGATGCATATGATAGTGCCAAAACGTACAAACAAAGAATGAAAGTGTTTCACGACAAGCGCATTCTGCGCAAGTCCTTCACACCAGTCGAAAGTTTTATTGTACAACACTCGTTTGCATTTGTTTCCAGGGAAGTTACTTTCTCGATGGTCAGGACCATTCTTGGTACGTACCGTTTTTCCCCATGGAGCTGTAGAAGTTGAAAACCCAGCAACCAAGAACATCTTCAAAGTCAATGGTCAGAGATTGAAACCATTTCTGGAGCATCTTCCACCAGAAGTTGAGACCGTCGACCTAGAAGACCCCATCTATGTGGACTAGACTAGTTCACTTGTGTACATACATATGGACTAACAATCCATTTTCTTTCCCTTTTCTTTTTCTTTTTGCATAGTTCTTGTGTGCTAACCAAACTTTTTGTCTTGCGCTCTTGTTATTTGCTTTCAAAGCATTCATCCTCCTTTGGTTTAGCAACATCATTGTACATCCGGTAATCTCTTCCCTTTTCTCTACTCAACATAGTTCTCTGGGTATGTGACTGTTTAAAATTTTATCATCTGTTGACACATTGAGGACAATGTTTGATTTAGGTTTCGGGGTGCATTTGCATGTAGAGTTTTTAGTCTTTTACACCAAAAAAAAAATTCAAAACTCTTTGTAAATACTTGCATAAAAACCTCCAACTTTTAGAGATTTTAGAGTCACTAGCATGCTTCTAGCTATGTTTACATAGAGAGTCTGACCGAAATAACGAGAACTTGGAAGTCTTGGAGAACACAATCGGGTTTCTTAGTTGATTAGAGCGTTAAAGTTGGATTTAACCATACCGGAGGGCGAATTAGGTGTTGTTTAGATATTCGGTAGTAGAATTGTGATCACCCATAGTGGAGACTACCCATTTTACATCAAGCGAGGCACCAACCTTCATTTTTTGCAACTTTCTAGAAAATCTGTTAGAGTGTGTGTCACCGTACGTCAATTCCGGGTGGGAATGGTGAGCTACCCAACTTCGCACCACTTTCAGCACTATTTTTGATCTCTTGAGTGCTAATTCCGTCAATCATGAGGGTGACGTTTAAAGATGAAAACTTCTTCTAAATACCGATTTGCAGTTAGCATCACTCTCTCCCTCTCAGCAACATCAACACATTCATAGAAACACATCATCGTCAGCAAGCGGAGCATCATCAGAATATTTGAAGAAAAGTTGAAATAGTCCAAGGTTTACGTGCAACAAAGAAAATAAAAGAAAATAAGATGAGAATTAGTGAAGTTTACGAAGTCAAGACAATACAAGTTTTATTGTTTTATTGTTATTTTCATTTCATGTATTTCTAAGTTAAAAAAAAAAAAAAAATGTTTGTCAAGTTTTTGTGAAGTTCAGAAGTTCGTCATCAACATTTGAAGACCGAAGATTGAAGGCGTTTCTATGAATGCTGAGAGAGTGATATTAATTGTCGATCGGGTGAGAAGGTAAGTGAGTACTCCCATCCTTGCTAATGGTTGATTTCCTTTCTTATAGATCATCAGAAAAGATTCTTTTTGTCCACACTTCTGTGGAGTCTCCAGAAATTATTTCGGAAGGTTATCCTTCTTACCTACAACGTGTGCAAGATTTCTCTCTTTATTCCTGCCTGCACACATGAGAGACTAAAAAGCAATCTTTTTGAGTGCAATTATCATAAAACCCTAATGGTGAGGCAGAAGTCGAGGCTTATGATCACCATCGAATCCGAATTCTTTCATATGGTATGGTTACTTCTCGCTCAGCACTTAAGGATGAGAATGCGTTCTTTGGTAATTCTAACTTCTTGTTACTAGCATGCAGAAACTCTATGTCCTCATAGCTCCTTGGATGCTTAAGACTCTTTTACACTCACGAAGTTGGAGAAGGTTTTGTGGGTACACCTCTGGTAAACCCTCACGAGACTACAACTCGTCCACTAGGGACACCTAGGGGTTTAAAGGCTTAGTGCATACGCTAAATGCATTCGAGAGACCCGCGACAGTGGTATAGTTAGGATTTCCTAATTTGTTTCACTTGAGGACAAGTAAAATTCGAGGTTTGGGGGTATTTGATGAGTGCCAAATATTGCATATTTCTACATCTATTTATTGGCATTTAACTCATCTTTTGTGCTCAGAAATTAGATATTATCCCAGATTCTGTGTTTTCTTTGTTTTCAGGAATAAATATTTGTACTAATTAATTTTGTGTTTTTAGGTAGTAAATAAAGCTCGGAGAAATTGAGAAACCAAAAGAGCAGAAAATTGGAGACGAGCGTCTATGGAGCAGAAAGCCAAAGCCCGCGCACGCATCGGCTCACATCACCCTGAGCCGTTGAGATCTCCATCTTATGCATCCAACGGTCGCTCCGTCCTTCCCATCAACACTCGATGCTCCCGCTCGTTTCCTCGATTCTCCCTGAGCCGTTCAGATCTCGCATCGGGCCACGCATCGGATTCACCGAGATCCAACGCTCGCTCCAACCATCGCATCAACCTTTCGCTATACCCGCTCAACACCATAGCCACCACACCCTTATCCATAGACCATTACCTCATTTCCCATCTTCCCTTCTCTTTCTTCCTCCCCCCGACAGAAATCAGAGAAACCCCTTACCCTTCTTCTTCCCTGACCATGGCAGAGTAGAGCCATCTCCACCACCTCCTTCCCTTGTCAGCGACAAACAATAAACAACCGCGCTTTGATTAATAGCTCCTAGCCTTGGTTATCTCTCACATAGCTTCCCCCTTTACCCCGAGAAGCTAAGTTAGAGATAATTAGAGTTAGGGTTTCCTCCAACAGCACATTCAGAGCTACCAGAGCCGAATTGGCAGAAGAAAGAGTTATGGGTATGTCATTAATTGCAGTTTGGAGCGATTGTGAGGTATATATTGGATGTTTTCATGTGAGAGAGGACTAAGTAAGTTTTTAGGGTTTAGTTTACATTTCAATTTTAATCTGTTTTCATCATGTTTGTAATGTTCTAATTTACTTTGCTAGGATTAAAAAATGAAACCCTAGTTCATTGTTCTGATATTCAACTTTATTTGAGTTGTTTTTGCATGTGAAAATTATAAGAGAAGTTCAATTCCAGCACATCAATGCTTTGCTCTCACAATGGATGGCATGTATCCATTGTAGTTAGGATAACATCTTGTGTGAGTGTGTTTGACTCAAGCTTCAACCATTCTTGCTAACCCTTTGATTAGTTGTGCTTAATTAGACAACTAGTGCCCTGAGTTAGTACCTTTAGCTGATAATTGAACTATCCCCTGGTGAAACCCCTTAGGTAAGTGGTAGCCTGACACACTTCCCTTACCTGTAATAGGAGCAAGAACACTCAAATTAGTTGAATTTCATAACCTGAATTAGTGGTGGATTTGATAATCCTAGTGCCTGCAATTTCAATACTTAGATTTCATTTTGCTTTTAGTTTTGTAACCTTCAACTCATTCGTATCGACACCACAGCTCATACAACTCTGTCACTTCACTAGAAATCAGTTAGAATAAGCCTTAGATCACTTCTACAGCACCTCATTTCCCTGTGGATCGACCTGTGCTTGCCCGTGTCTCCAATAGACACTGTGCACTTGCAGTATCACAAGTAGGCATAAAAATAAACACCTTCCCAAGCCTAGCAGCATACTGGCTGATTCAGAGTAGCAGACAGTGGTATATGATGAGACTCGTCGTCGAGCGTTGTATAACACCCCCACAACCCATCGTAGTTCCGGAACATCTGAAGGCCTATTCAATTCTAATCAGGAAGAACAAACATTTCCCAGCACATATTGCGATGGAGTATCCTTGCCGGAAACCCAACACCGTCGCTAGCGTCCGGTGCAGGACTTTCCTTCGCATCGAATGCTTATTATGTCCCTCGGCTGTTTATAGTAACCTCCTGTAGAGCATAACTTGTTATTGGAGCATGCCTCCCTGGTGATTAGTGACTTACCAACCTCTAGTGATTTTTTAGGGCTTATCTTGGGTGGTAGTTGGCATGGTAGTGTGTAGGGTAGTGGTCCGAGAGGTGATGATGGAGCTTATATGGATGTTGTGCCAGATAGTCGGTTTTTGGGTAACTCCAGTAAAACTGGTTAAAATTGTGTTGATTAGCTAGGGCGTAGTAGATGTTTGCTATTTAGTTCTTGTATGACATATTTAGTTTTTCCTCATGTATGTTGGACATCGTATTATCCCTATTTTATGTTCTTCATATTCCAAGTTTAAGTGCGTTATATTTTATTTTCTTATTTCCGTTTACAAAACAATACACCGTTTTAAATCCATTGCGATGATGATATAATTTTATTTTAGCTGAAAAATGGAGTCGGCTATCGTTGGATATATGCGACGACGGAGAGATGCGACATACCCCAAACGGTACCACGATGATAGCCATGGAGATTTGTCATCATGTATCAGCAAATTTTGGAGGAGGCGCATGATTTGCACCAACCCGAACCGGTACAGGTCTTGACTAGAAGAACTGTTAACAGATGTCGTGTGGAGGCAGATGCCAGGATGATACAGGACTACTTTAACTCCGGTTGCAGATTCGGACCTCAGCGTTTTAAGGGACGTCACGGATTGCCCCGAGAAGTTTTTCTTAGAATATTGCCTCAAATTTGCGTTAGAGATCCTGATTTTTTACAGCAAAGAGATGCGTGTAACATCCCGGGTCACTCTCCTCATATGAAAATGCTCGCCGTCATGAAACACCTGGCAAATGGGGTGGCTGCGGATAGCTTAGACGATTAGACCGGGATGGCTACGTCAACAATATACATGTATGCTAAGAAGTTTATGGATGCACTACTTTGGGAATTTAACGACCGTTACATGAGGCTGCCAATAACCGAAGATACTAAGAGGTTATTGGCTCAAAACGAGGCTCGTGGTTTTCCTGGAATGTTAGGAAGCCTCGATTGCACCCATTGTGAGTGGAGGTTATGTCCTACTGAAGAAGCAGGGCGACACGTGGGACACCATAAGAAACTAAATCTTTTTCTGCAGGCAGTTGCATCGTACGATAGATGGTTCTGGAACTATTTTTTTGGCGAGCCCGGGTCTAACAACGACTTGAATGTGTTGGCGCAGTCGGGATTATTTGATAGAGACAATGACGCGTTAGCCCCTACTTGTAATTTCCGTAGCATGGGCAACGAGTACAAACATGGATACTATTTGGTCGACGGCATCTACAACGAAATACCTGGGGTGGTCCATAGCTATAAGAAATGAGATGTTATGCCGCCGATTCAGAAGAAATTTAATGAATACCACCACACAAAGAGGAAGGACGTGGAGCGTGCTTTTGGTGGTCTAAAGTCCAAATGGGGTATAATTAGGAATCCTTGTCGTTACTGGTCTCATCGTGACATACACACAATTATGATAGAGTGTTTAATTATGCATAACATGTGTGTGGAACATGCGTACCGTGATAAGGAATGGGCGACTTTCGATGAACGGGAAGATACACCTCTGGTACAAGGTAACGTGGCAGAATCCGCGCGTATTATCTGAGCCATGCCCGCCGGAGATTCTTGCAAACAGATATCACGAAGCATATTTGGCAGCGTCACCTCCTAGGATTGCGAGACGGTGAATTGGGCCCCAGTGAGGAGGATGATGGCATCCTCAGTTCCGATGAGGATACTACCGATGTGGATGAAAACGCTGATGTTTACCCATTGGGTGATGATAACTTTTATGGGAACGGAGAGTAGGATGCACGGGCTTTTACTTTCGTAAGTGAGGATGCCGCAATTGTTTCCTTTTATAAGACTACTACCGCACTTGTTTCTTAAGACTTGTTGTGTTTTTTTAATTTTAATTATTAATTATGACATTTTAAGATTTTATTTTTGGTAAGAAAATTCGCTTTCATATTTCTCATAATAATATTCATTTTAGATTACGTTAGTATTTTCCGATAAATGTTGGGTATCATTCGCCTAATCTTACTATGATGATTGAGCCTATATACAGCTAGTAATCCGCATACACTTAAACAGCAAACGACCTAAACTTTTTGAAAGAACATTTTCACTATTTACAAATGACCCATTTCTTTCGCACTTATAAACGTCATTTGATGTTCACAAGATTACCTTTTCCATCAGACTACCACTATAAAACCGTCGATAAGGATGCATTTCAATATCACTCCACCAAAAGTATCTTTAACCTCGTTAAAAAAAATATATAGTTTGAAACACGATCCTCTGGAATGAGTTATATTCGCAAGTGAATAAATTTTGTGTCCAAAGTTTAATATCTTGCAGATAAACCAGTCCACCAACCTAACGTGTCAGATATAGTGTTACATAATTTTAATTACTTATGCAATGCACTTCACCGGTGATGAAGATTTAGGAGTAGTGGGAGCATGGATTGCGGTAACAAATCAAGGAACAGCGCGGGGGGTTGACGAAGATCCGAAAGTTTTCTGGAACCGTGTTTTTCAAAACTTTGAAGATCTTACCAGAAACGACAACAACGGAACTAAAGCCTCCGTAAAAAAAAGATTTGGTATGATAACCACGGATGTTGATGCTTTTGTTGCATGTCTGCTTCATGTAAACATAAGCCATCCTACGTTATCCTACGAAGCTCGGGTTAGTAAGCATATCCTTCAATAAATACCGAGTGTTATCACTATTATTATAAATACGAACGCATAATTAAATTATTATTTTTTTTACTAACTTTTACAGAAAACAAGAGCCAGGATCGATTTCCGTGCGGATTCAGATAAGCTTTTCATGTATGATCATCTATACGAGCTACTAAAGTACGTTATGCCCGCATACAATGTGGAATGATTATATACTTCAGATGTATTCCTAATAATAATATGTAGTAATGTTTCAACTAAGTTTAAAGTGGTTTCATTCGAATCGAAAAGTCTAAATAGCATTAAGAGGTACAACATATAAAGTAACTGCTACATTGGAAATTAAATACCACAACGATGGGGGAATTAAAAACTAAAAGGATGTAAAAAAAAAAAACAAATTACATAATGCGACACGATTAAGTAAATACTTAAATTCTTGACAATAGTTAAATGCAACCAACTGTTCCACATTAGGCGTAACGGCGACTTGATCCCTGGCGAATCATAATCTCATTTTTGAGATTGGCGAAATACTCCCTTTCACTCTCGTCGGTTATTTGGCGCAGATCAATTCTCATTATCCCCATGTCAGTCTCACGCTGTTTGTTCCTTGCTAACAACTCGGTGCTCGCCGCCAAATTTCTAATAGAAGGACCACCGTCGTCTGTTCATAGAAAATTCATCATATCCTCAGCCTCTTTTTGGTCCCATTCAAACCTTTGTCCATCCCTTTGTTGGAAATATGCTAATGTCTGGTTCAGTCCTTCAGTTACTCTTCTCTCTTCCGCTCTAGCTCGTTTAGACTGATCCCTACCAGGTGCACGTCGGGGACCTTGATCCCGATAAAATGTATTTCTTCGTCCTTGGTATGAGGATTCACCGTTTGTGGTTTGTGAATCGTTAAACGATTCATCATTGGTCTCCGTAACGCTCATAGGTTGGCTCTGTTGGGAGGCTTGGCTACAAGTTTGAGGAACTAAGATGGACGGATCATATTCCCTGGGAAAGTGCATCTTCAAAATTTCGAAAACCTTTTGATGTCTCCAACGTTTTGGATCTTTCGGATCTTCCTCGTAGAGTACCTCTCAATCCCGGTACTGCAATTAAATTTCACAAAAGGGTATTAGTGACAAGTCCTTTTAAAATTAATAAATACGGCATAAATTAATGTTTTCAAACTCACCATAGATTGCGGGTCGTTTCCACTTGGGTTAGCCCTGAAAACCTCTCTAACATGACCAACATATCTTTTGACCTCCTTTTTCAAAGTGGCTACTCTCGTTTGGAGCGACTTAAGAGATCCGGGTCATTTCCCCGACATTGTGCGTTGTATTCCTCAACAATACGAGACCAGAACTCTCTAGACTCTTGTTCCCTACCTGTAATCGGGTCACTAGTTATCGCACACCAGGCACCTATTACTGCTACATCTTCCATTCTAGTGAATTTTGTCATGACTGCTAATGTTGAAGGATGGGTGAAGCGAGAGATGGAGATGTGGAAGTTCTGATGGACAAATGTATTTAGTGTGTTTAGTTTGGGTGCAACCAAACTGAATTTATAGGCCATATAGAATCCGAACGTTGGGTTTAATTAACGGGACGCTGCTAGCAACCATCGGATCAATCGATCCGTTGGTGATCCAACGTCTAAGAAATGGTATGCGATTTCAAACTGCGCAACTCGCGGGTTGAAACTTCGTAGCACGCAATTTTATTAAATTGCGTGCTATAATTGACCGTTAGATCACCAACGTTTGGAAGAATCCGATGGTTGGTGTCGGTAGATGGTATTTAAATTCTGGTGTGTGACTTCAGCGGTTATATGAAGAGATGAAGCAATTTATACAAACTCTATAATGTTTTAGTATTTTCCTCCATTTTTTTGGTCCCGGGCATTGTTTTTAATTTAAAAATTCGTGTGGTAATAGTGACTAACCTTTTTGGTTGGTTAATAAATGTTGATGTGTCATGTGAGAAGGACATATTATATTGTATTTTTCCATGCATTATTAACAATTTTGGATTTGTCTTTTCTTTTTGTACAAAGATGGTTATTTTAATATTGAACCCACACATCTTCATACGAATCTTCACACTTTTGGGGATATAGTTTTTTTCTTTTTTTCATATCCCTACCCACGTGATTCAATGAACCACCTTATTTGAGTATTCTCCCTATATATATTGTGTGCAAAACAGTAATCATCCCTTGAGAAACGTTGGGTTTTTTTTTTTACCAGTGCTTGTCTTTTGGATTAATGAAGTGTTTCTTTGGCCCCAGTGCTTGAGATAAATGATAGTCACCAAACACATATTAGAACTTCTATAAGTAGTTTGTGTTTTATGTCTATCAGAAACACCCTCAACTACTCTTACTTTCGTTATCTCTTTTTCTATTATAACATACCAAGTTTTTAAGTTTTTTCATACAAAAATATGGCCGGATATTCAAACGAAGAGGATGTCGCGTTAATTCGCGTTTATTGTCGCGTTGCTAGTGATCCTATTATTGGGAGAGACATGGATACTAGGAGTTTGGGAGCGAATCCTTGGAGAATATAGATCGGTGATTCACAACGACAATGCAAGATCCACAAAGTCAATACAGTGTCGAGTCTCAATGTTGAAAAAACATGTTAAGAGATACGTCGGTTTTGTGAGAGAGCGTGTACGGGGAATGGCTGATGGGGGTTATGACGTAGGAACGACTGTAAGTTTTATTATTATTTTTTTCATTTACGTTATTTTTGGACACATTATCCGTAAACTGACACCATAAATGAATTTCACGCACTACCGACAGGGACAAACTGCATATGAGGCGGAGGGAAGATTATGGACACACGGAACGGTTTTTCAAATACTTAAGGATACATTTGGTGAGGTCTTTGATCATGAGTTCTTTCCTCCTCCGTTTCAAGGAAATCTATATGGAGAAGAATCTTAAGACACGACAAAAAACGTCTAAAGGTTTTGTGGGTTAAACCTGTATGTAAACCCTCACGAGACTAAACTCGTCCAGTAGGGCCGCCAACTGGTTTAAAGGCTTGTTACACGAGCTAAGTGTAATCGCGTGTCACACGACAATGACATCCGTTTAGATTTTATCATGTACCTCATATAATTATTTAATAATAAATTGGTGGGGTTTCCAACCAAATTTGTTGGTTATTTGGTAACGTGGTGGATATATATATATTTTCATTTATGAGTGATGATGACATGTCATAATTATTATCACTTTATTTTCTCTAATACTTTCTAAAAGGAATACGTATGTGAACTATTTTAGTTTTGAAAATAATTGAATATAGGCGTCTCCTAAGTGACCACCTAAGCGTCATTTACTTTATATTTCCGCATTATAATTGTTTTATTATAATTAAAGTAAATTACACAAACGTTAATTCCTATTTACTTGATCAGAAATCCTATTGTGTTTGGTTAAGTCTGAACCTTTTTATCATGTAAACATACTTCGTTGTTGTATTTTCTCGATCTCGTATCCATAGACGATCACACGAAGTGTGAACCAATTAGTTGTATTGTCTCGACTCAGTCCACAGTCAATCACTTTCGGAGAAAGGACTTGTAGGTAGGAAAAGTTTTAGCTTGAGGTATATTTGGGTACCCTCGCCTTTTCAATTTCAATGCCATAATAGCGGTATATTGTATAGACCGTCAAGCACTAAGATAGTGGCACCCTACAGGGCCAGTGAAGCGCAAAGGTGGCGCTACACTGTAAAGTACATTGGCTAAGTAATGAATCTTATTGGCCGACACAATGAGGCTTCATTGAGGGAAAAGCAAGACGAGGCCAAAGTTGACAGATGCAACATGCGATGTTGGCATTGAGGCATATTCATGGAATTGAGTTGGCCCAAACTCAAGGATGATGCAAGAAGGTAGATTAGACAAGAGTTGGTCTATGGCATTAGTTCAAGGCTGGCCAAAGCTTGGACAGTGCAAACAAGTTGGTAATGTAAGAGTTGCATTGCTATTGTCAAGCTAATTGGCGAAGTGAAGCATATATGACGCATGAGTAACTAGAGTGAGCTTAAGGAGTTGGCCTCGATGATTGAAGCATAAGGATTGTCCATGCATTAGCTTAGAGTGATAAGCATGCATGGCCAAGAGGGCTGAGCATTGGAGCAAGGTAGAATTCAGTAAAGCACAACAGTGGTGCAATACGGCTTAAGTGACGGTTACGAGTTAGTTATGAGCTTCACAAGCATGCCAATGACGCGTGATGAAGTAAAACGGTTATAAAGGAGTTTATAAGCGTGGGAGACGGTTCCTAACTGCAAGAGAATAGATGTTGGATGATTTGCGCGAGTTGGAAGAGAACTGGCCAGTTAGCATAGTTATTGGCGGTTACAAAACTGCTCCATGGGACAGATGGTTGTCCCATGCGTGTGCAACGGTTGTGCACGGTTTGGCCAAGTGAAGCTGTTGTATAAACAGTCTTAAGGAATGGAAAATTCGGCAGGCTTGCATATGTGAGTGAGAGACTCAAAATATGAGAGTTTTTGTAAGGCTAAGGCTTGGTTCAAGAGGAACAAGTCTGTGTAAGTCCCTAAGTGGGCAAGTTTTGTATTTCTTCTCTTTGATGCAATAAAATGAAGTGATTGTGTCATGTTCTAAGTGTTCTTGGTTGGCTGATTGTTGTTGATAAAGTATGTCAATGTTTGAATGTATTATGGGATGCATTTGAGAAGTTTAGAGAAGTGAAAGAAGGTTGTAAAGACTTTTGTTGTTGACCTGAAGAGTTGGTTGTTTGCATAGGTGCAAACTTATAAGGCTGAAGTGCGGGTGGGTGAAGCTTTATTCACATAACCACTATGCTGCCAGGTTATACTTTCACAGAAAATTTGCAAGAGGCATTTGAAGGTGTGACACTATGCGTGCTCTGAATTGACAAATTACACCAATTACTTGCCAGGGAAAATATGATACCGTTGATATAAAAAAAAATATATATATGATTCCAGATTATTTTTTTGAGTATTTTCTATCTATTTGTGTCACAGCGAAGCGTTAGAACATATGAACCTCAGAGTTGCCATTTTTGAGTATTTTCATGAATTCAACCATTCATCCTATTGACCTATTCATGAGTTGTTGCCAAGGAATAAATGAAAACGAAAGCCTTAGCATTGATGTTTTAGTGTTCTCCAATGGTCTTATGAACGGTGTAATCAAGCAAATCTCCATATCAATCAGTTCAACGGCATGTCTTGATACCATTACACATCAATCAAGACAAAATGGACAAAATAATGCTCTCAAATCTCATTATTAAATTATTCTACAGACAATGCTCCCTAATCTCATTATCCTGACAACTTGAAAATCCCCGCGGAAATATCAAAGCAGCGATCAAAACTCAAGTGTGGGTATTTTCAGCACCACCATTGCCAAAGCCCTCCTTTTCTAGTGAGCCGTCAAGCTAATGATCCTCTGGTGTGAGGATGCAGTGGCAAATGTCTCCACTTCGTCAACTGACTGCATCTCCAGCTTCCAGCTCACCAGGCAAATAAATATCTCTAGAATATGTCTCCCCAGTTCGATTAACTTTCACAAGCAATTAAGGAATTCTTAGTACTAGGGCTTCCAGCATCCTGAGGAAATGGATAAGACAATTATGGTTTAACCAGAGAAAGGGAGAGGAACCATGGAACTCAACCAATTGTTTGAACAAGTAAGAAACACCCCTTATAAACAAGGGATGAATCGTGGAATGGTTTCTATCAACAGTAATACCTTCCTTAGCATGAATCAGAACCATTTCTTCCGAGGCACATAGCGACGATCTAGTAAAAACACAATTCTCCTTTTTTCCTTTTCATTAAACTTGTTCATGGTAACATGCTTGTTTTTGGCAAATTGCTTATTTGGCACGAACAATCCATAATCAACACGCTAGTAGGAATCCGCATCTCTGACATAACGCCATCCAAGCATCCCCCAAAGATATTCCACTAGATTAGACTGCCAGATCAAAAACACTAGGATTAGAATACAAACAAGAGCCAACTCGTAATAATCATTCTCTGCAAGTCCTATACCTGAAAAATGATTACTACTCTTTAAGTCTTGCTGTTTTGTATCTGAAGGCATCTTATCAAGTACCTGTAGCTGGCTACTTGCCCATGAGCTGTGAGCATTTTCTGAAAAGAAGGATCCACAAAACGCTCGGAACACTGCAAAAACATATCTCACATAAGAAACCATGCAGTCCTTGACAATACCTACCAAGAAAACATTAAATTAAAAGAAACAACACTCAACTAATTGGTTACTAATTATCAAACATGAAGCTAATATTCCATCTAAATACATAACAAGCCGACCATTTATGCAGATACAGAAGTAGGTCTCACCTTCCAGGTAGAAATAAGAACATAACAAAGAGCCTCCACAGTTTCACCTTCCAGCAATCAGCATTACTTCGAGCATCAACGAAGTAATGCTGATTGCTGAAAGTAGGATATCTCAATACTGCTCAAGCTCCACATTTGAAAGCTTGACAAGAGCCCAGTATTTGACAAACTTGGAATCTGAGTCTCTAAACACGTACAGGCTTCTTCTTCACAATCATTGTCATTGCATACATTATTAATAGTTGTACCCACGCCTTCAGAATCAGCCAGGCCCACTTCTTCGGGCCAACAAATAGGATTCTATTCCTGCAGGCAAAGAGCGCACACCTGACTGAATCTTCTTCTTAACACAGAAGACACAGTACCAATCACCAGGGGCGCATCTTTCAGGGGTGGATCAAGACATTTGAAATGATAGTTCTTTTTGCAACCCTTCCCATCACAGCAACTGCAATTCAACATGAGAAAAACAATTCAAATCACAGTTTACTTCAATATGGCTCACCACAAAAATAATAATGAACTTAACATTACTAGCCTAGCAGAAAGCAGTGGACATGGTTCACCTAATGCAACAGACCAACATGTTTTCAGGTGTTCCTAGAAGCATCTCATATAAATTTATTAGAAGTGTCTACCTTCACATTTTGACTATTTTATGCCAAGATATCAAATCAACTAACCGAAGGTGAAAAAAGCAACAGTTACCTTGAGCATTCCACTTCCACCAAGCTTGTAGATAACACAAACATCATCTCCACCTCCCGTTTCCGTCATCAACACCATTCTACATCCTTGCAACATTCTTCAGGGCATTCTTCAAAAATCTTTAGCATTAATTTTCCCACCATCCCGGTGCATCCAAAAGATAAACATCACACAAGACATATAAAAATTATTAACTAAAATAAACCCGGATGACAACAAGCTTCCTCATGTGTATAATTAGCTTATTCCTCAGGTGAATAATTAGCTTCAGAACCTTAGAGCTGACACGTAAAAGGCCGAGGAGAATATACCAGGCACAATAACATTCAATTGATTAAACAGCATTTAGATGTACTAGTCTTTGCTTGCAAGAAAGTAAATGACAATGATAAAATAGCCGCCTCAATTAAGAAATCTCTGTGAGAATGTGCAAAGCGTTGTATTCTACGTGATTTCTACAGAATGTATTTTGTGAGAATGTGCAAAGCGTCACGTCAAGACACGGATGACAAACTTTAATGATAACTGGTAAGTATCCTATTTCAAGCTTGGATGAAGTACACTGCCAATATGTCACTTATATAATACACAGCGACTTGAGTTCAAAAAAATTGTACCATGAAAGCTGATTTCTGGCAAAAGGATCTCCAAATCGAGGATTGGTGTGATCAACCGCACGCATTTTGGCCTCTTCATCACCGCCCTCGCTTATATCAAGAGGCTCATTCAATCACGAGTCATCCCCACTAGAGGATCATATCAATGATCAGTAAAATGACAAGAATCGATATATAGTATACCAAATATTAAAGAAACTTCAT
This sequence comes from Papaver armeniacum, assembly GCA_023531295.1. NCBI lineage: Eukaryota > Viridiplantae > Streptophyta > Magnoliopsida > Ranunculales > Papaveraceae > Papaver > Papaver armeniacum. The sequence goes on from JAJJWW010015126.1 coordinate 209,660, forward strand.
GTTGGACTTTACAGAGCACCACATCTTGATCTCAGCAGAGTTATGTTTAGGGTTATAAAAACATTTACTAACCATCTCAGAAACAAAACTTCGTCTAGGACCTCTAGGTTTTCTACGCTGCGTCACAATGCCTATTTGCTCCAAGTCCTTGGCACTTATAAGATGAACAAGATCTGGCCCTCCAAAGGTTGTAGGTTCCTGAGGTGAATAAAAACAGAGCATCAAGATTCTATTTATAACTAGGTTCATTAATCAACTGTACTATGTCAGCGACAATTTATCTTTATCAATCTATGTCAGCGACAATTTATCTTTATCAATCAAAAGAATAAATAAAGCGCCATTAAGAAGAATATAACAGACCACTTCATTAGATTGTTAAAGATTTGGGAGAAAAATACCTCCGTAGCGATGTCATGGAGATGACCATCAAATTCCATTGAATCGGGTATAAACAGCAACTCCAACATGTTACATGTTATTCCAATGTAAGAAAAAACTTTTACAAAGTCCTTGTATACGAATGTTGCCGTATCAGTTGAGTCACACTCAAGAACCGCATAATATCTGAAAAACATAAACCCAATGACTATGATATCGAAGACACCAATTATGTATCACATGAATGCAGTAAAATAAAATGAGGCTAGCAGAAGCCCATTAAATAGCTGCTGGCATTATACTGTTCCTACTAATAGGAATTGTACCACAAAGTTGTATTTTATGCAGGTAATATTTCTCATGGGTCTATGAATATCACCAAGTTAGAAAGTCTAAACGACTGGATGCTCTTTAAAGCGTAAAAAAGTGTAGAATCAAAGTGATTGGTTGGCTCTTCCGATTCGGAATAATGCCTAAAACTACATATCATCACCAAGATACATCTATAAATAAAAAAACTAAAAAAATGATAAAAGGAAATGATTGTCTTTTGCAGTTCACAAAATCACCTTCGGGGACTTTCCACGGAAGCAGGAATATGTACTTTGTCAATTTCATCATCAAACAAACCACCTGGACCATCTTCTTTGATATTTTTTTCAGTCGAGTACACGGCAACGGACTTAATTTGCCCACCTTTAGGAAGAAAGTAACGCATCCTCCCAAATAGGTCAGCAGCCTACACAAAAAAAAAAAAAAAAAAAGTTTAAAATGCCTAGAATAGCATATTAACAACATTACAATTCTTGTATAATCCAGAACTAGTTATTCCCGAACCACTTTCTAATTCATTCATACAAGAATTTTTAAACTCAAGCGTTTAACAATAGAGCAATTACATGTAGATAACCCTAAACGATCTCCAGATAATCCCATGAAAGATGAGACTATCCAAACAACATTAGGAAGTTTTAGTGAATTGAATCAATTGATACTTAAACGTGTGAGTACAATACCTAGCGACTTGTAACGTTGAGAGATAGAGAGATACTCACCCGAACTTGACTTAGGTCTAATCTAAGGATCGCCAGTCTATGAGTCGCTTGTCCAATCTGCAGTATGTTTTCCTCCTGTTTGCAATAACAAAAAGAAGATTAAGAAGCTTTATGTGTAGACAAAATTATGTAATATTAGAATTTTATAATAACAATAAACTTTTGACTAGTCTATAGGTAGACGGTGTTTGTATGTTGCTGACTTGTCATCTGACCACCCCAGAGACAGATGTCAGGTTGTTTTTCATTTTCTAATGACATTTGACTCGCATTGAAGGCAAGTCAGATTTGGGCAATTCAGCTGAGCCAACAAGAACAAACACCCTTATAGTCCATATAAAAAAATTCATAAAGAGAAATCTAAACTCGCGTGTAGAATACACCGTATTTACTATAGAGAGTTTATGCTTTCTTTGCTATTTTTCTTGCGAATTATGTACTTTACGCGTGTTTTTGAGTTACTAGGTACTCTGGAGTCGCACGGAGGAAAAGAAGCGGAAATCATTCAAATTGAGCAAAAAGGGCTAAATTGTCGTTTCAAAGCAACAACGAACAATATCTGGAACTGAGCCACGGTTAAGGGGCATCTCTATGTGCGAAAACATCATTTCAAGGGCGAATGCTGCGCGGAGCCAATCCAAGGAATTATGGGCTGGCATTTTAGTGGCCTATATCAACTTGTAGGGTGCCTATATCAATCTTGGTTCCTACCTAGCCCCGGATTACAGGGGTTCTCGTGTTCTCTCAATCATTATCTTCTCAAAATCAAGACAAGAGAGAAAATGAGACTTTGCTATTGTTGTGTTCGAGAGCAGCTGTGAGAGATTAGATCAAGAGATTAAGGGAAAGAAAATGGAAGAGATTGAATAGATGTTGGGTGAAATCGATTTGAGTTTGATTCTGGGCGATTTGAAGAGAGGCTGCTGTGTTGAGAATGAACTCAGGAGAGATCGAGAAAGAGAGAAGCGGCCATGGATCGATGTGTTAGAGGAATTCAGAGGAGATGAAATTACTGTGTGAATCTCAGATGGGTTCTTGATTTCGGGTGATTTGATGGTGAAAACGGAGATGGTCGAATCTAGAAAGGGATTGGTCTGTGTTGTTTGAGTGAAGGAACCGTAAACTGAGAAGAAGATTATAATAGAGATTCAATTCAACCGTGAGAATAATGGAGATGGGTTCTTGTTGATGTTTGAAATTTGAGGACAAAATGGATGAATTAGGGTTTTTGAGTTGCAAGACCCTGCTGCTGTTGGAGCTGTAATGGAGTTGAGGGAAAACTCAGTGAGATTCAGGGTTTGCTTACAATTGCAGCAAAAGATAAGGAGAATGGAGCGATTCTTTGTTGTACGAGAGAAGATGTGAAGATGGAAGTGCTCGGTGGTTGCTCCGAGTTAGTTGGTGTGGCTTTGACCGAGAAGGAGGTGCGAGAATGTGGACTGGAGCTTGCAAGACTTGGAGTTGGTTATGTTGCAGTGGCTTGAACCTGGTGGAATTGAAGTGATCTTTGGAGAGTAATGGCAATGGAATCGTGGTCAGAATCGTAAGGAAGGGGATAATGATTCAAGGTTTAGGCGGGTTACGAGGATTAAATGGAGAGCAGGCATTGGAGTTGTGGTTCGACCAGATGGGTGGTGGCAATGAAGTTGGAGGAGACTGGACTGCGGAGTTGAAGGCATACTTTTGCCGCCATGGAAGTTACAAGGTTTGTCTTGATGTTATAGAGAACAACACGAGAGAGATGGAGAATAGGCGGAGAGTGAAATTGCAGGTGTTGGCTTGGGTGCACGTGTGTTAATGGGTGTCTACGAGATGAAAATGTTAGATGTATGTCTAGGATACGAGGCAAGAGCGGTACAAGAAATTGGGTGGAGTTTGTTGGGCTGATGAGAATGGCGAGCGCAACTCGGGCGGTGGTGGTTGTTTCGAGAATAGGAGTTGCGGTTTGTGGATATTAAGCTAAAGTGCGGGCAAGAGGATGGAGGTGTCTTGATGATTTTGGAGGAATGCTTGATCTTGAACTGGGCGAGGAGGCATGTGTTGCAAGGAAGGAGCTTTTAGTTTGTTGCCATATATGTACTGAGGTTTGTGTTTTTCCCATGGGCATTAGGGTTCGAGTTTTGGTGGAGTTCTGGCAGTAATTAACGAATGAAGAGGATGAACTCGCAAAGGTTCATGACTGAGATGGTGTGAGGCCAAAAAGTATAGTAGTGCTGTGATGCTGCTACTTTGAGCATAGCAGGTGCAATGGCTGTGACAACTGCAGTGCAAGGAAATTGAATGTTGATGCTGTTTAGTTATGCAACAAGGAATAGATGATGGATTGAGGCTGGGCACTGGAGTAGTTGATGGTGATTCAGAACAGGAATGGTGAGATGCAAGTGGTATGAGTTGCAGGCCATAATGGCTGGAAGTGCATTGCTACAGCACAATGATTGTGCATCATAGGTCAGGCTGTGCAATAGACCTAGGCCAAGGCCACTCAGCCCAGCCAAGGTCTGACTAGCCAGCTGACATGAACCTGACTCATCTGACAAGTGACCCTGACTCGTTCCTAACTCGGTTTGACTCGGTCTGACCGAGTTGACCCGTTGACCCGACTGATCCGACCCGTTGACCGGTGGCCGGGCGGACTTTGCCGGTCACCGGAGCTGTTTTCCGGCGACTTTCCGGACGATTTCCGGCCACAATCCCAGACTTCCGGCGACCGTTTTTGGGGTGTGTTTTCTACACGGGTTTCTCTTACTCGTGGGCTTGGTGGATTCTCATCTAATGGACTTTGAAGACTAGACCTAATTTTAGAAGTTGGAGAAAGCTATAAAAGGGAAGGTCTTCTACAACTTATGTCATATCTTATTCTTGGCACTTTGGAGAGCCGTTTTTGGTTGCACAACTAGGGTTTGCTTTTGTTCATCTTCTTCTTTATTCCATTGATATTTTGTGATGAACTCCATAGCTATGAGTAGCTAAATTCTCTATTATTGGTTAAGGATGTAGTCCGATTTCTAAAACTTGTGTTTGCTTTATGTATTAGTTTTCTCTCTTGTTTATCGTTCAATTCTCTGCGGTTCTTATGATCACATGATTGAAGTATTGTGATAGGATTATGGTGTTTGATTAGTTAAGTGGCCAATTAATTGAACTTGCATCTTAGTCCATAGCTATTTTAGGGTTTTTCATCAAGCGATAACCTTGAATACGAGTAGCATGATATGTTTACGGTTTGTAGTGATACACTCTCGTAATCATATGTAGAGTTTGACCATTGTCCGAATTGTTTTGCGCAACGCATGACAATTGCATTGATTAGCCTATTTTTGAAACTTAATGCTCCTAGGAATTGAACTTGATTAGCGCAAGGCGTTAGGTTATTCTTTAGGTAGAATTCACATACGCAGCCCTAATGTGTGTGTTGATGAACTTGAGAAATTAATAGATTATCTTGCTTTCTTGATTCTCTAGGCTTTTGATAACGCAAGAGATTAAATCGTAATTCTATTCATAAAAGCAAGCACATGTCTGAGATTGAAGATGAATTCCTTGACCAATATCTCTCTCCATTGATTACTTTCTACAATTTACTTTGCTTTTAATTTACTTTTATTGCTTACATAAAATTCAGAAATCCCCCCAATTGGTTACTCTAAGAAATTGATTACGAAATAACTACAATCGCCTCCCTGTGGATACGAACTCTTTCTTATCACATACTTTAGGAAAGTGAAATTATTTTTGACGATCGACAAATGCGATCAAATTTTGGCGCCGTTGCCGGGAGGCACACTGACTAGTTATTAAGTTTTTAGTTTCTTTTTACAAATTCTCGCTTTCAGCTTTGCTTTTTGTTTCTTGTCTTGTTTCTCACTTGTTTGCGAGAATTGTTTTGCAGGTACCTAATCTCACGGCTTCTAAGGATTGGAATTATCCAAGGTGCGGGATAGCTACTCGACGCGGCACAATACTCCAACCAAGTCAAGACACAACAGACGAGCACGAGGAGGAAGTAGGAGAAGAGATTTTCCAACAACAAGAAGAAGGAAAAGAGGTTCCAATCGTAGAGGAAACACACGTGGAAGAACAAGGAGCAATGGGTGATGCAAATCGTTCACTCAAGGACTTAGCTTCTCATAGGCTTGATATACAACAGGGGTGTATTCAAACGGACTCTACTTTTGAAATTAAACCGGGGTTGCTTAGAGAATTACCAAAGTTCCATGGCATGGTGAATGAAGATCCAAACAAACATATTATGGACTTCCACACCATTGTCACGGCCATGCTTCCAGCGGATGTTGCAGCGGATGGTGCAATGTTGAAAGTTTTCCGTTTCTCTTTAATGGATAGTGCTAAGGATTGGTTGTTCTATTTACCTCCGGAAGTGTCACAACATGGAATGGGTTGAAGAAACTCTTTTTAGAGAGATATTTCCTGCATCAAAGGCTACTCAAATTCGCAAGGAGATTTGTGGGATGAAGCAAAATGTGGGAGAATCTCTATATGAATGTTGGGAACGATATAAGAGATTGGTGGCAAGCTGCCCTCATCACCAATTTAGTGATGCTATGATCATTCAATATTTCTATGAAGGACTCCAATCAAGTGATAGGAATCTCCTCGACGCTGCGGGTGGTGGTGCACTAGTTAACAAGACGGTGGCACAAGCTAGAGAGTTGATTGAAAACATGGCAGCGAACTCACAACAATTCTTGAGTCGTGGTTCGGATGTGCTTCTAAGAAGGGTGAGTGAAGTGAGCGAGGTTGAAGAGCTTCGTCAACAAATGGGTAACATGAACGCAATGCTTCAACAAGTTGCAGCCCAGCGGTGATACCAAGTTCCTCTCAATCTTATGAAGACGAGCAAGCTAATGCGATCTTTCCAAATCAACAAAGACGGTATGATCCCTACTCCAACACTTACAATCCGGGATGGAGAGATCACCCCAACTTTAGCTATGCCAATAAGCAAGGAGCGGTTCAACAATCTAGTTTCAACAACCCGAGTGGATTTCAACCTCAACAACAACAATTCCAACCAAGACAACAATTTCAACAACAACAACAACCTCAAAATATGGGGTCCAATATGGAGGAGTTCTTTGAAATCTTTTATGCAAAGAACGGAGAGTTCGGTTAAGGAGTTGCAAACTCAAGTTGGTTCTATGGCTATGGAGTTGAATCAATTAAAGGCACAAAATGGTGGGAAACTCCCTTCTCAACCTATCAACCCAAAAAGAGGGTGTTAATGCAATTACATTGAGAAGTGGTACACAACTTGTGCAACCCGAAGTTGCGATTCGGGCGTGGTGGAAACACCAAAGGAACCTGTTTTGGAGGAGAAAACCGAGGATTCTCCCCAAACTTCTGAGGTACCTATTTCTAACTCTAAAACTCCGGTTTCTACTTATGTTCCTCCTCTACCTTTCCCTCGCAGATTTGCAAGTTCTAAGAAGGCGGAACTAGAAAAGGAGATTTTAGACGTTCTAAAAAACATCCATGTGAACATCCCACTCATAGATGCAATCAAGCAAGTTCCAAAGTATGCAAAGGTGTTGAAGGACTTGTGTACCAATAAGCAAAGGCTCAAAGGTAATGAAGTGCTTAGTGTGGGGGGAATGCTTGGCAATCTTACAACATAAACTCCCACTTAAGTGCAAGGACCGGGTAGCTTTGACATTCCGTCACAATTGGTAACACCAAATTTAACAAAGCTATGTTGGACTTAGGTGCTTCCGTTAATGTCATGCCTCGTCTATGTACAATTCACTTGATCTTGGTCCTCTTAAAAGGCCGGAATTGTGTTGCAATTAGCCGATCGTTCTAATGTCTACCCAATGGGTATTGTTGAGGATGTTCTTGTGCGGGTTAATCAACTTGTATTTCAGCGGACTTTTGCGTGTTAGAGATGGATGAAGGTTCACCGGACTCGTCTCTTCCATTGCTACTTGGGCGTCCCTTCATGAAAACGGCGAAAACCATTATTGATGTTGACAAGGGAACGCTAACTATGGAGTTTGATGGAGAAATAATACGTTTCAACATTTTCGAGACGATGAGATATCCTAGCGATGTCCACTCTTGTTTCTCCATTGATATGATGGACACATTGGCGCAACAAATGTTTGAGTTGAATGGTGTTGATACTTTGGAAACCGTTCTCACTACTCCTATTGACAATGGTCATGCGTATAGTGATGAGATGAAAGAAACCATTGGTTCTCTTAACTCATTACCGGAAAAATCAGCAATTAAGAATGTTTCATATGCGTCTTTACCTTGCAATAATGAAAAACTTGTGCCATCTATTGTTAAACCTCCAAGTTTAGAATTGAAACCTCTTCCAAGTCACTTAAAGTACTTGTACTTGGGTGACAATGAAGATTTACCCGTGATTGTTTCTAACGAGCTTAATGAATTACAGGAGCAAAAACTTCTAAGGGTGCTAAGGACGTACAAGACGGCCATAGGATGGACAATTGCCGATATCAAGGGTATTAGCCCGCCGCGTTTGTATGCATAAGATCCGTGTGGAGGATGATTCAAAGCCTACAAAGGGAAGCGCAACGCCGTTTGAATCCTCCCATGATGGAAGTGGTGAAAAAGGAGATACTCAAGCTTTTGGACGTGGGTGTTATCTACCCCATATCCGATAGCAAGTGGGTAAGCCCGGTACAAGTGGTACCAAAGAAATCGGGAGTAACGGTGGTGGAGAATGATAAGAATGAACTTGTCCCAACTCGTGTGCAAACCGGTTGGAGGGTTTGTATTGATTATAGAAAATTGAATGCCACCACTAGAAAGATCACTTTCCTTTACCTTTTATTGATCAAATGCTTGAACGTTTAGCTGGACACTCTTACTATTGCTTTCTTGATGGCTATTCGGGTTATAATCGATTGTGATAGCTTAGGAGGACCAAGAGAAAACCACTTTCACTTGTCCTTTCGGTACTTTTGCTTATAGAAGGATGCCTTTTGGCCTATGCAATGCTCCGGCTACCTTTCAAAGGTGTATGGTAAGTATCTTTTCGGAATATGTTGAAAACATAATCGAAGTGTTCATGGATGACTTTAGTGTCTTTGGTGATTCATTTGACCTTTGCTTGAACAATTTGTCTCTAATCCTTGAACGATGTGTTGAAACAAATCTTATGCTAAATTAGGAGAAGTGCCATTTCATGGTAACTCATGGCATAGTTTTAGGCCATATAATATCTTCTAAAGGCTTGGAAGTCGATAAATCTAAGATAGACCTTATTCGTGCTCTAACCCCTCCCACTACGGTGAGGGAGATTCGTTCTTTTCTTGATCATGCAGGTTTTTATCGTAGGTTCATCAAGGACTTTTCCAAGATAGCATCACCACTTTGTACCATATTGCAAAAAGATGTGGTTTTTAACTTTGATGAGAAGTGTGTGGCGGCATTCAATCGTTTGAAAGAACTTTTGATTTCAGCCCCTATCATTAAACCACCGGATTGGAGTAAGCCGTTTGAACTCATGTGTGATGCAAGTGACTATGCGGTTGGTGCGGTGCTTGGGCAGCGTGTGGGAAAGCTTCCTCATGCTATTTATTATGCTTCTAGAACGTTAAATGAGGCCCAACAAAACTACACAACCACTGTAAAAGAGTTATTAGCTATTGTTTTTGCTTTAGAAAAGTTTCGCTCTTATCTAATTGGTACAAAAGTTGTTGTCTTTTCCGATCATGCAAAGACTTAGATACTTGCTTACAAAGAAAGAGGCGAAACCGAGGCTCATACGATGGATTTTACTCTTGCAAGAGTTTGATCTTGAAATCAAAGACAAGAAAGGAATTGAGAACACCGTTGCGGATCATTTGAGCTGACTTGTTGTGGACAAGGAGACTATCCCGTTGCGTGAAAGTTTCCCGGACGAGCAACTTTTCTCAATTGCCTTTGGAGAACCATGGTACGCTGATATTGTTAATTACTTAGTGTCTAAACAAATCCCAAAGAACTCGTCTCGTCTTTGAGAGGGACAAACTTAAGAAGTTAGGAAACCAATACATATGGGATGATCCATACTTATGGAAGCATTGTAGTGACCAAGTAATACGTAGGTGTGTTCCCGAAATTGAATTTAATTCTATCTTGTCTTTTTGCCACTCATATGCTTGTGGAGGACATTTTGGGAGTAAGAATACCGCTCTCAAGGTATTAGAATGTGGTTTATTTTGGCCAACTTTGTTTAAGGATGCACATGCATTTTGTATCACATGTGATAGGTGTCAAAGAACCGGCAATCTAGGTGCTCGAAATCAAATGCCGCAAACTATTATTCAATTTGTGGAGGTTTTTGATGTATGGGGAATTGATTTTATGGGCCCTTTTGTTAATTCTAATGGGAATTATTATATTTTGCTTGCTGTGGATTATGTCTCGAAATGGGTGGAAGCTAAGGCCGCCCCAACTAATGATTCTAAAGTTGTTTCAGATTTCGTGCAAGCTAATATTTTTGCAAGGTTTGGAATTCCAAGGGCTATAATTAGCGATGGAGGTTCACATTTCAAAAACAGGTTCTTGCAAAGCTTGTTAAGGAAGTACAATGTGTCGCATAGGACTGCAACTCCCTACCATCCGCAAACTAATGGACAAGCCGAAGTTTCCAACTGAGAGGTGAAATCAATTCTTGAAAAGACGGTAAATCCAACAAGGAAAGATTGGAGCTCGCGACTTAATGATGCTTTGTGGGCGTATAGAACCGCATATAAAACACCTATTGGGATGTCTCCTTTTAGGATTGTTTATGGTAAACCTTGTCACTTACCCGTGGAAATTGAGCATAACGCGTTTTGGGCTATTAAGCAATGCAACATGGAGTTGGATGGGGCTGAAAAGCAAAGAAAGTTACAACTTCAAGAGCTAGAGGAGATTCGTAATGATGCATTTGAAAGCTCACGGATTTACAAGGAAAAAACGAAAGCTTTTCATGATAATATGATTTCTAAGAAACAATTTTGCATTGGCGAGAAAGTGCTTTTGTTTAATTCTCGTTTGCAATTATTTCGGGTAAACTAAGGTCACGTTGGATTGGACCTTTTGTTGTGACTAATGTGTTTTCTCATGGTGCAGTAGAAATTCGTAGTTTGGCTACAGGAAATGAACTTAAAGTGAATGGGCACCGGTTGAAACCATATTATGAGAACTTCTCTTCGGAAATCGTGGAAGGAGTTAACCTTGTGGAAGTGCTCCCTCTGGAGGAGTCTTAGAAAGCAAGGAGATAGTCGGGCTGACGACTTTAAACCAAGCGCTAATTGGGAGGCAACCCAAAGGATGAGTATTTCTCGTCTTGTATTTATTTCTTTTCTTGTTTTTAGTTTTTCTTGTTTTGTTTTCTTTGTTTTTGCTGATTTCTTATTAGGATTTCCCACCGTGACTTACTTTGGACAATTCAATTTACATTGAGGACAATGTAAAGTTTAAGTGTGGGGGAGTGGTTTATGTTGTAAATTTTTGCAATTTTTCAACTTTTTGTGAACTAGTGAATAAGAAAACTCCAACTTGTAGTTATTTAGAGTCACATAGTATACATGTCGCTAAGATTACATCGAAATTCTCATAATAGTGACTGAACTTAGACAGAGAACATGATCGGGTTTCTTAACCGTATGAGAGTTAAAGTTGGATTTAACCATGCCAGTGGCAAATAAGGTGCGATCGAATTCGGTATTAGAACGGTGATCCCCTATAGTGGAGACTACCCATGTTACATAATGTGAGGCACCAACCTTCAATTCTTTGTACTGTCTAAATTTGTGCTTTTAGAGTGTGTGTCACCGCACGTAAATTCCGGGCAGAATGGTGAGTTGTCCAATTTCCCACCATAGAAGCACTATTTTGATCTCTTGAGTGCTATTTTTATCAACCATGTTGGTGACATCGAATTGCTAACTTACATTCCACTTGTGATCCTGTTCATGATTAGCACCATCCACCTTATCTCTCTCTATACCAACGGGTCCATAGAAACACCATCATCATCAACAAGAGGAGCATCACAAATTCGAAGGAAAGTTGAATACGTTCGAGGTTTACAAGCAACAACACGTAAATGGGCGGATTTGATTTGAGTAAAGCAACAAAAACAAAGCGAGAATTTTTATAAGTTGAAGACTATAATACAAGAGCGGAAATTATCAAGGATGAAAGTTCGAGAAGTTTATGATATCAAGACATATAAGTTGTGAAGATTCAAGCGGTAAAGTACTTACACCATGGCATTGTACTTACATTTTTTATTTTTATTTTGTATTTTACTTTCTCTTGTCTTGAAAAAAAAAAAAAAAAAAAAAGGCGAGGAAATGTTTAGGTTTGTTAATAGTTTTTATTTTGTTTTATTTTTATTTCTTGAGACTCCTTGTTACTGGAGACGGTCCTGGTTTTGGTCCTTTACAGTGGAGACTCGCTACATTGCCCATCAAGGACGGTGGCTTGGGCATTTACACTATGGCAGACACCCGCACCTATTGTTATCTAGCTTCTCAGAGCCAGACTTCTTCGCTGCAAAAGGTGATACTGGGTAACTTGTTCTCAACAAACAAAAGCTCTGCTCATCAGTTGGCTCTTGTAACTTCATTCAGTATGTGGACTACCGTCTTCTTATTGCGTCGATGATCTTTGCCCCCCTCCCTGGCAGTCACTTATTTTGATGCAGTTAAGAAGCAAATCCCAGACCAATTTTCTATGTCTGCAAGAGATTCCATTTTGTGGCAGTGCAACCAAGTTAAGCATGTACAAGATTATTTGTTAGCCTTACCTATTAGTGGGCTTAACCAATGCCTGGGGCCTAGACAGTTCAGGGCTGTCCTTTGTTACCGTCTTGGTATCCCATTGTTTGTTGAGAATGGTTTATGCTCAAGTTGCAACAAATCTATGGATATCTTTGGGGATCACGCGCTCCATTGTGCTAAAGATGTTGGGATTAAGTTTCGACATGACTTTGTACGGGACATTGTTGCTGACATTTGCTACAAGGCTAGTGTACCCGCCCGTAAGGAAGTCTCTCTTGGGTTTCTGTCAGACGATGACAAAGCCTTACGGCCTGCTGATATTCTCGTCCTTAACTGGGAAAATGGTCAAGATGTGTGCATGGATGTTACAGGTGTCTCTCCTTTCACGGGTGATGGTATTCGCTCCTTCGTTCCAGGCAAAGCTATCTCTAGTGCTGTTTCGCGTAAACGCTCTAAATACTTGGACAAGTGTGTCTCCCATGGATATGGTCTAGGCGTTCTAGCTTTCTCCACCTTAGGGGAACTTGGAGAAGATACTTTATGTTTTTTCAAGCGTCTGAAGAATTGTTTAGTTAACAATGACGCAAGTAGTGGTTTTGGTAGTTTCATTTTTCATAGGCTAGGCATTGCTATTCAGAAAGGTGTTGGTGCCCAGCTTGTTGCTAGGTTGCCGCCCATAGCTTTGTAATCGTCTTTACTATTACTATTAATAATTATGTCTAAAATAAAAAAAAATAAAAAAAAAAAAAAGATGAAAAAAAAAAAAAAAAAAAAAAAAAAAAAAAAATTTGGGTTTGTATAGTTTGTTTCTACTTTTGTATTCTTTCAATAAAGCCTATGGAAAGAAGGAATATCTATAATGAAGTTTCAAGCGACAAGGAATTTGAGGGAAAGAATCATATTGTCAAGATTCTACGAAGTTCGAGAGTTATCACCGATAGAAGACCGAAGACGTTTCTATGGATGCTGTGAGAGTGGTGCTAGTTGCACGCCGAACGGATTCACTATAAGTAAGCATATTCCCACCTTCGTTAAATGGTTGATTTCCTTTCGAAGAGATCGTCGAGAAAAATGGGTTTTCAAAAATATATAAAAGATGTGGGTTTTCAAAATATTTGGAGGGTTTTTGCCTTCCTACCATTCAACGTGTCTCAGGATTCTATCTTCATTCCAACCTGGACACATGTGTGACCCATAAAAAGCTGTTTATTATTGAGAGCAGTTTCATAAAATCCTTTTTTGTGAGGCAGAGTCGAGACTTTTGATCACTCCGAACCCGAATTTTAGTCGAGAAGGGATGGTTTATCTCTCTATCAACTTTTAAGAATGAGATTGTGTTCATTTATGTGTCTAACTTCTTATGACTAGTGTGCATAATCTCTATGTCTTCTTAGCGCATTGGATACTATCAATACGGAGAACTAGTAAGTTGGAAAAATAGGTTTTGTGGGTAAATCTCTAGTAAACCCTCACGAGACTATAACTCGTCCACTAGGGACACCTATGGGTTTAAAGGCTTGTTATTTATGCTAAAAGTGACCGTAGCCTCGACGACACGGAGTTGTTGTATTTTATTGTTTTGTTTGATTTGCTCGAGGACAAGCAAAGTCTAAGTGTGGGGGAATCTGATAGGTGTAGAATACACCGTATTTACTATAGAGAGTTTATGCTTTCTTTGCTATTTTTCTTGCGAATTATGTACTTTACGCGTGTTTTTGAGTTACTAGGTACTCTGGAGTCGCACGGAGGAAAAGAAGCGGAAATCATTCAAATTGAGAAAAAAGGGCTAAATTGTCGTTTCAAAGCAACAACGAACACTATCTGGAACTGAGCCACGGTTAAGGGGCATCTCTATGTGCGAAAACATCATTTCAAGGGCGAATGCTGCGCGGAGCCAATCCAAGGAATTAGGGGCTGGCATTTTAGTGGCCTATATCAACTTGTAGGGTGCCTATATCAATCTTGGTTCCTACCTAGCCCCAGATTACAGGGTTCTCGTGTTCTCTCAATCATTATCTTCTCAAAATCAAGACAAGAGAGAAAATGAGACTTTGCTATTGTTGTGTTCGAGAGCAGCTGTGAGAGATTAGATCAAGAGATTAAGGGAAAGAAAATGGAAGAGATTGAATAGATGTTGGGTGAAATCGATTTGAGATTGATTCTGGGCGATTTGAAGAGAGGCTGCTGTGTTGAGAATGAACTCAGGAGAGATCGAGAAAGAGAGAAGCGGCCATGGATCGATGTGTTAGAGGAATTCAGAGGAGATGAAATTACTGTGTGAATCTCAGATGGGTTCTTGATTTCGGGTGATTTGATGGTGAAAACGGAGATGGTCGAATCTAGAAAGGGGATTGGTCTGTGTTGTTTGAGTGAAGGAACCAGAAACTGAGAAGAAGATTATAATAGAGATTCAATTCAACCGTGAGAATAATGGAGATGGGTTCTTGTTGATGTTTGAAATTTGAGGACAGAATGGATGAATTAGGGTTTTTGAGTTGCAAGACCCTGCTGCTATTGGAGCTGTAATGGAGTTGAGGGAAAACTCAGTGAGATTCGTGGTTTGCTTACAATTGCAAAGCAAAAGATAAGGAGAATGGAGCGATTCTTGTTGTCCGAGAGAAGATGTGAAGATGGAAGTGCTCGGTGGTTGCTCCGACTGAGTTAGTTGGTGTGGCCTGACTGAGAAGGAGGTGCAGAATGTGGACTGGAGCTTGCAAGACTTGGAGTTGGTTATGTTGCAGGTGGCTTGAACCTGGTGGAATTGAAGTGATGCTGGAGAGTAATGGCAATGGAATCTGTGGCTGTAACTGTAAGGAAGGGGATAATGATTCAAGGTTTAGACTGAGTTACAGGGATTAAATGGAGAGCAGGCAATTGGAGTTGTGGTTCAGTGAGATGGGTGGTGGCAATTGAAGTTGGAGGACCTGGACTGCAGTTGAAGGCATACTTTGCCGCCATGGAAGTTACAAGGCTGTCTTGATGTTATAGAGAACAACACGGAGAGATGGAGAATAGGCAGAGTGAAATTGGGGTGTTGGCTTGGGTCCGTGTGTTAATGGGTGTCTCTCGAGATGAAAATGTTAGATGTATGTCTAGGATACGGGGCAAGAGCAGACAAGGAATTGGCTGGAGTTTGTTGGGTCGATGAGAATGGTGAGCCGCAACTCGAGCGGTGGTGGTTGTTTCGAGAATAGGAGTTGCTTGTTTGTGGATATTAAGCTAAAGTGCAGGCAAGAGGATGAAGCTGTCTTGATGATTTTGGAGGAATGCTTGAGCTTGAACCGGAACCGAGGAGTGTGTTGCAAGGAAGGAGCTTTTAGTTGTTGCCATAATGACCGAGGTTTGTGTTTTCCCATGGGCATTAGGGTTCGAGTTTTGGTGGAGTTAAGCGGTAATGAACGAATGAAGAGGATGAACTCGCAAAGGTTCATGACCGAGATGGTGTGAGGCCAAGGGTATAGTAGTCTTTGATGATCTTCTTGCTTTGAGCATAGCGAGTGCAATGGTTTGTGACAAGCTCGAGTGCAAGGAAATGGAATGTCGATCTTTGTTTAGTTATGCAACAAGGAATAGATGATGGATTGAGGCCGGGCCTTTGGAGTAGTTGATGGTGATTGAGCAGGGAATGGTGAGATGCAAGTGGTATGAGTTGCGAGGACATAATGGTGGAAGTGCATTGCTAAAAGACAATGATTGTGCATCATAGGTCAGGCTGTGCAATAGACCTAGGCCAAGGCCACTCAGCCCAGCCAAGGTCTGACTAGCCAGCTGACATGAACCTGACTCATCTGACAAGTGACCATGACTCGTTCCTAACTCGGTTTGACTCGGTTGACCCGTTGACCCGACTGACTCGACCCGTTGACCGGTGACCGGGCGGACTTTGCCGGTCACCGGAGTCGTTTTCCGGGCACTTCTCCGGCCGATTTCCGGCCACAATCCCAGACTTCCGGCGACCGTTTTTGGGGTGTGTTTTCTACACGGGTTTCTCTTACTCGTGGGCTTGGTGGATTCTCATCTAATGGACTTTGAAGACTAGACCTAATTTTAGAAGTTGGAGAAAGCTATAAAAGGGAAGGTCTTCTACAACTTATGTCATATCTTATTCTTGGCACTTTGGAGAGCCGTTTTTGGTTGCACAACTAGGGTTTGCTTTTGTTCATCTTCTTCTTTATTCCATTGATATTTTGTGATGAACTCCATAGCTATGAGTAGCTAAATTCTCTATTATTGGTTAAGGATGTAGTCCGATTTCTAAAACTTGTGTTTGCTTTATGTATTAGTTTTCTCTCTTGTTTATCGTTCAGTTCTCTGCGGTTCTTATGATCACATGATTGAAGTATTGTGATAGGATTATGGTGTTTGATTAGTTAAGTGGCCAATTAATTGAACTTGCATCTTAGTCCATAGCTATTTTAGGGTTTTTCATCAAGCGATAACCTTGAATACGAGTAGCATGATATGTTTACGGTTTGTAGTGATACACTCTCGTAATCATATGTAGAGTTTGACCATTGTCCGAATTGTTTTGCGCAACGCATGACAATTGCATTGATTAGCCTATTTTTGAAACTTAATGCTCCTAGGAATTGAACTTGATTAGCGCAAGGCGTTAGGTTATTCTTTAGGTAGAATTCACATACGTGACCCTAATGTGTGTGTTGATGAACTTGAGAAATTAATAGATTATCTTGCTTTCTTGATTCTCTAGGCTTTTGATAACGCAAGAGATTAAATCGTAATTCTATTCATAAAAGCAAGCACATGTCTGAGATTGAAGATGAATTCCTTGACCAATATCTCTCTCCATTGATTACTTTCTACAATTTACTTTGCTTTTAATTTACTTTTATTGCTTACATAAAATTCAGAAATCCCCCAAATTGGTTACTCTAAGAAATTGATTACGAAATAACTACAATCGCCTCCCTGTGGATACGAACTCTTTCTTATCACATACTTTAGGAAAGTGAAATTATTTTTGACGCATACGACAGCGATCAGCCAGTTCGAATGAGACCTTCAATTGGTACTTTGGAGCTGTCTGAGAACTAGCGTCAGAAGTTACTGAAGAGAAATGATCATCAGTCATGACACTGACTTCATTTAAAAGGGTGTTTTGGACACCATTTTGCTTTTGTGATCCCGCTTGATGACCCATAAGCCGCACTTCTGCTAATATCCATCCAAGTTGTCTTCAATTAGGAATTTTTTCAGAAACCAAACTAATATGATGAGAATAAAGTAGACCACTAGTTTGGTTCTTGTGTCAGATCAGATATGACGAGATCTCAAGTAGCATAAAGTGGATAATGCAATTAGATAATTGGGACCAGAATATGCTGCACACCTCTAATGCATATATCTCCGAGGGTTGCTTGGAATGCAACTCATGGAAATATAAGTATGAATAAGAAAAGAATGACTTCTTTCATTGGCAAGAGAACATCCATCCACATTGGAATGTGATAATATTATATAGGCCTGCTAGGTAAGTAAGATAATTTGCTAAATAAGTAAATATATAAATGAGTCGTGATTGTGTTATTCGGGCTACATACCTTTCATACAGTGGATCTGTAGGATTCACAACAGACAGAGAAGATTTCACCAGATTTTCAGATGAAGGACCAGTGAAATCAACAGGTAATTTGTCCTCGGATGGACCTTCCTTCTTCTTCTTTTCCACTATGGGGGTTGCATCCTGGTCAAGTACTTGATGTTCATTTTCGGTTTCTTCAGGGAAAAGATCATCGCAACAAAGATCATCTCGATCACTGCCAGACCCATCCTCATTCCACCTTCTAAAATAATTCCTTTTTCTAACATAAAGGTCGGACATTGTGTCAGAGTTTTCTTCAATTTCAGGTTCTGCTTTACCAACTTCCTGTTCATAATTCAATAGGATTCAGAATCGACATGATAAAGTGGTTAAGTGCCCCATACGTACATAACATTGAGAAATCTTTAAAGTAGTAGGTCTTATGACTGTGATTGTGATTCATTATCTTTTGTTTGGTCATGAAAGGTGAGCCACCAGGATACAACATGCACTATATGTCTGTCTATGTCCTCCTGACTAGGGCAGCAACAAAAGTTTGGAATCCTTCCTCCGGTGACTCAATTGCTTTCAACATTGCATTCTATTTCTATCCATCATGTCTATCTATCCACATACCATACATTCATCACTACCAACCTCTCTCTCTCTCTTTAAAATCAAATCAATCAAATAGTAAGAGAGGGAAACTAGCTTAACGTTTGTTTTGATTTGAAAGACAGCCAAACCTAGAAAACATTCTGAATCTAAAGCGTTGCTACAATAAAAATTACCTGATCAAAATGCAATAAAAATTACTTCCTAAATTTAACCTAACGAATTCATCATATTACATTCATAAAATTAACAGTGATCAGGTGGTAACTTACTTAATTAGGTATCACAGAAGAGATTCTGAGGGACGCTGAGCAGTACTAGCGTCAATGGAGGTGTAGAGAGAGAGTCGGAGAGATAAAAAAAAAGGAGGTTTTGATTCTTCTGAGGTTCAGGAGAACAAAACTCCGGTAAATATCCCACTCGGCCAACAAAACAACATCCAGATATTTCCACCCCTCATCGAACCACCCCAGTCCAATTCTTGATTCTTTTGGGGCAGTTGAACAAAGAAACCAGAGGTCCTAAGACAAAAATGAAAGTAAGACATTGTTGTGAACATGAA
The DNA here is from genome assembly GCA_023531295.1 of Papaver armeniacum. NCBI lineage: Eukaryota > Viridiplantae > Streptophyta > Magnoliopsida > Ranunculales > Papaveraceae > Papaver > Papaver armeniacum. The sequence goes on from JAJJWW010015126.1 coordinate 228,563, forward strand.
TGCTACTAGACTAGGATACAAGTCAATCTTTAAAGTATTATAATGACATGGCACAAAGGAGTAACATAAAAACACCGTGAATGTCTAAAGTAGTCAAAGATATAAAATACGACATCTCTATTTACATACTGTACTAGATGGAGAAAGGCAAGTAAGAAGGGCGCCATTAAACAAAATGAAATTTTACTTTATTTTTTTTGGTAAGCACCCAGTATCATCGATAGGAAGGAGGACACGCTCTTAATATCTGACATCAGGCCTGGGTGCACAAAAAGAAAATCACCAAGCCTTGACCCTCAGGTTTGACCTGACATCTTTACTAGTCCAAATCTTTCACACGGCACCTATTGATTTTCTTTCTCTTTTTCCTTTTCTTTCATCCATTCTCCAAACCCTTAGTCCCAAAACATGATCAAACCAGAAAGCAATGAGTCTTCTTGTAGGTCGGCGAAAAGGCTGGACCAAATGTTCAGCGTATTGTGCTAGTTTCATTCTTAAAAAATCGTTTCTTTTTGGCTTCCCCAACAGAGAGTTTATCAGACAGATGAAATGAGGACTCTTGCAATTTTAAAGAAGCAGCTGCGCCTTCACGCTTTGGTTTTTTCCTACAAGGAAGTAAATTCTTGGACACATTTCGCTTCTTTACTTTTGGTTCCCTTGCTGCTACAACCTCATCAACATCATATTTTCCAATGTCAGAACTTGTGGATTTTAGTTGAATAATGCAATTTTAATTTCTATGCCAGAATTGAAACCTACCTCTGTATTTCGCAGATATCTTCATACATTTTTGAGCTAATCTTATGGAGTTAGTCCGCCTTTCACCTGCGCCATGGTAAAGGAAGACATAAATGGTCATTGGCTAGATATTTCAGGACATGAATATAATTACACTTACACCGAGACAGACAGATCTTAGAGAAATTGTTCTTTCCTACCAGGTAATCTTATGGAATTAATCTTCTCTTTAACGTTTTCGCTATGGTTATTCTGACGTTTATGGAAGAATAACCAAGAGGCAGCCAGGTAGTGTTAACATATATCCTTATTTAAGGATAAATATTGTTTCCTAGTATATAGGATCTTTGCTTTATCACAATATATTTTTAGCTCTATATATTCATGAGTGTGTAACTTAATTAATATGATTATCATAATAAAGAATTATCTTCTTCTCAATCTCATATTTGTGAAGATGGTATCTATGAGCTAGGGTTCTTGAATCATGGGTAGTGATTCTAATTATACCAAAATAAATCTAAACAAAAAGGCGAGATGGAAAACAAATGCTGCTCCTATTATCGTTCAATCGAAGGTGCATCATTCAAGCCCGGGATTGTTCTTGATGAAACAAACTATGACTTGTGGTCACAAATCATGGAGATGCATATTGCCGAAAAAGAAAAACTTCTTTTATTATGGGAAGAACAAGAAAACCTACTGAGGAAGATCCAAAATATGAAAAGTGGCACACAGATAATCAAAAGGTCAAGAGATGGTTGTTGATGTCTATGTCACCTGAAATCATGAAGAGATATATTCGGTTACCTACCGTTAGAGAGATCTGGGATGCATTATCTAAATCCTTTTATGATGGAGATGATGAGATGCAGTGTTTACTCTAAACCGACGAGCGTTTCGGCAAATCAAAATGGCGGAGCTCTCTCAACTTATTATGGAGAACTAATGAAATCTTTGGAGAGTTGGATCATCGTGACAAGGTGGTTATGGAGAATCCTAATGATGTTGAAGCCTATCGAAAATCAATACAGCGCCTAAGGGTGCATATATTCCTTCTTTGGATTAGATGAAAGTTTTGAGCATCCGTGGTGAAATCTTGAGAAAGGATCCTATTCCCGAATTGGAATCATGTTATTCACTTGTTTGTCGTGAACTGTTCGACGTACAACGATGACAAAAGAATCGGAAGAAGTTGAACCTCTTTCTTTGTGGCAACTCGAAACCGGTACAATCAAAAGGGTCTTTTCATAGATACTCAAAGACCGAGGTGGACAAGTCATCACTTAAGTGTACACATTGTAATCAACGGACATACAAGTGACATGTGTTTCGAGTTGGTTGGATATCCAGTTGGTGGGATCAACATATGGAGAGGAAGAAGGAGACAAAGAAGAATTCTGGTGCTCAATGGCTTCAACAAAGAAAGGAAAGGATTCCATGGTAATATACGCTTGAAAAAGTAGCAAGGATGGGTAACGATGCTAAGTTTTTAAATGTTTCTTCACTTGTTTGAATAATTCATGGATAGTTGATTCCGGTGCTACATACCATATGACATGCGATTCTAAACAAGTCTCTTCCCTTAAACCATCCTTACAAAAACAGTCTCTACTGCAAATGGCTCATGAGCTCAAATTGCGGTGAAGGGTCAATATCTCTCACTGAAAGTTTAGACTTAGATTCTGTCTTAGTAGTTCCTACATTAGACTGTAATCTCTGTCGATTTCCCAAATAACTAATACTTTACATTGTGTGGTAATATTTTGGCCTGACTGTTGTGTTTTTAAGGACATCACAACGAAGCAAACGATTGGTTATGGTGTTAAGCGTGGGAAGCTATATTATCGGATTTGGTGTCAAGTAGTTCGGATAAACTGCGTCAAGCTCTTCTTGCCGATGGTTAAGAGGGGGAGAGACAAAAATCTCAAATTTTGTTATGGCATCGACGATTGGGACATGCGTCGTTTGGTTATTTAAAAAAATTATTTCCTAGTTTGTTTACAAAACTTGATATTTCTAGTTTTCATTGTGAAGTATGTGAACTTGCAAAAAGCCATCGTGCTTCTTTTCCATTATCATTCAATAAGAGTCCAGTTCCTTTTATGATCATACACTCTGATGTTTGGGGGCCATCTAAAACTACTACTCTCGGTGGTTCAAAATGGTTTGTTACTTTTATTGATGATTGCACTAGAATGACGTGGGTGTGTCTCATGAAAAGCAAAAGTGAAGTTACCAACTTGTTTCAAAAGTTCCATAAGATGATTAGCACTCAAAGTACAACAAAGCAGATTCAAGTTCTTCGTAGTGATAACGGTGGTGAATATATGGATTCGACCTTCAACATTATTTAGAGGGACACGGAGTTATTCATCAAACTACTTGCTCTAATACGCCTCGTGAGAATGGAGTAAAGAGAGAAAGAATCGTCACTTATTGGAAGTGGTCCGTGCTTCATTAATAGAAGCACATATGCCATTGATGTATTGGGGAGAGGCACTTACTTCTGCAAAGCATATCTTATAAATCAAGTGCCATCCAAGTACCATTGTGTTTCAAACACCCCATCAAGCTCTTGGTGAAGCAGTTGTGTCTCCAATTTGTTCCTAATCTTCCGCCTCATGTGTTTGGTTGTGTAGCTTATGTTCATCTCGCACAAGAATCAACGTGATAAGTTGGCTCTAGAGCTCTGAAGTGTGTATTTGTGGGATATGCAACAACTAAAAAGGGATATCGTTGCTATCATCCTCCAACCAAAAGAATGTTTGTTATTATGGATGTTGTATTTCATGAAGATACTATGTATTTTTCATGTGAGTCCGAACTTCGGGGGAGTACCATAAGGAAATTCGGACTCTTAACTATGATGAAGATATATCGGAAATCGATGTCTGTTATTGTCAATTCGATGATATACCTCAAGAAAATTTTTTGAAGGTTCTTCAAGAGAAGAAACAGAAAGTACTGATATTGGATCGTCTTTGTCGAGATTCAAGATGAGGTTATGATAGAAGAGATTCCAGTCTACGTTACCTCAAGAAGATGAAACACCAAACCAATCGTCTGCTACGGATGTTCTTGAAGAATCAAGGAAACAACTTCCACAACGTATAAATAGAGGTATTCCTAAACCTAGATATGAACTCGAAATCTCTAGTAAGGTTAAGTACCCTATGAGTCATTATGTCTCTCACCATCGTTTGTCTAAAGCTAATAAGGCATTCGTGAATCAACTATCTCTTTGTTTTTATTCCTAACAATGTGCAGAAGCATTAGCCGATCCAAAATGGAGAGCAGCCATAGAAGAAGAATTGAGGTCCCCTGTTTGAGAATGATACTTGGGATTATGTTGATTGTCCAAAAGGAAGAAAAATTGTGGGGTGTCGTTGGATTTTCACCATTAAATACAAGGCAAATGGTGAGATTGAACGTTATAAAGCAAGATTAGTTGCTAAAGGTTACTGACCAAACTTACGGTAGATCGACTATACGGAAACTTTTGCTCCAAATGAAATGAAAATCAACATCAGACGAGTCTTGTTATCGCTTAAACTCTGCAAACTTGGATTGGCCTTTGCAGTTTGATGTAAAGAATGCCTTCTTGCATGGTGAATTAACTGAAGAAGTTTACATGGAGCTCCCACCTGGTATTTCAGTTCCAGGATCTCATGGTAAGAAGGTATGTAAGCTAAACAAGTCATTATATGGACTAAAACAATCTCCCAGGGCCTGGTTTGGAAGATTCACCAAATCTATGAGAAACTTTGGATATTGTCAGAGTAATTTGATCATACTTTGTTCATAAAGAAAAGGAAGGATAAAATTACTTGCTCTTATCATATATGTAGATGATATGGTGGTAACAGGAAATGATCCAGAGGAAAGGAAATCTTTGCAAAGATACTTATCAAAGGAATTTCAAATGAAAGATCTTGGTTCATTGAAATACTTCCTTGGGATTGAAGTTTCTCGATCCAGTGAAGGAATTTTCTTATCACAAAGGAAATATGTTCTCGATCTGCTAAAAGAAGTGGGCATGTCAGCATGTCAACCCGTCCATACACCTTTAGAAGAAAAGGTAAATCGTGTATTGAACCCGATCAAGTTCCTACCGATAAAAGAAGATATCAAAGACTTGTGGGGAGATTGATGTATCTATCTCACACAAGGCCGATCTTGCTTATGCACTCAGTGTTGTTAGCCAATTCATGCACAATCCGTGTGAACAACACATGAATGCGTTTTGCGTATTTTGAGGTATTTGAAGAATGCTCTTGGGAAGGGAATTTTGTTCGCTAAAAATGAAGATCATAGAAAGGTTGTGGCATATACTGTTACGATTATGCGGGGAGAAATCGATGGCGAGACGTTCTCTACCATCAGGCTACTTTACCTTTGTGGGAGGTAACTTAGTTACTTGAGAAGTAAGAAACAAAATATTGTTACACGATCAAGTGCGGAGAGGTTGAATTCAAAGGTATGGCAGATGGCATTTGTGAAACCTTGTGGTTAAGGCTTCTCCTTAAGGATTTGGGGGCTCCTCTCAAGGATCATATTATTCTTTATTGTGATAACAAAGGCTGCGCGTGATATTGCTCATAATCCTGTTCAAGACGATCGTACTAAACATGTTGAGGTTGACGGGTTCTTCATCAAAGAGAAGTTGGACAACAACATTATTGAGTCGCCACTTAGGTTCGATCCCGAAGAACAACTTGCAGATATTCTCACACATGGAGTGTCAAGCAAAAATACTTGGTTTTTTCCGGACAAGTTGGGCATGTGTGATATCTATGCACCAACTTGAGGGGGAGTGTTAACATATATCCTTATTTAAGGATAAATATTGTTTCCTAGTATATAGGATCTTTGCTTTATCACAATATATTTTTAGCTCTATATATTCATGAGCTGTGTAACCAGAATTAATATGATTATCATAATAAAGAATTATCTTCTTCTCAATCTCATATTTGTGAAGAGGTAGGTGGAGGGATTTATTGTGGAATATAACACTCTAACTTTAGTATACCAGGAAAACAACATAACAATCGCAATCGCTAAAGGAATATTGTGGAGGAACTAATAAAAACAATAAGAAGAAAAAAGCTGGAACTTTGAGAACACTATTTAATACTATACAATAACAAAGCAAAAACTGTGAGATCATAACATATTAGCATTGTGATTTTACTTAAAGAAAGGAACCAATATACAGGCATCTTGTATTCTTAATTCAAGCTATATGCTGTTAACATAATTGTTCAAGCTCACATTGTACTTATGAGCATCATGATTACATGCCAATTTCTACGAATTTGAAAAATATAAGCTCACATTATAAAAAAAATAAAACAACACACACAATTTTAAAATAAAAAACCTAAGTATTTTTGCTATGCCGTACCAAGCAATGCCGCAAGTATTCCCTACACAAGTTTAAACCTTCAGCATCTGGACACTATGTAAAGTTTCTACTTGTTTCATGAATAAAATTTTCATAGTTGTCGATTGATAAATTTCTTCCACCAGTTTAGGAAGGAGCAACTACTGGAGGACATGCATATAAACAGACAACAAAACTATGATCGCACCGACAACATGAAACATAATATGAATGAAGTACCCAATTAAACAAAGTAGTAAGTTAGAATGCAATTTCAGTTGATACCTACCTCTGTACTTTGCAGATATCTTAATACGTTTTTTAGCTAAACTTATGAAGTTAGTCCGCTTTTCACCTGCACCATGGTAAAGCAAGAAACAGATGACCATTAAGTGCAATTTCAATACATGACAGACAGATTTTAGAGATACTGGCCGTTCCTACCTTCTAATTTTGTGGAGTTAATCTTCTCCTTAAGATTTTTGCTTTGGTTATTAAGAAACTTATGGCAGCAGAACTAAAAGGTAGCCAGGAAGGTCGAGGGCCTTATTGTGGAAGATAAGGAATTCTTGTGGAGGATTTAAATATAAAAAGATAACTTAGATAAGAAGACAAAGCTGAAACCTTGAGAACATTATTTAATAATACAATAACAAAGCCAAAAAAACTTTGGGATCATAACATCATAACATTTCTTAAAAAAGAAACCGATATACAAGCATCAAGTATTCTTAATTCAGGCCATATGCCAGTAACATGATTGATCAAGCTCACACCATAGTGTCAAGCATCATGATTCCATTAAAAAAAGACAAAACTAGACACACAATGCTGTATCATTCCTTTAAAACATGGAGCAATGCAACATTCCTAAATATGATACAAAACTCAAGGATACCTCTTTCCAACACATGTTTTATGGTGTAATCTTAGGATTACATCCACCAGAATAACTACGCATTAAGCATTTTCAGGATTTCTCATGGACACGCATCAGATTAAGCTACCGAACTTGGATACTAGTGTGTAGTACCGAGTAAATGACATAATAACATGCAATAGTGGACTACTAAATATCGTCACTGTTGAGTATATATTTAACTATTAATGCGAGTAATATAAGAATAAAACAACTTTCATGTCAAACTGTGTGTTAGAACTCACGGAAACAGGTCAAGTAATGTTGGAAGTATCTCCTACACGAGGGATCTAACGCTCAGCATCTTGATAAAATGTGAAGTTTCTACAAATTTTAACTACACCTAATCCAGACTTGTCCATAATTACTGGAACATATGAACCAACTTAATGCAAGTGTCTTAGCAGTTGATTGATTTCTTCCATCAGTACTAGAGGACATACATACAAAGGAACAGACAACAAAACTATGGCCATAACAACAAAGCAGTATACATATGAATGAACTACCCAATTAAACAAAGCAGTATGCAAGTAGAATTGACACCTACCTCTGGATTTAGCCATATCTCAACACATTTACCAGCTAATCTTGTGTAGTAAGCCAGTTTTTGTTCTGCGCCATGGTAAAGCAAGAAACAAATGATGATTTAGTAGAATGAATTTCAAGATATGAGTAACATTAAACTTACACTACAGAACAAATAGATTTTAGAGATATAGTTTATTCCTACCAGATAATCTCAAGGAGTTTATCTTCTCTTCACGGTTTGTAAGAAATTGTTGACTTTCCTTGAGCTCCGACAGGCAAGTCTGAGTATATTGCCTAAAAGATTCACATAATTCTTTAAATTCCTTGAACTTGTGATTAACATCAGCCTGTGCTTCTCCGGCTATATTAAAATTCAAAAAAAAAAAAAAAAAAAAACAGAATAAGCAATGTAACTTAACTTGTTTAGATGATAATGGGAAAAAGAAAAAGGAAATTTGAAACTTACCAAGATGAAGAAGACGCTGTATATGCATTTCGTAAAATGATGAACTATGAATGAGATTCTTCCATGATTTGCTCACCAATGCACAATCTGATACTAACTCAATCGGTAAGAGACTGAAAATTTGTAATGAGATCTCCACAGGGAGAATGTTGAAATTCTCCATCACTGCAACTGCAAGCGGATTGAAAGATTATAACGATGAAAGAGTAGAATTAGGGCCTGAATTAGTGATAAATCATTTTTCACAAGTTATAATCTAACCAGGATTCAATCTATAAGAGAGAGATTAAGCTAGAAATAAATGAGAATCTCACCTGTGCAACTTTCAGCCCAAAAGCTTCTTCTTCTTCTTCAGTTTACAATCCAACTAAAAATCGAAGGAGATTCATATCAGAAAAAGTTAAATCAATATCAATAATCCCCAAAATCAGGCTCAAAACTCCACATGATTAGAAATCGAAAACCCTAGAAAGAAATACACTTACTTAAATAGAAACCCTAGTCGAGAGGCGGGGTTTGATACGAGGAAGAAGAAGAAGCAAACCAGTAGGTAAGAAATTTAAAGGAAAAGAGAATCCAAAATGAAACTAACGAAGAAGAAAAAGGAAGGAGAGGGTTTTCTGTTCTTTCTTTTTTTTTTTTCCTGGCGGGCGAATGGAATTTGGTTTGGCGCAGTGCAAAATTCGAATCGGCCGTAGACGCTATAACAATCTTGCTTAGAAGAATGATAGACGGACCCACCTAACACTGGGATTAGTAGTGGGCAGGAGCGGGACTCATTCTCCTCTCACACTGACACAGTACATTTGCGGCGCAGAAATCTCGGTCCATAAATCATTTCTATTGCAATTTTCCACCAAAATCCTGGTTATGTTGGAATATTTTCAACTGTGCTATCCAGGGGGTCCTGGGGGGCGTAGCCCCCAAATGTGGTCGACCTGACAGTCGTCGTGGGAGTCGTGGGAGACCGCCTGGTGTAGGGTCTAGGGGCAACGCCCCGAAGAATTTTTGGTTCGGGTAAATCGCTTTTGACGGTTAGAATCATACCAGAATCTTCGATTCAATGAGACACCATTCATGTCCGATGATGAAGAGACGCCATTCCCAACGGATCGAAAAACATTTATAAATAGCATCTCCCTTTGCTCGTTTATCACATATCAAAACAATCTTTTCTTCTTCTCTAATAGCATCATCGAACCTTATACGGTGTGATTCTTGGTCGGGTCAAGGAAGTACAATCCTTGAATTCGATTACGGTGTTAGGGCTTCATTGAATCTGAAGGCATAATTCGAGACTGTTGTACTCGCCAAGTTAATTGGGAAAGGTCGAATTATTGTCTAAAAGAATCGAAAGAGCCTTGAAGTCGTGGGTACACCATTGTTTTGTTTCTGTGTTTTTTCATCCTCTTGTTTTTAACCCAATTTTCCAACAGGTTAGACCCGGCACATACCGTCTGTATAAATACCTACACCAAGTGTTTCATTAGCACGATGCTAGTCATAATATCCCCACTTGTTTAGTCGATCAATTAACAGGCACCATAATACGTAAGCACAACCGCATATAAGTCAACATTCACGTGTAACAATTGTAGGCAGCTTAATAACTAATGTAATGGCTTATCTAAGGATTAATTAATAGTAATGGCAGAAAGACTAAATATCTAGACAATTGATGAAGCCAAATTGATCATTGAGAAATTATCTAGTTAGCACAGTCACCTAATCCATGGAAAAAATTTCAGACGACCAAATATCTAGGTTAAATTCTAGCACGCTCTCCCTGTCGTGAATCAAAGAACAGATGTACCCGCCCCCATAAGACAACGATGATGATCAACCAAAAAAATTAGATAAGATCACAAACAGAGAAAATCACTAAAAAAAAAAACAGATCGAATGACGTACCCCTTGCTTTGATCATGATCAAAAGCTTATAAAAGCAAATGAGACATTTCACGTCAAGTCAATAGCAGCCTTTTTCAATTTGATCATGATGGGAGAGAAACTGATATAACATTCAAGTAAATTAACACAAACTTTTGTTGAGAGTGTATAGAATCCCCCTGATTATGGCGGAAATATTTTCATATCCCATAAAAATGAAAACAAATTTCATAAAGTATTATCTGATTAATTCGAGGACATATACCTATAATAATTTCTGGATGTTGGACAATAGATACTGACTCAACATGAGCCATTTTTAACAATAATGTCTTTCAACATTAAAAAAAAAAATTGTTTACTAGACATACATATATATGATCAACCATGAATTACTTTTGAAAAAGAAACAAAAATAAAATAAAGATGATATGTCAAAACCAAAGGTATTGAAAATATGCAAACAAATCTCCAATAATTTTGTGACCTCAAGGGCCGACGAGATAATGGTTTAGATTGAAGTTATTGGACACTTTCTTTATCAAAAGAAAATTAAATTAAAATCAATATAATCACTACAAGGACTAATAATATTGGCTAACAAGCCGGATGCGCACCCATTGATCTTTTACGTCCTACCGTATCTCAACATCAAGTTGAACGGTCCCAATTTGAGAGATTAATATTAGGGAGAATATTTTTTTTTTTTTTTGCTTAATATCCCTCAGGAATGCCTCAATCTCCCGTTTCGTTGGTGTTTACCGATTCGCTTACCATAATAACGATATTTCATCATTTAGGGATCAATATAGATGAAATAAATTCTGACTAAATTATATGTTTCTTTTTAAGAATATAAAGAAATCATTATCGTTATTTTTCTTTGAAGAGACAAAATCCACTCTTTCTAGTTGATGAATGGTTTAATGTAAAGGAAAACGGAAAACAATGGTTTATTATTAGATAAAACCATACATATTTGATCGTAGAAATTTATTTGAAACGATCAATCTTCCAGAATAGGGAAAAATCAAACCATTATTGGCAAAAATTTAGAAAATATGCCAATATATTTTCTCTTATCTTATAGAAACCAGTGAGAAAGTTCACAAAAATTGGTTTTTATGATTAATCAAACTCGTATCGACAAAATAAAAATATTGTCGTTTTAGTTATCACTTAGGAAACCTACTTTGAGGTTGACAGATGGTTTCTTGTATATAAAAAAATAGAAACCATATGTAAATCACATGATCCTTGTCTACAACACAAAGATACCAAACTTAATTGGCCGAATGTTTACGAACCATGCATGTGGTTAGTTACCATAAAGGTAATCAAATCGCGATGACACCAATTTTTGGTGATTACAGTTTCATTAAAGGAATAGAAGCTGTAAAGCATCTTTTGATAGATATTTTCTTTTCTTTTCTTTTTCTACGAAAAAAAAAATTTAGAAGAAAAGAATACCATACTCCAACAAGCAAAGAGGTAATCAAATCTGGAATAACGCCATTACAGTTTTATTAGGGGAATAAAAACCTTAAACCGTCTTTTAACAGATTTTACTTTTTTCTTTCTCTGTAATAAAAGATTAGAGAAGAAAGGACAAAACGTATAGCCCGTCTGTATAGACATATACTTCCATAATAAAATTAAAATCAATAATTAAAAATATATATATATATTATGGATACCGGAGGAAGAACCTTGAAGCTTGGTGGCGTAGCAGGGCAAAGCCTTGCATGTGATTATGTCGCCAGTACCAAGTATTTTATCTCCACCACGTGATGACCTACAAAGTGACAATCACCTGTGTACACAAAGAAAAGAGACAAAATATATGTTAGTATGTATTACTCATGGACTTAAAGTTCAATTGATTTAATCAAAATAAAAGTGAAAATAAAGATCAATCCCGAACACATATTAAATAACTATATGTTTCTCTTAACAATAAACATGCGAGGCTTTTAAGAAAATAATAATAATTAAAAGAAACTTAAAAGAAAATAGCATTCCAGGTAAAAATAGGGTTTAGAAAAGAAAATTCTTTATCGCTCAATGAATAGAGCTACGTGCATTAAGTCTTCCCATTCAGGATCATCAAAGTTTCAATAGCTTAAAATGTCACAAATCCATCTTACAACGTTTCTTAGGAACATGAATTAGATTAAACATGAAATCAGAGAATACAATTTCATCAAAGTGAATTCAAAACAGTTTGAAGTAAGAATTTTCCCCCTACCTTTTGTGCAATTGAAGCTTCCAAAGGAACCAAAACAAGCCAATCGATCAAACGATGTATATTAAGCTTCAAAATCAAGTTTTGAGTTTAATGAAAAGTTTTCTGTTGTATGAAGAAGAAGAACTTGAAATTGAAGAGAAAGAACTCGTATCTTCATAAAAATCAGCAGTGAAAGTTTTATTAAGATAAATAAAAGACCGAAATGTCTCTCTTTTGACTTAAACATGACACATAAACTTGGTGAGTGTCAATTTGACAAAAATTCGAGTATAAAAAGACTATATTACTACTTATGAAGTTAGGCTAGCAACATAGGGCATAAACTGACAATAGAGAGAAAACTAGAAGAATAGAATGATAGGAAATCAACAAGACGTTGATAAATTGAGTCTAGGGCTAGAAGCCAAATTACTCATTGAAAATCTAAAGATTATTTTCATAAAAACAATAATAAAGTCTACCTTCTAAAGAATACCTAGTCGCCTATTTATACTAGAAACATAAATCCAAACAAAGAAACCCTAAACTAAATGCGGAAACAACTAAAAACGTCCCTAAAATCATAAGACATTCCTAATTAGACAATAACCCTAAAGAAGGACAATATGCCCCTGCATCAACCACCCCCGGTTGAAAGATTTCTCGGCTCCGACGAGAACGTCTTAATAACTTCCAGCTGCCTTCCCACGATCAAAAACAAAACTTGTAGCCTTAGAGATCCTAAGACGCAATAAGCAAGAAATGTTGTTCAACTTAATTGCACCATATGATATCTTTGCAGCTTTCCCTCGATCAAATACGAAACCACAATCATCATTGTTGATTCCCACAAGCAGGCTCTAACTCCATTACCCCATCTTGATATTCAAAGAGAGTTAATCTGTGGTCCGCACTAGTCATCCTACCACGACAAGCAAAAATGAATTTCTCCCAAGCTTTCCTTGTAATACTTTATGCCATCTATTAGCATATCTTTGCCATTGTATACATCCCATCGATCATACTAGTGGTTTCTTCTAGAACAGATTACATGACCTAGCTTGATATCTTTGCTAGTTGCTAACTCTTCCTCCACATCACAAGCTCTTTTTATGACATCTAGAGGTGAACTACATAGGACTGCAATACATTCCTCAAGGTTAGATTGAATCCCCTTTATTGTTGTGAAACCAATGACCACCATTTTCTCGTTATGTCCGCATGTTCTCTTCACGGTCTTCATTCGCACTGTTGTGCGAGATAAATCGACGAACAAGCTTCTCAGGCTCCAATTGGCCGAGATAGTATGTATCTCTACTATTCGTTATCTTATTCACTAATCGCCTTGTCACATACGTTACCTTAAGAATAAAATCTAATAATGAATTCCTTAGAGCTGCAACCAAATATTCTTGCCAAAGGGTAACCATAATTTCTAGGGAGATAAAAACTACCCATAACCACCATATCAAGATCTGAGAATTAGCCCTTATAGTTTCTAACCTTTCTTTGTTGACTCTCCAAACACAAATTCTCAATGTTGGATTCAGTACTTCAAGAGTCCACTTTCACTTTGATAGCATGATCACACCTTGGTTGAACGTCGGGATCTTTTAGATTCTTTAGCACCCCAACCACGACACTAATGTCACTTGTCTTAGGTTGCTTACGTTTGCTTAATAAAATTGTCTCGTTCAAGCTCGAAGCTTTCAACAACACTTAAAAGATGAAGTGCGGTGGCTCAGTTTTCCTTCCCATTTTCTTGCTTTGCAATGCAATTCCCAAAATATACCAATACCCGTCACTGTTTGACTTTTTCCGAGGATTGTTGAATACTTATTAACAACCTTACTAACCCACTTCGATTAGTAGCCGCCCACTTAGAATTACAACCTGCGAGATACCGTGGATGCGAGCAATATCTAAGTCCCGATTCTAAGCTAAAAACATTGCATATCTCCGTTAACCGACTTGTCATCAAACTCTAGCAATCCATCATCTCATGGCAGTTCTCATTGTTAACACATTCAATGAAAGTGACGCATTCTTAAATGCTTTCAATTGCATCCAAATATCAAATTCCCGCCAATAATTGTTGTCATTTCCTTGCCATTGTTGTCTTCTTCTTGATGATTTGCACACACCTCGTGGATCGATACGTCTTATATCACCGCAGTAAGCTTCTCTTCCTCGCCAAATTGCTGGTCCAAAAATAGAGATACTTTGGTCCGACGCCATGTTGCGAGATGATACTTGTATGCAGCCTCACATAGTTTACTAGTAACAGTGCTGTTTGAGAATCTCACCTTGAGCCCCCAACTCATCACAAGTCTTTGCACACTCTTTTGAGTAATGCAATTCCATGGCAAAGAAATCTTCCGTCACCGAGTCCCTCTCCTTTGTTAGAGAGAATTCGACCTCGAATTCTACTTCTATAGTTTTCTTCCCAAGTTCCTTTGGCGAAGAACTTCTTCACATACAATTCAGAACTCGTAGTTTCTTACACACATGGACCTTGAGTTTCATTATCATGACATAGTATTGGAATACTTACTATGTTTGGTACTTCTTCCATCATCATACTCCTCCCTTTGTTAGAAAATTAAGCCCACTAATTTTACTGGGTACAATTTCTCTATACGTTTAAATTCTTCCTTGTACTTATAAAAATCGACCTTGCACTAAGATTGTCTACCATATGCAGAGCTAGATTTTTACAAACATAACGAAATAGGTTTATGGGATTACCCATGATGCTTGTGTCTTCCTTAATAAAAGAATCGGTACCAGCAGATGTAAGCATACCTTGTTCTACAACTTCTGAGTAGATGTCTTCCAAATAGTTTGTCTTCCAGATCAATACCATCGAAGTAAGCAAAACTTTGTCCTCAACCACAGGTAACTATCGTAGGGCGGTGGTAAGTCCCAATCCACAACAACTCTATCTTCTTCACTCTCGCATATTGAGAATGGTGTTTCCTCACGAACAACGAGTTCGTCTTCACTCTCAATCATTGAGAATGGTGTTTTCTCACGAATAACATCGATTGCGTCTTCATGTTGATATACTTTAGAAACTCCTTCCGGTGAATCTAAAGGTTTGCGTCGGCCTTAGGTATCTCCATAAGGGCTTCCGCACGTCTCGTCGCTCTAGCCTTTCCAACCGTAGCAACAAGTTCTTCAACTTGCTTCTCTCGCTCCAACCTTTCCAACCACGGCAACATGTTGTCAACTATAACTCTAATCTCGTTAACTTCTGCTTGATAAGTTTGAGTACCTCTTCCACCACCACCTCTAACTCTTCCTGCCATTATAGATAGCTAGGGTTTGTGGGTTTTTTGTTCTAGCGCCAATTGATGAAGTTAGGCTAGCAACATAGGGCATAAACTGACAATAGAGAGAAAACTAGAAGAATAGAATGATAGGAAATCAACAAGACGTTGATAAATTGAGTCTAGAGCTAGAAGCCAAATTACTCATTGAAAATCTAAAGATTATTTTCATAAAAACAATAATAAAGTCTACCTTCTAAAGAATACCTAGTCGCCTATTTATACTAGAAACATAAATCCAAACAAAGAAACCCTAAACTAAATGCGGAAACAACTAAAAACGTCCCTAAAATCATAAGACATTCCTAATTAGACAATAACCCTAAAGAAGGACAATATGCCCCTGCATCAACTACCGATACACCCTACGGGCAGGCTCACACAAAGAGAAATATAATTTTCTCAAACAAAAACCAAGTGTTTCTCAACTGAAATACAACAATTACTAGAATTGACGCACCACATTGCGCTATATCTAGTCTTCCAATCCAAATGGATTGGGTTCGCACCCTAATATTTTATAAAAAAAAAAAAGAACGCGGGTATTACATCATTACCCACTTTTCGTCCCGAAATTCAAAACAAAGAAAGAGACTAACAGACGTTACCTCCTTGTAACTCCAGACAATTCTCGCGGATCTCGGATTCTATTTCCCAAGTTGTCTCTTCGAAGTTGTCATATTGCCAAATCATGTCCACAAATTTGATCATCTTTTATGTTGTAGAATCTCAATTCCCTTATTGAGACCATTCTTTTTCTTAGCTGAAGCAAAAAGCGCTGAACTTGCACTAATCGGAATCAACAAAACAAACTTGAAAAAGGTAACTACTCATTACTAACAACCCAATCATATACATATCATGGTATCTGTTTTTTTTTTCTAACATTTCAGAAAATAAAGAGATTCTTAACACTTTTTTAAAACCTTTAATGAAATCAATGTTTCAATACAAAAATTTCCAAACAAAACTGAGTGAAATTGCAGAAAGCACTCATGCAAAACAAAGAAAATCCCAAAGGAAATCGAAACATATGCTCTGATACTAACTGTGCCGGCCCGGAAAATTTTTCCCTTCCAATCGGCAGTGGAGTTCGGTCAACTAACAAGTTCCAAATTCTCCGAGCTCCCATTTGGGGTGAAAACAGTTTGTAAACAAGAGTAAATTATGAGTTATTAAACAATACATGAAAAATTATTCATATTATCAAAACAGTTAACCATAAAGTGTGGAAATACAAATTATTAACATGAAACTATTTAAACTTGACCCACACTTATTAATTATAATACTCTTTTTACAAACAACAACTTCAAGAAGAGAGAGTAACTCTTTTTACAAAATAAATTAGAAGGAAACTACAACAGTACGTAAAGATAGAATCGTTTTTCATAAGCCAATCCTGATACATATGAATATATATGAACACAAAGTGATGTACTCACTTTGACCCCCAAATCTCAATGCACCAAGCTTAAGAAAGCTTACTACCTCAAGCCGACCTCAAACTCTGTGAAAAACAAAACAAAACAAAAGGGTGAGCCACAACCCAGTAAAGAGTTAACGAAACGATAACACGGGTATAAAGAATGCCCAAATACGATAACGATAAGATATCAAATCGAGGAAAGCATAAACAATGTGTTAAGTTGTTGAGCACATCCAAACCGAAGTATCAAAGGCCTTATAAAGCCAATACACAATCGAAATCATCTTAAACCAGTGAGTTCGCAATAATCTACTGTGAGGGTCCGAATAACCAATTGTCGTAGTTTATCAGAAAACTAACCTATCGCCCCGGACGATCTTCCGCAGGTCACCATTAATATGGATTGCCACTTGTGGGCCCAAACTCATCAGTAGTGTTCACAATCAAAAGGATGCCCAACGCAGTTCATAAATAGTTCACAAACATCGTTAAATACGAGTATTGAACAAATCATCAACAAGTTTTTATTCATAAACCATGAAAGCAACTTACCTTGGCTTACCATGTATAAGACAAGATCATAAAATCCAAGGATGTATCAAACATAAAGTTGGGCAAAAATAAGAATCATAAATGCATCAACTTAATGAATTTGTGCGACAAAATCTGTTCTCAACCAAATGCGTTTTAAACCATTTAAACTCATAACTATCCATGGGGTTTGATGAAAGACAAACTCAACCAATCTTCTCATTTTAGAAAATATAGAAGACATGTGTTCATGTAAAAACTAACACCAAAAGAATACATTCAATAGCTCAAAGAACTAAAGACGTAAGTATAAAACAACAATACAATTTTTTTGAAATTTCAGATTACAGAGCATGTTTTCAAAGAATTGTGTAGACTTCGTTACACAATGAAAATGAGCGTTTCTTGGCTCATTTTGAAGAATATAAGATAAAATTTCACATAAAACTGATAGGAAAAAATAATAAATTCTATAGCTGTGTAAAAGTACCTCAACAAAATTGGACAGAACTTACGTTTTTCAGAAAACGCAGTTTCAGCAGTCTATATTCAAAAATTCGTGCAAAATTCATTACCCAACAGAATTCAAAAAATTTGGTTTCGTTAGAAATACTAGAACGCCCATTTTGACATAAAAGTGATAAGCAAATATAATCAGGTACATAGGTGTATTCAAATATCTCAACAAAACAGGACATAATTCAAGTTCTCCAGAAATTTCAGTTTCAACATTCTATGTTCAAAAATTCGTACAAAATTCATTACAAAATGAAATTCAGTGAATTTGGTACCATTAGAAAGCTAAGAAACCCCAATTTAATATAAAAATAATAAACAAAGGTAAACAAAGGTAATGAGGTACATAACTATGTATAAATCTCTACAAACAGATGAAGTGTTGTCCTTGAAAAATTGAGTTTTGATAGTCTGAAATCAAAAATTCGTAGAAAAATCATATTTCAACGGAATTTAGCAAACTTGGTGTCGTTAGAAAGATGAGAGAATTATCTTACACATAAAAATAGTATAAGAGAATATTTTGAAGTACGTGTCCATAATAAAAGGTCATAGAAAAACAGTACAGTTGCAGGGGTTTCAGAATTTCAGTTTACAAACAAATTCATGAGATTGTATAAAAGTGAAATTGATGTTTCAAGACAATAAGATGGATACCAAATACCTAATTTAACAACCTAATTAAATTCAAATCAAACACAATTAAGATTAAACATCAACATGACCAAATTATTTGAGAATTGAAAACAATCCTTCATAAAAAGAAACTTAAACGAAAAAGAATTCCCATGTATCAAATTCCAAAAAGAAGAAATGATTTCTATGAAATTGAAAGAACCCATGGATAGTTGTAAACGTAAAATAATTTAAAGATCAAGTTAGATGAAATCCCTAACTTAATTTATGAACCCTAAATTAAATCAATGAGAACAAACATTCAATAGCTTAAAATATCACAAATCCATCTTACGACGTTTCTTAGGAACATGAATTAGATTAAACATGAAATCAGAGAATACAATTTCATCGTGAGTGAATTCAAAACAGTTTGAAGTAAGAATTTTCCTCCTACCTTTTGTGCAATTGAAGCTTCCAAAGGAACCAAAACAAGCCAATCGATCAAACGATGTATATTAAGCTTCAAAAATCAAGTTTTGAGTTTAATGAAAAGTTTTCTGTTGTAGGAAGAAGAAGAAATTGAAATTGAAGAGAAAGAACTCGTATCTTCATAAAAATCAGTAGTGAAATTTTTATTAAGATAAATAAAAGACCGAAATGCCCCTCTTTTGACTTAAACATGACACATAAACTTGGTGAGTGTCAATTTGACAAAAATTCGAGTATAAAAAGACTATATTACTACCGATACACCCTACAGGCAGGCTCACACAAAGAGAAATATAATTTTCTCAAACAAAAACCAAGTATTTCTCAACTGAAATATAACAATTACTAGATTTCAAGCACCACATTGCGCTATATCTAGTCTTCCAATCCAAATGGATTGGGTTCGCATCCTAATATTTTATTAAAAAAAAGAACGCGGGTATTATATCATTACCCACTTAAAAAGAATTTCGTCCCGAAATTCAAAACAAAGAAAGAGACTAACGGACGTTACCTCCTTGTAACTCCAGACAATTCTCGCGGATCTCGGATTCTAGTTCCCAAGTTGTCTCTTCGAAGTTGTCATATTGCCAAATCATGTCCACAAATTTGATCGTCTTTTATGTTGTAGAATCTCAATTCCCTTATTGAGACCATTCTTCTTCTTAACTGAAGCAAAAAGCGCTGAACTTGCACTAATCGGAATCAACAAAATTAACTTGAAAAGCTAACTACTCATTACTAACAACCCAATCATATACATATCATGGTATCTGTTTTTTTTTTTTTTCTAACATTTCAGAAAATAAAGAGATTCTTAACACTTTTTTAAAACCTTTAATGAAATCAATGTTTCAATACCAAAATTTCCAAACAAAATTGAGTGAAATTGCGGAAAGCACTTATGCAAAACAAAGAAAATCCCAGAGGAAATCGAAACATATACTCTGATACCAACTGTGACGGCCCGAAAAAATTTTCCCTTCCAGTCGGCCGTGGAGTTCAGTCAACTAACAAGTTCCAAATTCTCCGAGCTTCTATTTGGGGTGAAAACAGTTTGTAAACAAGAGTAAATTATGAGTTATTAAACAATACATGAAAAATTATTCGTATTATCAAAACAGTTAACCATAAAGTGTGGAATTACAAATTATTGACATGAAACTATTTAAACTTGACCCACACTTATTAATTATAATACTCTTTTTACAAACAACAACTTCAAGAAGAGATAGTAACTCTTTTTACAAAACAAATTAGAAGGAAACTACAACAGTATGTAAAGTTAGAATCGTTTTCCTAAGCCAACCCAGATACATATGAATATATATGAACACAAAGTGATGTACTCACTTTGACCCCCAAAGATCAATGCACCAAGCTTAAGAAAGCTTACTACCTCAAGCCGACCTCAAACTCTGTGGAAAACAAAACAAAACAAAACAAAACAAAACAAAAGGGTGAGCCACAGCCCAGTAGAGAGTTAACGAAACGATAACACGAGTATAAAGAATGCCCAAATACGATAAAGATAAGATATCAAATCGAATAAAGCATAAGCAATGCGTTAAGTTGTTGAGCACATCCAAATCGAAGTATCAAAGGCCTTACAAAGCCAATACACAATCAAAATCATCTTAAACCAGTGAGTTCGCAATAATCTACTGTGAGGGTCCGAATAACCAATTGTCGTAGTTTATCAGAAAACTAACCTATCGTCTGGACGATCTTCCTCGCAGTCACCATTAATTTGGATTCTTTGGTAGGCTCTAAACCTATAATAATAATATCGCAAGTGTGCGAGTGTCTAACTAGTAGAACAATGGCAAGTACAGGTCGTTTCCACGAGGAGTGTAAAATACTACTACTAACTAATATCAAAAGTAACAAATCAAATTCAATATTTTAGAATGTTTATGGAATACTGAAAGCAAAATGATAAAAACGTAACCAAGGATGTGAAGGTGTTAAGGTTCCGGGAATCCGTTGTAGGTAACTTATTGTATTCAATCACAAAGGGTAATGGCACGAAAGATATTTCATTCAACAATTGCCGACAAGATTATCAAAAAGATCATTTGTTTTCATCTTAAAATAGAATTCCAAAGCACTAAGTATACATGGCATAAATAGTCAAGAGATATTCATAAGACGATTATTGATAAGGTTCAAGAATTCCTTCTACTAATCTAACTATGGACTATACATGGCATATAACATGAAAAATATAGATAGAAAGTAAATCATTGATAGAGAAACAAAACCATAATCATTAAGCTCATATTATAGAAAACCCTTGTTTCAAAAACACAAATAAATCAACTACAAGTTCATCCTTTCACCCCTAACATGGATTAGCTAGACATGATTTTCTCAAAAACCATAAATCTACAATATAAAGCACAGTTTGTTTCTGAGTGGTGGCCAGGATTTATTCTGGGGAAAGATAAATCTACGGTCGTGGTTGTGCAGACCACACCCATAACCCGCACGTGCGCCAAGGCTAACTTTGCCTATATGAGTGGTGGTCAGGATTTATCCTTGGCAAAGATAAATCAAAGGCTGTGATCCTCCGTGCCACACCCTACAAGTCGCACACGTGGTGTTCATTCCAATATTATGAATTAAAAATGAATACTCAAGTCAAGATATTGAATTTTAAAAATTATAACGGGGAGGTTCGAACTCATGACCTATTGTGTCATAAGAGTGGCCTCTAACCATTGTTCCACCTTGGTTGGAATTGATAAAAAGATAAATCAACGGTGGTTGTTTGTTCAACTTAAATATTAATTAGTATAAGTATTTTATTAATTAGTATAAGTGATTTGTCTAGAGAGAAGATAAATCTATGGTTATGGTTTGTTCAACTTAAATATTAATTAGTATAAGTGTTTTATTAATTTAGGAAACATTAATTTCTCATGATAAATGATTTATTAATTTTACATCATAAATATCCCTTAATTAATATTAATACATATCTCCATCAATAAGTAATAATTTTGACAAAAATTATTTCAATAGATATTAGTGGTGGTGGTGGTAGTAGAGGAAGAAGTAAGTGGTGGAAGCGGTGGAATGTGTTACAAAGTGGTGGAGGCGGTAACATTAGTTTTGGTGGAAGAAATAGTGGCGCTGGATGGTTTTAATGGCGGTGGTATTAGTTTTTTCTTTTTGAATCAAAAATAATAAAATTTTTTACATGATGGGTAACATTGTATTGTGAAAAGTATAGTTGGTTGTTTTTGACATGATCAAAAAGGCGGATAAAAAATACTTTTGGGATGATACCAAATCATATAAGATAAAATGGTTGTTTTTGGTGCCATTTGCTATCTTTGGTAAGTTCGTACGCATGATTTTCAGTATTAACAAAAACATATAGTTGAATAAATTAATTGACGACCTAAGTTTGTTAAATCTAAACTTTATACATGACGTGTGGGATTAAAAGTTATAAGTGCGCCCAATATTCTACGAGGGATGGAAAATGGTGGTGGTGGAGAAAGAAGTAATATCCGGTGGTTGGTGGTCTTGGCCGGTTTTGATGAGTAGTAATTGACTATGTTAATTATGTGTCGCTACAAAAGGATAACACTATAAATTAGAAATGTGGTTGATCGTCTTAATGCTAATATAAACTTGGTTAAAATACATGAAAATTAAGAAGAAGAAAAAAACATTTGGATGTCACGTTATATAATAAATAACACTAAAAAACTACATATTTAGTATCAAGGTTTCTCCGTCCAATAGATAAATCTAAGGTTGTATTGAGATCCCGTAAGCAGAGGGCGAGTTGGTCTTGGATTTCCTGAATGATAATGAATATAATGAAACGCTCCCTCTCGGTTTCTCCAATGAAAACCGAAACCTTCTAAAAAAATAATCAATCGAACAACACTTAGATGGAACGCATCACCACCGGTGTAAACTTCTCGAATTGCTACATATCCAAAGGAAATTTCTACAAATTAATCTGGTGATTTCCTCCTACCGTTGCGGGGGCATGCAATTAAATCTCTAATAGTGATTTTAAAGGTATTTAATAATTATAAAATTCTCTTATAAGTTTTGTTTATGCAAGTATTGATTTAACTTGGGTTCTTTTATATTTTTGTGTTAAGTTGATGACTTTTTAATTTGAATACATGTTTGGTTAACAAACTTTGATACATATAGGGTATTTTCTTTGTAGAACTGATGTTAGTCTCTCATTTTTCCGTTATCACATTGTTTCGATCCCGTATTTGTAGACATTATTTGACTAATATTGGGGTATTTGTTTAATCTCAAGGCCGATTAAACCCAATGTGTGTTGTATACATTGAAGGCGAGGTGTCGGCTCTACCTTGAAACTAATAATTTTTCTTCGGAAGGTTAGTTGAATTTATGTAGATACAAATATCAATATGACTATGCTCTTTAAAACTCCAAATTACTTGAGTAACACTAGATGTGAGAACGTCATTGATGCACTACTTAGCATAGTTGGTGTGAAATCTTTTTATCCACGAATTTCTTCAATATTATGTTATCAATATGATTGAGAAAGAATCTTACACATGTTTTGATTTACTATTATAAGTTTATTTTTTCAACTTACATGTGTATATCTCAGCCTTCCAATAGCCAAGGGTTCTTCATTTTTATAACTCTCACATTTTGCAAAAAATAAATAAATAGTGTTTATCTATAGTAGGGAAAATATTATGGGTTTTTGCTTCACTCTTAGAGCCTTAGTTATCAATAATTTGAACAAAAGTATTCATAAACATCATGGAGTTGGATTGGCAGTTTAGGTATATGTACTTTGTTAGATGAAATATTCTTTTTGAAGTTTGAAATTATGGTATGATGGAACAATAAATAGGGAAAAATTTTATTTCTTGTATTTTTTATTTTATTTTCATGTTGGCACAACATTATTACTCCGTCCAGATAATAAATTGGAATAACATGCTTAAGTAAAAAATAAAAAGATCAGGTAACCCATTTTGTTTCCCAAAACCTATTTGAATATTAAAATAATTACTCACGAATAAAATGAAGCAAGAAAATTGTGAACAATATCGTATTAGAGACAAAACATCCCGTGCCGTTACGGCACGGGTTAAGATCTAGTCAATATAAATAAATCAAACTCTAGCTAATGAAGAACGAAGAATCGAAAACAAAACTTCAAAACCCTTTCTCTGTTTTCGGCCGTGCAGCCGCGCTCTCCCTTTTCTGGTTCTTCTCGATTCCCATATAAGGTGTCGTTGGAACTCCACCTAAGACCTAGTAGAATTGCCGAGGCTCGGTCCAATACCCACCAAATTTAGGCCCACTATCAAAGTCCAACATCTGTTTAACCATCAGTCGCCACTTCTCTGGCCATCTCATTTCAGCTCCTTCCTAAACTCGAACCACAGCACCACTTTCCATTTACTAACGGCAACAAAGTCTGCAAATTGGTTAGCACCGATCAAACCCATTCCAGGCATTATCCCGGATCATAACATCACCACTTTGTTCGCAGCATCATCACCACGAACTCTCGTATATCCTTGGATTGATCATCGGCCAACAACATCAACAGCATCTTCCTTATTTATCCGAGTAACCATTGACACTTCTTTCTTTGGTTCAATTGCAGCTCCATTCTGTCCGTCTAGCTTCATCTCCCTAATTCGATCACAGCATGAAATCCCCAAGCTCCAGATTCACTCCACTCAAAACAATAATCAACGTAATGCCAAACTTCATAAGATGACCATTAGCCAAACACACATATCCTAACTTCCTTGTCTCGCTGCCATTTTCTTCCAGCTAGCAACACCAACAACTACCGATAACTCTGCCTATCCATCTTCTTCTCACCGTTCAGTCCATCTTCATTCGAATCAGTTTCCATTGAGCTAAACACTTTAACGGACAAAACTCCATGTCTTGGCTGCTTTCACGACACTCAATACACGCAGTATCTTGTGTACTGTCAGTTCATTTTCTATTCGATCAAACATCACATTTCAAGTATTGCTTCTTAGTTTCCAGCCGATTAATGCTCAAACACGACCAAGAGTTCACGATTCGAACCAACCATATCTCAGAGTCTGAACTTCTTCTGAAGTGTGTGTCCATGCAACAACACCACCGACAATCCTCCCAATTCACAACCATACAACCATGGCAGCAGCACTAGTCAGTTATGTGCTCTTCTCGTTCCGACCGCAACAACAACGTTCCTAAGTACATATTCCGTCCATCTTGCCACGTAAATTAGCCACCGTTCCCATTCTTTGAACCTCGATCGGCCACCATCTCTCTTTAACTCAACCACGGAAACCATGGCAGCAGCCATATCGTTGCAGCATCCAACGAACACTAATCTTCCCTGAATTCTGAAGTTCTCGTACCACTGGTTTGCCTGAGCCAGAACCCCGCGTCACCAGCTCCCTGCCATCCAATTTCTTTCCAAAACCTGACCAGCATCTAACCATTTTGTCCAGATTGTAAACCAGTGCCATTTTACTTCATTGTCTGTAACCATTCCAAGCATTTAACTCCATTCCATTCCAGCTTCCTTTGTTTGTAATTATCGTCACCCATCGATCACAGCAGCTTCATCTCATCCTAAGTACCCATAGAACCAACGACAAACCCAACCATTTCCTGTATTCATTGCATTTAACATCACCACAGAAAACCAATTGAGCCAGCAACCACTGCCAACTTCATTCTTGTGTACGTTTCCTTATATATCTGATCATAACTACGAATTGAAACAAATAAGCAACTAATGGACCTCGGACAACATTCCGTCGCCATCTTCCTTCTAGGCTACATCACCATCTTCTTTGCTGTCCAGCTAATGGCCTCCATCGAATGCAACCAGTGAGCACCAAATCTCATTTGAACCAAAAGCCTCATATTAACTCCAGCAAACATACATTTCCACTTCATAGTTAGATTCATGGCTTTCTTTTGTCTTCTTGCTCGTCTTCTAAACGCAAAATCCAGCAGTACCCTTTATCTCTTTTGCTCTTCTCATCAGTTCTTCTTATTTCAAGAAGCGTTTTATTCTCTTCTCGGCCTTTTTACAAACATGTTGCAGGTGCATGCAGTTCTTGGTGCTTTTGGAGGTACGTCAGTTGCCTAACCACGGGCTGCAATCAGCTCACTTCTCCGAGCATGTCTGATGTCTTAAGGACTTCAGCTAAGCCCCAAGTTTAAACTCTCGAAATCAAACACAACAATCATAGCATTAGCATCTCAATTCTTCGTTTAAACACTTCCATTAAGCCCACATCAATCCAATTCAGTCAATACCCATTTCAGCCTTCGATCTCATGTCGCTGAATTTCACCATTCATGCCTCACAACTCATTGTTCACTGACTGCAGCCATCTCCATTCAATCCACAGTTTGAGAATATGATCTCCACCACATCTCGTTGGCAGCTTCGGCTTGAGGAACATAATATGTTGTTCAAGAGCATTTCACTAAGAATTGTGGTGAAAATGAGACCACATTTTCCCTGTAGCCACTAGTGGGTCGGGCTTGAGTGGTGCTGATATATAAACATACCAGGCCAGCCACTTTTGAAGCCCACTTGCTTTGAGTGATTTTGCTATCTTTGTCGCAAACGCCATTTAAACTGCAATTTAAGGGTTTATACCTCGGATGATGCCATTTAAACTGCAATTTAAGGGTTTATACCTCGGATGATCGAATTCGTTTGTACTTTCTACAAAAGCACTTAAATAGAGTCATTAGTCAAAATTATCGAGTCCTAACTAATATAAATATGGGTATAAAATGTAGCACAAAGGTGCTTATCAATTGCCACTTATGGGCCCGACAAACTCATCAGTAGTGTTCACAATCAAAAGGATGCTCAACGCAGTTCATAAATAGTTCACAAACATCGTTAAATACGAATATTGAACAAATCATCAATAAGTTTTTATTCAAAAACCATGAAAGCAACTTACCTTAGCTTACTATGTATAAGACAAGATCATAAAATCCAAGGATGTGTCAAACATAAAGTTGGGCAAAAATAAAAATCGATAAATGCATCAACTCGATGAATTTGTGCGACAAAATCCGTTCTCAACCAAATGCGTTTTAAACCATTTAAACTCATAAATATCCATGGGGTTTGATGAAAGACAAACTCAACCAATCTTCTCATTTTAGAAAATATAGAAGACATGTATTCATGTAAAAACTAACACCAAAAGAATACATTCAATAGCTCAAAGAACTAAAGACGTAAGTGTTTGTACCTTGAGGAAGTCCGGAGGTTTATTGAGGAAACCAACACTTGGGTTTATTGAGGAAATCCAGAGGGCTTATTATGGAAGCCCAGTCTAGCTTATTATGGAAGCCCAAATGACTTATTATAGAAGTCATTTTGAGATAGACACAAATCTTGGGAAGATATACAAGGATATTCCAAGATAGATACAAATCTCATGAAAATAGACAAGAATCTTTCAAGATATACTCAAATCATGTGAAGATATACAAGAATCTCTCAAGATAGACATGGATCTTCAAGGATAAGTACGAATCTAGGTAGTTATTTGGATAACTACAAATCTAGGGTTATTATGGAACTAGATTAGGGTTTTTTGCCTATAAATAGAGGCCAAAAATCCAACTCAAGGGAGGGGAATTCTAGGTTAGCTAACCGTACCACAACTATTGTACTCTCACATCAATACAATATTTCTCCCTACGGGGATTTATCCGTGGACGTAGGCATCAATCGCCGAACCACGTTAAATTCTTGTGTACATTTATTTTTCTTCAATTCGTTTCATAACCCTAATTTCGCAATCATCATCAAATCATCGTGTTTTGTGCCTAGAATTTATTTTGGGTACAAACATTGGCGGCAAACTAAGGGGATTTCGAGTAAAACGATCGTGTTTTTCCGTTGAGAAAGGTGCGGCAAAACCCTCGAAATTCGTGCACAAAATTCCATACAAAAATCAGCCAAGAAAAGCAAAAAATAGGGTTCTTACGTAACTGTTGCGAACTTAAAAAAACTGCTACAAATAGATGCAAAAAGCTGTTGCGAAAGTTGCGAAAGCGATGCCAGAAGCACTCTGACACGATAACAGATAATAAGTATTGCAGACTGTTACAAAAGTTTTTATCCTGTACAACCACATAAGTTCAACCTCCCGCATACAGCTTCGGATGCTGACGAATCACATCCGTCAGATCAATGATTCTAAACCTTTGGATCTGCACAGCCTCATGTACATCAGCGATCTAGTACTTCTCAGTTGCAGACTCACGCGTCCAGTCAGCATCCGCCCGCTCCGTCAGCAGCTCTTGTCCAATCATTAGCTGCCATGTCAGCACTTGGATCCACGTCAGCATAGCGTACCACGTTACCTTAACGGTAAAAAAAAGAAAATTTTCGTATGGTGGGATTCGATATCACGACCTCCAGCTTCTTAGTCAAGCACTGAACCACTGATCCGGTCGTCTGTTGGTGCAATAGTTCGTGACTCAGTAATGTTACTCTGTCTATCACGCGTGATTCGTGCAAAACTTGTTTCATCAATAACTTCTTCGTTTTAAGTCCGAATTGAGTGATTTTTGGCTCGTTGGAATCCTCTTTGAATTTCCCACAACATAGAAGCGAAAAATCCAGTGTTATAGAAAATTTTATGTGTACTTGGAGCAGCAACATGATCGAGTTCGAGGTTCGTGGATAGCGACATGATCGAGAGTTCGAGATGAGGATTGCTTAAAACCACCGATATTTAGCCTTGCATCACATCGCAAGCACCTAAAGACTCACCTTGCACGTGAGCACATAAGTCTTGTTCTTATCGCAAGCATAAAATCTCGCCTTGCACGCGAGTACAAAGACTTGCACCTTCGCAAGCATAAAATCTCGCCTTGCACGCGAGTACAAAGACTTGCGCCTTCTCAAGCATAAAGTCTCGTCTTGACCACGAGCCCAATGCCCGATATTGGTCCAAAGACTCGTACTCAACACAAGCAATACAACAAATGGGCCTGAGAAGCAAAGCGCTCGACCTTATTACGTTGCGAGCAAAAAGCCTTGCCTTGCCGCAAGCACATTACATTTCACTCAAGACTCGACTAGCTCTCGAGCATCACAAGTCCACCACGTGGCAAAAAGTCTCGCCTAGCACGTGAGCAATATTATTTTTTTTTATTTTTATTTTACTTTTACTTTTTATTTTTATTTTTTGTGCGAGGTAATTACGGTGGGGGCGTCTTCGCAATGTCTCTACAAATGCTTGGGGCGAGTTACATCATCAACTGGTCGACACGTAAGGAAAAACAAACTTCTTAACCCCAACAAGTTGGAGGTTAAGAGGGCGATGTTTTAGCCGGTGTATAAAATACACTAGAAGCCCGTGAATCAAGCCCAAAAAGCCCATTAAGAGGGGGCGATGTTTGTACCTTGAGGAAGTCAGGAGGTTTATTGAGGAAACCAACACTTGGGTTTATCGAGGAAATCCAGAGGGCTTATTATGGAAGCCCGATCTAGCTTATTATGGAAGCCCAAATGACTTATTATAGAAGTCATTTTGAGATAGACACAAATCTTGGGAAGATATACAAGGATATTCCAAGATAGATACAAATCTCATGAAAATAGACAAGAATCTTTCAAGATATACTCAAATCATGTGAAGATATACAAGAATCTCTCAAGATAGACATGGATCTTCAAGGATAAGTACGAATCTAGGTAGTTATTTGGATAACTACAAATCTAGGGTTATTATGGAACTAGATTAGGGTTTTTTGCCTATAAATAGAGGCCAAAAATCCAACTCAAGGGCGAGGGGAATTCTAGGTTAGCTAACCGTACCACAACTATTGTACTCTCACATCAATACAATATTTCTCCCTACGGGATTTATCCGTGGACGTAGGCATCAATCGCCGAACCACGTTAAATTCTTGTGTCTGTTTATTTTTCTTCAATTCGTTTCATAACCCTAATTTCGCAATCATCATCAAATCATCGTGTTTTGTGCCTAGAATTCCTTTTGGGTACAAACAGTAAGTATAAAACAACAATACAATTTTTCAGAAATTTCATATTACAGAGCCCGTTTTCAAAGAATTGTGTAGACTTCGTTACACAATGAAAATGAGCGTTTCTTAGCTCATTTTGAAGAATATAAGATAAGCTTTCACATAAAAGTAAAAATGATAGGAAAAATTAATAAATTCTTTAGCTGTGTAAAAGTACCTCAACAAAACTAGACAGAACTTACGTTTTTCAGAAATCGCAGTTTCAGCAGTCGATATTCAAAAATTCGTGCAAAATTCATTACCATACGAAATTCAGCAAATTTGGTTTCGTTAGAAATATTAGAAATCCCACTTTGACATAAAAATGATAATCAAAGATAATAAGGTACATAGGTGTATTCAAATATCTCAACAAAACAGGACATAATTCAAGTTCTCCAGAAATTTCAGTTTCAACATTCTATGTTCAAAAATTCGTACAAAATTCATTACAAAATTAAATTCCATGAATTTGGTACAATTAGAAATCTAAGAAACCCCACTTTAACGTAAAAATGATAAATAAAGTTAATGAGGTACATAACTATGTTTAAATCTCTTTACAAAATAGGACAGAAGTGTTGTCCTTCAGAAAATTCAGTTTTGATAGTCTGAAATCAAAAATTCGAAGAAAAATCATAGTTCAACGGAATTTAGCAAACTTGGTGTCGTTAGAAAGATGAGAGAATTCTCTTACATATAAAAATAGTATATGAGAATATTTTGAAGTACGTATCCATACGGAAAGGTCATAGAAAAGCAGTACAGTTGCAGGGGTTTCAGAATTTCAGTTTACAAACAAATTCATGAGATTGTTTAAAAGTGAAATTGATGTTTCAAGACAACAAGATGGATACCAAATACCTAATTTAACAACCTAATTAAATTTAAAGCAAACAAAATTAAGATTAAACATCAACGTGACCAAATTATTTGAGAATTGAAAATAATCCTTCATAAAAAGAAACTTAAACGAAAAAGGATTCCCATGTATCAAATTCCAAAAAGAAGAAATGATTTCTATGAAATTGAAAGAACCCATGGATAGTTTTAAACGTAAAATAATTTAAAGATCAAGTTAGATGAAATCCATAACTTAATTCATGAACCCTAAATTGAAATCAATGAGAACAAACATTCAATAGCTTAAAATATCACAAATTCATCTTACAGCGTTTCTTAGGAACATGAATTAGATTAAACATGAAATCAGAGAATACAATTTCATCAGAGTGAATTCAAAACAATTTGAAGTAAGAATTTTCCCCCTACCTTTTGTGCAATTGAAGCTTCCAGAGGAACCAAAACAAGCCAATCGATCAAACGATGTATATTAAGCTTCAAAATCAAGTTTTGAGTTTAATGGGAAAAAAATTGTTGTAGGAAGAAGAAGAACTTGAAATTGAAGAGAAAGAACTCGTATCTTCATAAAAATCAGCAGTGAAAGTTTTATTAAGATAAATAAAAGACCGAAATGCCCCTCTTTTGACTTAAACATGACACATAAACTTGGTGAGTGTCAATTTGACACAAATTCGAGTATAAAAAGACTATATTACTACCGATACACCCTACGGGCAGGCTCACACAAAGAGAAATATAATTTTCTCAAACAAAAACCAAGTGTTTCTCAACTGAAATACAATAATTACTAGATTTCACGCACCACATTGCGCTATATCTAGTCTTCCAATCCAAATGGATTGGGTTCACACCCTAATATTTTATTAAAAAAAGAACGCGGGTATTACAGTTTCTCTGCTTTTGTTACCAACCGTAACTGCATATATGTTGTCATTGTGTTGCCTCGTTTACACTAATGTGGGTATATTTTTTATCCAGGTCGTGGATGTACCTCCCCTAATGGATGAACAACCTTTAGCAAATGAAGTTCTCACCGAAGATTTTATCTTTCATTATTTAACCGAGGAGACATGGGTGGATAAACATGATGCAAAGCAGTGGGCTAGAGAATGAGGCAAGTTGATTATGTGCATCGTAGTTTGTAATGGTTTCACTAATTGAAAAAGCGGGGGTCTAACAACCACACCCAATATTTCGTTTGGAAATCTGAATAGACAAACTCCAATATACTTTCAAGAGAATCAACTAGACAGTTAGACTCAATCTAGAGAAAAGTATATCAAAGAGTTTTATATCTCTATTTCTTAATTCAATCCGAAATCAGCAAATAGGAATTTGCGAGCCCGATTGAATATAAGATAAATAACTTGAACGGTACCAAATACCAATGTTCAAGGATCAATCAATTTCAATCAACAACCAAAGGTTGGATTTCCCAATTGATCGATTCAACGCACAACCTGTGATATTTCAATTATATGACAAAATATAATGCGGAAAAGAAATAACACAGACACCAGAAGTTTTTTTAACGAGGAAACCGAAAATGCAGAAAAACCCCGGGACCTAGTCTATATTTGAACACTACATTGTATTAAGCCGCTACATACACTAGCCTACTACCAATGAACTTCGGACTGGAATGTAGTTGAGCCCTAATCAATCTCACACTGATTCAAGGTAAAGTTGTGCTCCTTACGCCTCTGATCCCAGCAGGATACTATGCACTTGATTCCCTTAGCTGATTTCACCCACAACCAAGAGTTGCTACGACCCAAAGTCGAAGAATTGATAAACAAATCTATCTCACACAGAAAAGTCTATTGGAATAGATAATCTGTCTCCCACAGAAATACCTATGAGTTTTGTTCCGTCTTTTGGTAAATCAAGGTGAATAGGAACCAACTAATATACCAGACTTATATTCCTGAAGAACAACATAGAAATATCAATCACCTCGCAATAATCTCAATCGATTAACGAAACAAGATATTGTGGAATCACAAACGATGAGACGAAGATGTTTTTGTGACTACTTTTCAATCTTAGCTATCGCAGATAAATCTCAAGCAAATCTTATCAAAGAAAGTACTCAATCACGATAATAAAAGTAAGATCAGAACACAAAACTACAGATAAAATAGTTGGGTCTGGCTTTACAATCCCAATGAAGTCTTTAAGTCGTTAACCTACATGGTTTTGTGAAAACCTAAGGTTAAAGGAGAATCGACTCTAGCTTATGCAACTAGTAACACAGGAGGTGTGGGGATTAGATTTCCCAGTTGCTAGAGTTTTCTTTTATATAGTTTTCAAATCAGGGTTTGCAATTTAAGTTACCTTGGTAACAAAGCATTCAATATTCACCGTTAGATGAAATCCTGATTAGACTCAAGCTAATATATTTCAACCGTTAGATCGAACTTAGATTGTTATACACAAATGAAATGTACCCTCATTTAGGTTTATGTAACCGTACATAAACGTGTACACCGTGTTGGATCAACAGTAATTAACCGAGGTTAGCTATATGAACACTCCCATATAAACCTTATTCATCTTAACCATAACTAGTTCAAATGACTCAAATGAAACTAGTTAAAGAGTTGTTCAATTGCTATATTCTCATAGATGTATACAAGAACACAATTGAAGCGTAATCGGTTTGATTCACTCGAATCGATCATGAACATTATAGCCATGGTTTGCAAAGAATGCATTCCTTAATATATAAACGTATTTGTTCATAATAAAACCGTTTTTAGAACTTTAACCATTCAAGTATACAAACGTGTACGCATACTTGAATAGCCGGGGCCAAGTTTGGTTTTAGCCATTATGCAAACGGGTACGCATACCTCCAAACCCAGCAGAAAATTTTGGACACAAACCTTCGCCAGTATGCGTAGATTCCCGGACTTCTCAAACCAACATGTACGCATACGGGTATGCATACTATGGTTCCCGGACATGGATCACATATATACAAGAGTGCACAAGATGATTATAATCCAATGTTGGTTAAGTGTTCTAAACTCTTATTTCAGTCATTGAAACTTTCTTAGTGGACGACAATAGTCGTTTTCACACACTATTAGCATTAAAGCAATTTTCAAGTTATTGAAATAATCATAACGAAACATTCCAAGTCTACACCAAATGATTGTATCACACAAACCATGTAAGATGTTACTCGACAATTTTCACATGATCATCTTTTGACTTTCGTAAAGAATATAAGATGTACTTGGTTGAAGCGAATGCTTACCAACACATATTTCGAGAAATATGTAAGCAAGTTAAACTCAGCTCGAAATTTCAAATGTGTATAACTGAAAACCATATAGTAATACGACTTATGTCTCAATATAGGAGATAGAGTAGAAATAGACTTTCCAAGTGATATATGAGTTTTAGTCTCCACATAACTTTTGTTGATGAAGTTCCACAAGCTCGCTTTAGTAGTTTTTCGTCTTCATTTGATGAACGCCGTGAAGTCTAATGCTCAACTACACAATCTATCCTAGTCCGATACATCACCATAAGTATACTAGAAATCAAGACTTATAGTTTTGATCACTAACATTGGCAAACAAGCTTGAGATAGCAACGCTTGCGAGTTCGACCTAGCAGTGCTATAACAATCTCCCCCTTTGTCAATTTTAGTGACAAAACTATCAATACATATGGATTAAAAAATAAATAAACTTTATAGCTTCTCATCCAAATGCTTGATCTCCTTGGTTCTTCAACATTACTCGAAATCTTCGTCACTTCCAAGTACTCCAATGATTCCAAATGTGTTCAATTTCGCATCATTGTTGTTGAAGATCCGTAGCTATACCAATGAGAAAAAAGTTACTCTCAATTATTTTTATACAGTGTCATGGTATCATTCTACATCATCAAAGTCCAATTGTATCACAACTTTGACAATAATACTATGGTGATATGTATCACTCCCCCTTAGTCAATACTTCATCTCAACATGAAAACCACTCCCCCTTACATAATCCGTAAACCATATGTATTTGTAATGTAAACTACACATTAATTCTCTCCCTTTTTTTCAATATAAATTGGAAAAGGTATGAAAACTAGTGGGATCCTCGTAAATTTTCATAGAGATACTTCATGACCAAAAGAGAACAACATACCAACTTGTTTCGATGATTTCACATAGTCGAAACTTAGTGTATTCATCAAGGAGTTTATAAAGATACAAGATAACTCCTACAATATTCCACAACCACACTCCCATAAAGATTTGGCAATTAAGTACAAGTTCAATTAAGAACTCTCCCCCATAAAATGTCATTCCCGAAAGAACAACAAGAGAGACCTTACTTTCACAAGAAAATAAGGATTTCCTTGGACATTAAAAAATCACATGAAAACATGAATTTGTATCCAAAAACACAATTAAATTAACCACAAGAGAACCCATGATTAATTTAATCGGAAATGCTCACACAAGAGAATTTATGGAGCCGCACAGTACATACACAAAGATGTGGATCAGGGAAAGACTAATACTGCGGAATAATCAAAGATTCATTCTATTTTTCATCATTATTTGCACAATGACATATAATAGACTTAATCTTTGTAACAGAAGTTCATCCTTTGTTCCATCAATATTTGCATAATGACACAAAAGGCTTAACTTTTGTAGTCAAAAGTTCATTATATATTTTATCAATACTTCATATAGACATATAATAGAGTTAACTTTTGAACAAATATGGGATAATCAAGGTTCACAGACGTAAACAACATATCCCATAACAATTTGCAATATATAAAACCATAAAGATTAATACTGCAAAAATCATCTTCCAAATAAACTTTAGAATTTAAATAAATAAATCTAAAAACATTGCAAGATGAAAACGTTGGCAATAGCTATGTGTACTCACAATAATGGCTATTCCAAACCATAGTTATCCTTCTTAAAACACAAGAATAAATTCTCATAAGAAGTTTCCTAGACATCAAGACAAACTTGTAATGCACATACAAGATGATTTGTCCTTAGAGGGTAGAATCAATTTTTTTCGCACGGATTTACACCAAGAATAGCTACCAAAGGCTATAAAAAGATTTTCTTAACAAATAGGAACATACAAAGTCATTATCGACCATGCACCATAGTTCACAAAAGATGATTGTGAACATTGAAGAATCCCATAGAATACGTACTACTGCCCATTCTTGAACTTACTTCTTTGTGATTCAATAACAAAGATTCTTATAAAAGCTACAAATGAGCTTAGAAGAGTAGTGCTCCAAGAATCCAAGTGCCCGAGTCCAAGAGAAGTGGAACAAGTGCGACGAAACGGAGCAAAGCACTCAAAAATAAGAGACGGGTCAATTAACAATCTTAACTAATCCAAATTCAGGAATTATCAACTCCATTTGCAAGATAATTCAAATATAAAGAGAATTCAAAAAGAATGAGGTCATTCCGAGTTCGGACGAAGAAGTTGCGGCCAAAACGAGTTTACCGAATATCGACGTCTACAGGCCAGTATGCATACGGGTTTGCAAACGAATTTTCATGACCTGGGAGCAAGACTCTAAGCAAATAAAAACACAAATATTGCTCAAGTTTATAGACATACCTTTTAGAAGAATCCTATCAAACTTTACTGACCTTACGAACATAATCTGGTGCCTGATTCTCGTGCTTGCCTCACCGTATACATAGCGGGGCATTCCTTGGTGAGGATTCAATTACAACAAAATCAAGTTGTGTTGAGGTGAATAATGTCTTGATCACCACAAGTGACTTTTGGATTATCATGAAAGAGATCGCTTTTAGAACCTTTCACATCCAAATCCATCTTTCTAAAGAATTTTTTAAGTTCCAACATCATGGATACTGCCTTCTCTATAGTCATGGAATTTTCTGGGAGATCATTCCTTTTCACACTCAAAAAATCATTGACTTTCTTTGGTATCCACTTCTAAGTGCGTTTAGGTTCAACCGGAACCTTCTTCTCATTACTCTCTTCAAGAATTCTCGGAAGAGAATTGTATTGAATATTCTTTTGCAAGTTATTCTTTCTCCAATTGGGAACATCGGATCTTGTCTTCGTATTTACGAAGTTATCCTTTCGATAATCATTACGATTGTGAAAACGTATGACTTTTATAGGCAAATATAGGTTTATCATGCCAGTGATTCCTTTGCCTAAAGGTTGGACAGTTACAACCTGTAACGTTAAGGGGATTAGTCTTAACATATGATCTTGGTTTCACAACTTCTTGTGATGCCCAAACAAGAACATCATGAAGTTTCTCATTCCTTATACGAAAACGACATCTCCTTTCCAGGTGACCTTTATTTCCGCAATAGTGGCAAATATAAGGAATATTCTTACCTTGATCTGTGTGTACTGACTTTGGAGGTTGATATACTTTGCTCTTTTGAACCTTAACTGCCGGTGAAGGTATTTCACTTTTGCCATCAGTGGAAACCTTTTGTTGAGAAGAATCACTATCCTTGACAAATTTTACCTCTTTGCTAATACTTGGAGCATCTATTCCCTTATAGCCCAATTCTCGAGTATCACGATGATTTTTACTTGCTCCTAGCATAATGGTTAATTTGATTGAACTAGTATTGAACTTTCTCAAGTCTTCTTCCAACATCTTGATTTTATCAAGAGCAAGAACTAAATCGACCTCAAGGCATTTTTCTCGAGCGAGAAAAACGCTTTCTCTGTCATCAAAACTTGCTTGCTGAGAGTTAATTCTTCCTTTAATTTCTGCAAGTTTCTCTTCCAATAAGAAGTATTTTTGATAAACTCGATCACATTCAAGTGACTTTCTACCTAGGTTTTCCTCGGTATATTTGAGGACCGATTC
Source organism: Papaver armeniacum (assembly GCA_023531295.1). Taxonomy (NCBI): domain Eukaryota; kingdom Viridiplantae; phylum Streptophyta; class Magnoliopsida; order Ranunculales; family Papaveraceae; genus Papaver; species Papaver armeniacum. The sequence continues at coordinate 266,442 of JAJJWW010015126.1, forward strand.
GCAAGAGTGATTCCGACCATAAAGACCTCCGTAAATGCTTTTTTATTTCTTGTTTTCTCAACAGAGATGAGTCAGAAGAGGTGTGACATGAGAAGTTGTAATATTTTTCATTTTCAACGAATCCAAAAACTTAACATACTCTGAGACTTCCTCATCAACATCTCTATCAATAACAATTCATCATCAACGAATCACCTTCATCGGAAAGTTCATCCAACTATTCTTCTAGGAGTGTTTCCCAATCAACAGTTTTTACATCAAGAGAATGTTTATATATTGACTTAGATGTGACAGTTCTCTCAGGTGAATCCAAGCTTTCAGAATCATCTGGTAATTTTTGAACTGGTACGTTATTAGAGATAGACTCGACCATAATAATCAAATTGCTACAAACACATACATATGAGGTCTTAAACGTGTTTGCGCGCTCTGATACCAATTGAAAAAGCGATGGTCTAACAACCATACCCAATATTTCGTTTGGCAATCTGAATAGACGAACTCCAATATACTTTCAAGAGAATCAACTAGACAGTCAGACTCAATCTAGAGAAAAGTATATCAAAGAGTTTTATATCTCTATTTCTTAATTCAATCTGCAATCAGCAAATAGGAATTTGCGAGCCCAATTGAATATAAGATAACTAACTTGAACGGTACTGTTTATGGGTGAAAATCGTTTCTGCCGATTTCAGTAAATTCGGTAGGTGAGTGAGAAACTGATTTAAACCCTTGTTTATGGGAGAAAATCGTCTCTGCCGATTTCGGTAAATTCGGTAGGTGAGTGAGAAACTGATTCAAACCCTAAACAAGTGTACTGCACGTGAGCACTTTGTAGATTCGAGAGATCAATCAGACAATTCCGGCCTAAACCAAGAAATGGCCGTTCCGGACTTGCTTCGGTCACAAAGTGGAGGAGAAAGGTTGATTTGGGGAGGAAGCGAAGAAAGGTGTTAAGACCAGAATAGTTCTGGGAAGGTAGCGTCTCGACTTGTATCAGAAACTGAAAGCTTAAGAAGCTTGCAAGAGATGAAAGCTTTTGGAGGGCTTGCAAAGTTGCCTTTTCTGAGAGTGTAGTATTTTTCTCCTGACCGAGACTTGTTGTCTGGTGGAAATAGGTAAGACCTATTTATACAAGTCGAGATTGAAACGTACCCTGGTCTCATGAAGGAAGAGAGTAAAGGGTGAAATAATGGGAGGAGGTGGTAACCGCATGGTGTTAATGGGTGAAAACATTTTCACCATTATTTCCTCATTTATTTGACCGCTTTATTCCTTTTCACGCTTTCTTAATGTGAGCGTAGTGTACGCCGCAAGTGTGACCGCCAAACCAAAACCCCGGAAAGCATCCCCAGTTTGTGTTGATATCTCGTTGGTTGCACCTTAAGTGCAAGTGGCGCCGCTAGTGGCGCGTGTGGCATGTGCCATTGGCATGTGCGGAATGCCTTGGTGGTAGGTTGTATGTTGAGTGTAAGTGGCAATGCCGAGCTGCTAGTGGCGTGTGTGGCATGTGCCAATGGCATGTGCAGAATGCCTTGGTGGTAGGTTGCACGGTTTGCAAGTTAGGCTACCCGGCGTGTGTGTTTGGCATGTGCCAATGGCATGCGTGGCCATTAGGGCCGTGGCCTTGGTAGGAAAAGCTACCAGCGAGCATGTTGGCATGTGACAATGGCATGCGTGGCCATTAGGCCGTGGCCTTGGTAGGAAAAGCTACCAGCGAGCATGTTGGCATGTGCCAATGGCATGCGTGGCCATTAGGGCCGTGGCCTTGGTAGGAAAAGCTACCAAATGAGCATGTTGGCATGTGCCAATGGCATGCGTGGCCGACTTGGCTTAGGTTGCATGGTTTGCAAGCCTAGGGCGCTATATTTGGCATGTGCCAATGGCATAGCGTCTTGGAAATATGGCTTGTGGTACGCGTTGGCATGTGCCAATGGCACGTACGGCCATGTTGACCTAGTTGCACGTTTTGCAAGCCTAGGGCGCTATATTTGGCATGTGCCAATGGCATAGCGTCTTGGAAATATGGCTTGTGGTACGCGTTGGCATGTGCCAATGGCACGTACGGCCATGTTGACCTAGTTGCACGTTTTGCAAGCCTAGGGCGCTATATTTGGCATGTGCCAATGGCATAGCGTCTTGGAAATATGGCTTGTGGTACGCGTTGGCATGTGCCAATGGCACGTACGGCCATATTGACCTAGTTGCACGTTTTGCAAGCCTAGGGCGCTATATTTGGTATGTGCAAATGGCATAGCGGCTTGGAAATATGGCTTGTGGTACGCGTTGGCATGTGCCAATGGCACGACGGCCATGTTGACCTAGTTGCACGTTTTGCAAGCCTAGGGCGCTATCTTTGGCATGTGCCAATGGCATAGCGGCTTAGTTTGGCATGGTTGCCAATGAGTGTGATATGTAGTTTGGTTTTGGCGTTGTTGCCATGGTGCGCATGTGTGCGACTTGGTTTTGACGTTATTGCGGTGGCGCGCAGGTGCGGCTTGGTTTGGCATTGTTGCCATGGCGCGCGATGTGCGGCTTGGTTTGGCATGGTTGCCGTGGGTGCGCAGTGTGCGGCTTGGTTTGGCATGGTTGCCGTGGTCAGCGTGTGCGGCTTGGTTTGGCATGGTTGCCGTGGTGCGTAGTGTGCGGCTTGGTTTGGCATTGTTGCCATGGTGCTGATGTGCGGCTTGGTTTGGCATTGTTGCCATGGTGCGTGCAGTGTGCGGCTTGGTTTGGCATGGTTGCCGTGGTGCGCAGTGTGCGACTTAGTTTGGCATGGTTGCCATGGTGCGCGGTGTGCGGCTTGGTTTGGCATTGTTGCCATGGTGCGCAGTGTGAGGCTTGGTTTGGCATGGTTGCCGTGGTGCGCAGTGTGCGACTTAGTTTGGCATTGTTGCCATGGTGCGCGATGTGCGGCTTAGTTTTGGAATTAGGGTTCTCGGTCGAAAACCCTAATGCGGGTATTTTGAAAAAAATACCCCTATTAATTATTTACACCGAGTTAAATGCTCTTAGTTAATGTGTTGCGGGTAACACTAGGTCATGGGGTTTTACGATTTTACCCCTTGTTTAAAAACCACCATCAACATTAAGTCCCTCGCTTAGCTCGGAACAGGGGCTTTGTTGCGAGGTAAGCATAAGATGGTGACAGGACTATCAACAAGAAACCGTAAAAGAGAATTGAGGGGCTTGTCGACCTTTTATAAATAGGATTTGGGATCCTTGCCTCCGGGAGTTTTGCACAAATAGGGGAGGCTGGCTCAATCGGTGGGACCGGTCAGCTTGGGCGACGTTGGGAATTTGCGTGAACCGGGAAACTGAGTGTGCTAGTTTGGTGGGACCGGGCGCAAGGTGTGGAAGGCATGCGTGCTTGCGGGCGTGACTTGGGAAATTGCGTGTCTTGGTGGTGGGCCGGCGCAAGGTGTGGAAGTTGTGCGTGCTTGCAGGCGTGACTTGGGAAATTGCGTGTGCTAGCTGGTGGGACCGGCGCAAGGTGTGGAAGCTGTGCGTGCTTGCAGGCGTGACTTGGGAAACTGCGTGTGCTAGCTGGTGGGGCCTGCGCAATGTGGAAGCTGTGCGTGCTTGCAGGCGTGACTTGGGAAACTGCGTGTGCTAGCTCGTGGGGCCTGCGCAAGGTAGGGAAGCTGTGCGTGCTTACTGACGTGACTTGATGGGATCGGTGTGAACAAGGAGGGAGTAGGTGTTTTACATATAGCAAAGTTTCCTTATTTTGCGTTTCCTTCACGCTGCTTTTTTCGATTAGGGCATCGTTCATGCCAAAAAATGGAAGCGTTATGTCCCTCATTGCTTCCTTTCCTTTTTAAAGGGTCTCGTATTCAAACCCAACGCACCGCATCATCTCCCTCGTTTGAGAAAAGGTTCTTCTTGTTGAATTTCTCTCGGTATGTTTTCTTCTTCTTTGGCGGATTGTCGTACACTTTACCGCCGCTTGTTGTATAAATGGAAAATTTCCCTTTGTGCGAGATGTCCTGTTGGAGCATGCGTCTTCGTTATCGACGAGGATGACCTAGTCGTTCCCCTTCCTTCGAATCCGTCCTTGTTGACGGCTTCCGTACTCTTTCGATATGACACCGGGATGCTCGAAATTACATGATGACATATTCGATAGTGCAGGCTCTGGATCCTCCGCGGCCTCGTAAAGTGTTGAAGGCGTCTTCTAGACAGAGAGGTGATGATGTTCTGCTTTTGCACCCTTGAAGAGTAGAGGACCTTGTTCAGGTACGGATTTTTGGTGGAGCCCCATTCTTCGTAGCTTTGACAAAGTGAAGGGATCCCGTGTATATCTTCCGTTCTCAAGTATGGTTTACGTGTTTCCATCTTTGTAGTAATTCTTCGCCGGTGAAGCTCGGGCCGGTATCGGCGAATGAGGGGCAACAATTCTTGGTAGGAGGTGTAATCGGGAGAAACTACATTGTCGTGGTAACAAAGTAGGTTGGCTGATATTCTATGGGCTTAGTGGAAGTAAAAGGATTGGCCTGGATGCGTAAGCGAGCAAACTGGGTCCATGATTACGAGTTTTGGCGAGATGTATTAAAAGGTGTCCATGACTACGAAGATTGGCTGGTCGTGGCTATGTTCCTTGATATGGGGAGTGTGGCAGCACGACCCTTTGCAGAAGGAGTGGCGTTGAAGCTTTTAACGTTGAAGCGAAGCCGGAGAACGTTTATGCGTAGTTACTTATGGAGAGAACGTTGAAATGACGTCTTGCAACTCTCGAGCCTTGACGGCTACCATTTTGAAGTCGGAGGCCGCGTCACGTTCTGTCAAACTCGACATCCCTCAAGAGAACAGAGGTTAGGAGTCCCTGATACATCCGTCGATCGTGCTTTCTAAGAGAGGTTGGGGTTTGGGAACGGCTTCCCGGGCCGGAAATGCCCGCTTCCCGATGTAGTGCGGTTGAGGGGTGCAAATATGCCTTGACGCTACGCCTCGGAGAAATATAGAATCTCACATAACTGTTTCATCATAGATCGTACGACTTTGTGGGCGAAGTTCCCATTATGCCGGGTCCTAATGGAAGAAGGTCTCCGTGAACTCGGGAGAGTTGTTGATTTCCCTTGCTTTCGATTTTGGAGAAGTCTTTCATGATCTTCACGTGTGACGAAATTGGATCGCTTATCCCCTTCTACCGGCGTTCAAGAGCAATGCGAGCCTCTTCATCTATAAACGCGCGTCCTGGCCGGAAGTGTCTTTTGTCTTTTCATCAAATCAGCGGTGCTAAAAGGAGGTCGGCTTCTTCCGGATCTTCCAATTATCTTGCCCCTGATGGTGGAGTAGCGTTTCAGTGACGGTTGGAGCTTCCATGCTTGAAGAACCGTTGGGGTGGAGGAAGTGGCTGCAGTTCGCAGTGATCGTAAGTGTATCGTGCGGAGATGACACGGTTTTGATCACGAAGCGCCGGAGCTATGGCGCTGTTTCGAAGGGCGAGGATAGTGCTTTGGAAGGGCGCAATATGTTAGCGCTGGAAGGATGCAAACTGTTAGCACAAAGTGTGGTATGCGGGCTGGCATGCGCGTGCGGCATGTGTGCACAGTAAGCGCGTACGGCAAGCGCTTCCGAAACGCGTCCTGTAGGCGCCGGATCGTCTTGGAATGGGCTCGACTTGGTGTGGACGCTGGCTTGGATTTTCGGTATGGTGTGGACCATTGGCTTGGCACGGTGCGGCTTGGCGTGGCTTGGACTTGTTCCTGCGGGCCCGCTTGCCTCTTCCCATACGTAGCTCAAACAGAAATCCTTTCCTCATTCAAATGCAAAAAGTGTTATGCTTATGAAATGGGTTGGCTCCCTTTTTACCTCGTATCTTTGTTATCACGTCATGGTGTTAGCGGTAGCGCGGTAGTGACAAAGTGGGAAAGCATATCCCACTATGTACTCCAGCGTTTCTCTTTCAATTTGTTTTATTATTTTCTTGTGCTGGTGTAAACTGGCAGGGTTATGCAATCAAAATAACTCAGCTAACCAGTTTAGCTAGGATGCTGGCTCAAGCTAAGCAGCTACAGAGGGCTGGAGCTAAGCCAAGAGTATACTCATGGTTCACACAAAGACAGGCGGGCCCTAGTTTTGGTCTCGGATCGTTGCACAAGCAAAGACAAACTCACACTTTCTATCACGTGCAAGGTACGATTTCAAATGAGCACTACACGGGTTAGCAACTCTCTAAGTGCAGCTCTAAGTGCAGGCCAGCACTCACAGCACAAAGCCAAAGAGTCGCAACACGGCCACACGGCTTCAGGGGGCTGGAGGGGTTGCACAGGCGGATAATTTACAAAGACACGATTTAAGCACACTCACACAAGATTTGACACAACACAACTTTGGGCTCAATTAGGTGCAACAGACTTAGATTGGCAAGCTCACAAGAGCACAAAGACACACAGACAAATTGGCGCTCAAAGACAACACTAAGCACACAAGAATAGGGGCGGGTTTCGGGGGTATGCTCGGAGTGGGCTCAACAGGGTTAGCACAATGTAAGCATGCATAAGTAGCTCACAAGGCTCACAGGGTGTGTAGATTTGGCAGCACAAGCACAAGGCTATACAGAGAATGTGCAAGGTGCACTGGTCAATGGGTTATGCCCAGCTAACTTGGCTTCCAAGTTATGACCCAACACTTGCAGCTTCAGGGGCTAGCAAGGTGGTTTCACACAGGCTCACACAAGGGAGTAGATGGATCTGAGTTAAAGCATGCAAGGGGTCAGGCAATCAGACTGGCCTCTACAGGTTTGACAAATTCACAAGTGAAGCTCAGTGCAATGTAATAATATTCCCAGCTAACTTGGCTTTAGTTGTGACCCAACACTTGCAGCTTCAGGGGGCTAGCAAGGTGGTTGATGGCTCACAAGGCTCACAGGGTTAGCACCAGGTCAAGCATGCATAAATAACTCACAAGGCTCACAGGGGTATGCACAGAACTTTGCACCTTTTTCTCCCACTCCTTGGGCTTGCTCAAGAGCTCACAGGGTTTGTTTGGGCAGCTTTGTTAACATTTGCTCTTACTTGCCTCATTTGTCCCAAAGAACTTTGCAGTGTACTGTGCTCAAGAGAAGAGTTTAGCTCCCACAATATGCAACTTAAGGCAAAGAGAATGATGCAGCACAGCAGGTGATGCAGGTGAGCTATTGCCAGCTCAAGCCACAGGGAGAAAGATGCTTAATGCAAAGATGTTTATGCAAGCCAAGATGTACTAAATGAATGCAAGCTAACTGAAGATGCAATGACAGATGCGAAATGGAAACCTACATGTTAAGTTACACTACTACGGGGGGTTATGATGCTACAATGAAAACAAGGCCAATGAAAACGGGGCTAAAACTACAATGAAAACAAAAAGGTGGGTATATACGGGGAGAAAGGGAAATCAGTTAAGCAAGGCCAATGAACACGGGGCACACGCCAAGTCCCCGGCAGCGGCGCCAAAAACTTGGTAGGCCTCGAAAGTGTATGTAAATTTGACCTACGTGTAATACCGCAAGTGCACGGCGTCTATCGGAGACGCGGCAAGTACGGGTCGATCCCACAAGGACTTGTGGTGCTCTGATATTGATCTAAGGCTGCTCTACTGAATTTCTAAGAAGTGTGTAACATAAATGAGGGTTGTGTCGAAGCGACTGAGTTGTAAAGGTGATACTAAACTAAGGAATGATAAACAGTGACACTAGGGTCTTCAACTCAACCTTTAACCTACACTATGTCTTCAACTAAAGATGTTGTTCTTGCCTTCATGACAGATAGGGTAGGAGTGTCAATTCCGCCCGTCTCTAAGGTGTTTCTCCATTTGTGGATTAATCACAACTAAGTTTATTTCCCAAGTATTACCCGTCTGATTAAAGTACAAATAATCTGAGGATCATAATAATTTTATTAAGCTTGGGTTGCAAGATAAACAACACAGATGGAATCAAACTACGGTGCATCCATGGCGTTGGTATGCACTTCATGAGAGCAAAGTGTTATCACACTGAAATTAATTCTATCTAGAAAGTATTCAAGCATTCAAGAACAGGTTCATGAAGAAGAACAAAGTGATAAGCTAGGGTTTCATCTCAAACCCTAGCAATTTAAATTAAAGCATGATAAAATGATAAAGAACAGAATTAAAACTAAATGACTGCACTGGCTAATCCAGGCGTAACTTCTACATCCATAGAACACTCCTATTTATACATGCAAAGTTTCCCCCAAAATACCTAACCCTAATTCAATTAAAATAAAAATTAAATGAAAATTACTCAAACCCATGCTCTATTCGGCTCAATCACCGTCTCTTCTCGCTCCCGTGGCTCGAGAACGCCATGCATGGGTTGTTGTGACTAACCCTAGTTCTTATCTATCTCTAAATTAGCTTCTAGGTTTATGGAGAAGCTAAGGGAGAGATAGCTAAGCCTAGAGAAGAGGTGAAGGATGGTTCTACTGTGGTTGTTGGTGGCTATGGAGGTGACAGGAGATGGAGGTGGTCGGGAGATGGGTTTTGCAGAAAGAGAAGAGTTTGCAGAGGTGAGAGCGACGGGAGAGGAGGAAAGAGAAGATGGAGGAGTAAATGGGTATGGCTCGATGGGTATAGGGTGTGGTCATTTTGCTGTGAAGCATGAACGGCGGGAATGATGAGACTGGCCTAGCGAGCGTAGGATGGAGATAAGCGAGATCTGAACGGCTCAGGATATAGACATCTTCGGTGTTGAGCGGGAGCGGCGATCGTTGATGTGCTAGGTGGAGCGACCGTTGGATGTAGCTGAGGAAGATCTCAATGGCTCAAAGTGAGCGGGCTCGGATCCGAGTCATAGTTAGCTCAAGCCCATGTCTTCCTTGTTGGGTTGCAAGCTGAATGCGCGCGCGGCTTCGGCTTTCTGCTCCATAGATGCTTGACTCCAATTCTTCGCTCCTTGGCTCCTCAATTTCTCCGGGCTTTATTTATTACCTAAAAACACAAAATTAATTAATACAAATATTTATTCTTGAAAACAAGGAAAACACAGAATCTGGGATAATATCTGATTTATAAGCGCAAAAGATGAGTAAAATGCCAATAAAAAGGTGTATAAATATGCACTATTTGGCACTCATCATAAACCGTAGCCATAGGTATGCCTTTCATAAACTTGTGGAAATACTTCATCATAAATAATTCTTCAAATGTCACTGTAGTAACGTCTGCTAATAGTGACAGGTAATTGTTATTGTGCAAAGTAGGTATGTACGGGTAGGAAAAAAAAAAATTTTTGAAAGGCAAACAAAGCGCCTGGTTTATGGTTTTTGTCTTCCAGGATTTCTTGGGTTGATAGATAAATGTTAGCTTTTGAGGATATTGGATTATTTCTGGGATGAATGGTTTTGATAATATAACTCTGATTATGTTTTGGGAAAGGAATATTGCTTTTATGAAAGTGTGTGCTAGCAATAGGCACAATACGCAATAGTATGGCGGTTTTATTAAGAACCTAAAAATAGATCGTATATCTTGCCCAATCTAAATTTACTCACTTGCAAACACGCCTCTCTCCAAGTAAAAGGTGGCTTTCTTTGGTAGCAAGGCGGCTTTCTTTGTAGCATCGCTTGATTAGTCCCCAATTGTTGGTAGCATCTTCAACGAGTCCCGGTTTTCTCGTGTAGTTTTTGTTAACCGGTAACCGGTCGTTCGGGGTAGTTGAGTCGATTGAGTCGTCTTCCCTACCATCTTGATATCTCGGGTCGAAGAACGAGATCGACATCGACATTGTAGACGATAGATCAATCCTCCCGTTGTGGTCGCCAATTGTTTATGGGTGAAAATCGTTTTCGCGATTTCGCAAATCGGTAGGTGAGTGAGAAACCGATTTAAACCCTTGTTTATGGGAGAAAATCGTCTCGCCGATTTCGGTAAATTCGGTAGGTGAGTGAGGCGATTCAAACCCTAAACAAATGTGTTGCACGTGAGCACTTTGTAGATTCGAGAGATCAATCACAAGTCCGGCCTAAACCAAGAAATGGCCGTTCAGGACTTGCTTCGGTCACAAAGTGGAGGAGAAAGGTTGATTTAGGGAGGGAAGCGAAGAAAGGTGTTAAGACCAGAATAGTTCTGGGAAGGTAGCGTCTCGACTTGTATCAGAAAGTGAAAGCTTAAGAAGCTTGCAAGAGATGAAAGCTTTTGGAGAGCTTGCAAAGTTGCCTTTTCTGAGAGTGTAGTATTTTTCTCCTGACCGAGACTTGTTGTCAGGTGAAAATAGGTAAGACCTATTTATACAAGTCGAGATTGAAACGTACCCTGGTCTCATGAAGGAAGAGAGTAAAGGGTGAAATAATGGGAGGAGGTGGTAACCGCATGGTGTTAATGGGTGAAAACGTTTTCACCATTATTTCCTCATTTATTTGACCGCTTTATTCCTTTTCACGCTTTCTTAATGTGAGCGTAGTGTACGCGCAAGTCGTGACCGCCAAACCAAAACCCCGGAAAGCATCCCCAGTTGTGTTGATATCTCGTTGGTTGCACCTTAAGTGCAAGTGGCGCCGCTAGTGGCGCGTGTGGCATGTGCCATTGGCATGTGCGAATGCCTTGGTGGTAGGTTGTATGTTGAGTTTAGTGGCAATGCTGCAGTCGCTAGTGGCGTGTGTGGCATGTGCCAATGGCATGTGCGTAATGCCTTGGTGGTAGGTTGCACGGTTTGCAAGTTAGGCTACCAGCGTGTGTGTTTGGCATGTGCCAATGACATGTGCGGAATGCCTTGGTGGTAGTTTTCACGGTTTGCAAGTTAGGCTACCAACAAGGTGTGTTTGGCATGTGCCAATGGCATGCGTGGCCATTAGGGCGTGGCCTTGGTAGGAAAAAGCTACAATGAGCATATTGGCATGTGCCAATGGCATGTACACATTAGGGCGTGGCCTTGGTAGGAAAAGCTACCAACGAGCATGTTGGCATGTGCCAATGGCATGCGTGGCCACTAGGGCTGTGGCCTTGGTAGGAGAAGCTACCAATGAGCATGTTGGCATGTGCCAATGGCATGCGTGGCCGACTTGGCTTAGGTTGCATGGTTTGCAAGCCTAGGCGCTATATTTGGCATGTGCCAATGGCATAGCGTCTTGGAAATATGGCTTGTGGTAATGCGTTGGCATGTGCCAATGGCACGCACGCCATGTTGACCTAGTTGCACGCTTTTTGCTAGCCTAGGGCGCTATATTTGGCATGTGCCAATGGCATAGCGTCTTGGAAATATGGCTTGTGGTACGCGTTGGCATGTGCCAATGGCACGTACGGCCATGTTGACCTAGTTGCACGTTTTTGTAAGCCTAGGGCGCTATATTTGGCATGTGCCAATGGCATAGCATCTTGGAAATATGGCTTGTGGTACGCGTTGGCATGTGCCAATGGCACGTACGGCCATATTGACCTAGTTGCCACGTTTTGCAAGCCTAGGGCGCTATATTTGGCATGTGCCAATGGCATAGCGGCTTGGAAATATGGCTTGTGGTACGCGTTGGCATGTGCCAATGGCACATACGGCCATGTTGACCTAGTTGCACGTTTTGCAAGCCTAGGGCGCTATCTTTGGCATGTGCCAATGGCATAGCGGCTTAGTTTGGCATGGTTGCCAATGAGTGTGATATGTAGTTTGGTTTTTGGCGTTGCTGCCATGGTGCGCAAAGTGTGCGGTTTGGTTTTGACGTTATTGCAGTGGCGCAGTGGTGCGGCTTGGTTTGGAATTGTTGCCATGGCGCGCAAGTGTGCGGCTTGGTTTGGCATGGTTGCCGCAGTGCGCAGATGTGCGGCTTGGTTTTAGCATGGTTGCCGTGGTGCGCAAGCATGCGGCTTGGTTTGGCATGGTTGTAGGGTGCGCAGATGTGCGGCTTGGTTTGGCATTGTTGCCATGGTGGCGATGCAGCGGCTTGGTTTGGCATTGTTGCCATGGTGCTGCCAGTGCAGCGTTTGGTTTGGCATGGTTGCCGTGGTGCGCAGTGCGACTTAGTTTGGCATTGTTGCCATGGTGCGCAGCAGTGTGCGGCTTGGTTTGGCATTGTTGCCATGGTGCAAAGTGTGCGGCTTGGTTTGGCATGGTTGCCAGAGTGGGTGCGCAGGTGTGCGACTTAGTTTGGCATTGTTGCCATGGTGAGTGTGCGGCTTAGTTTTGGAATTAGGGTTTGTGTCGAAAACCTAATCTGGGTATTTTGAAAAATACCCCTATTAATTATTTACACTGAAAGTTAAATGCTCTTAGTTAATGTGTTGCGGGTAACACTAGGTCATGGGGTTTTACGATTTTACCCCTTGTTTAAAAACCACCATCAACAGGTACCAAAAACCAATGTTCAATGATCAATCAATTTCAATCAACAACCAAAGGTTGGATTTCCCAATTGATCGATTCAACGCACAATTGTGATATTTCAATTATATAACAAAATATAATGCGGAAAAGAAATAACACAGAGACAGAAGTTTTGCTAACGAGGAAACCGCAAATGCAGAAAAACCCCGGGACCTAGTCCAGCTTTGAAGGTACAGTCATGCTCCTTACGCCTCTGATCCCATGAACTTTGGACTGGAATGTAGTCGAACCGTAATCAATCTCACACTGATTAAAGGTACAGTCTCGCTCCTCACGCCTCTGATCCCAACAGGATACTACGCACTTGATTCCCTTAGCTTGTTAGAGCATTGCTCGGTCGAACTCGCATGCGTTGCTATCTAAAGCATGTTTGTCAATGTTAGTGATCAAAACTATAAGTCTTGATTTCTAGCCTATTTATAGATGTCTCGGACTAGGACATAGATAGTGTAGTTGAGCTTAGATTTCTCAGCGTTCATCATTTGAAGACGAAGAACTACTAAGGGGAGCATGTGGAACTTCTTCGACAAAAGGTATGTGGAGACTTGAACTCATATATCACTTAGAAAGTCTATTTCTACTCTATCTCCTATATTGAGACATAAGTCATTATACGATATAGTTTTCTACTATACATATTTGAGATGAGATTTCGAGCCGAGTATATCTCGCTTACATATTTCTAGAAATATTTGTTGGCAAGCTTTCGCTTTAGCCATGTTCATCTTAACTCGTAACGAAAGTCATGTTGACATTTCAATAACTTGAAAATTGCTTTGATGCTAATAGTGTGTGAAAACGGCTATTATCATTATAGAAGAATGTTTCAATGATTGGAATGTAGAGTTGATAATGTAACCATCTTTGGATATAAGCATATATAGTGTGTTCGAACATTAGTGTATAAATCCATGAACCGGGAGCCAAGTGTTCTTCAGCTGACGAACAGCTCTGCCTCTTTTTTTTTTTTGTTTCCGTTGAGAAAACTCTTTTTGGTTTATGAAACATTAATTATATAGAAAGGGTAATTTTGTAATCTCGCAAAATTCTTAATGGACCCTGTTGGGCTTTGGATGGAGAGGGGTATATTTGTTGTTTCATAAGGGTAATTTTGAAACCCGTCCAAAAGGGGTATTTATATAATTCCCACTTCTTCGATAAGCAAGAGGACATAGGTCCAATACCCACCTTCGTCATCTTTTTGGGACTTTTACGCAGTTGGTGTAGTTCACCCGTATTATTCGTCCGGGGTTGGTGTAGTTCACCCGTATTATTCGTCAACGACGGAAACGTAATAATTCGCGAATGATCCCTAACTGGGGGCTAAACTAAACATGCCGGTGGATGAACAAGTTGTGTGTAGTCATAAAGTCTTTTGTTTCAGAACAAGACAAAACAAACATTCTGAATCTAAAAAAACAGTCTATTCCACCCAACTCGACACAAATCATTTTGTTCGGATTCCTGTTTCGACCAAGGGGAAGTGGTGGTTGTCATTCTCCTTCTGGTATTCTATTCTATTCCCTCTCTATGAACCTAATTTCTTCATTCATTGATTCAAATTCTCTTCATCATTTTGGACTCTTGTATCGGTTTCTGTTAGTTTTTTTTGATTGATTTCTTTTGACAATTTTGATGGGAATATAGATGAATTGATTGTTAGGGATTTTCTGGAATTTGGTTTTCGTTTTGTGATTAATAATGTTGGTGAATGGATTTGGGAATCAATGTTCAGGGGATTATTTTATACCAGTAGTTTTGAACTTGTTAAAATGGATTTTCAGTGAAATTGGGATTACAGTTAAGGAAGAAATCTTTGGTGTTGAATTGTTCGATTCGGCAATGATATAATGGTTTGTAGTCATACAGAATCACAGATTCATTTTCTGGAAAAATGACATTCTCTGGAGTTTATGTCAGAACAGGAAACATTGAATCTTTTTAAACTGTTAGTGTATTGACAGTTAGAAATTGCCAGAAGAAGTGATACCTCTTCTACATATAGAATGAGAGATGCCACAAACAACCAGTGGAACTAGGCTACGTGGATTATATACTAGTTAGTCTAATCTCGACATAGGCACAGTGGTCATATATGCAGCTCTGATCGTGGGTAGATAATGATTGGAGAGAAGGTAAGGGTTGTACCCAAATGCAGCCATGAGTTTTTGTATGAGATGCATAGACATATTGTACTCTTCACGCCCAAGTGTTTGTTGGGTGTATCATTGTCATCATAAATTGGCCTTGTATATTTTCAAGAGCTCATTCAGTTATTCATTGGGGTAGCACCTTGCTGATTTTAGGGTTTGTCCGCCGTAGTTTGATTTTAAAATTAGTGTAAAAGGGTTTGGTTGTTTACATTGTTGTGACTGTGTTCTTCAGTTTCCTCTTTTCATGTGCAGTTTGGATTTCTTGTGCTTTAGTTATTTCAGCATCTCCCATGTGAATGTATTGATGTAAAAATGAGCTAGCAAGGTTGGAAAAAAGGGAGAGGCCGATTTACACTGGATTTGTTGTTTGTGGAAATTGCGTCATTATTTTCAATATTCAAGAATTTGGATGATTTGTGATTAGTTGCATGCAGTGATTATAGAATTATGATTCTTATGTTTCATTATCTGTAGAAGGATATCTTTGAAAGATGAGATATTTTCTTTGTCTCTCTGGATTTTTGGTTTATGACTACTTTTGTATTAATATGTCAGAGTATGCAAGTTCCAATCTAACTGCTGGTATATTGTTCAGCTGATCAGCTGCATGGCTGGGTAAGATCTCTCCTGTGTTTGTGCCCAAAGAAGAGATAGTGATGATCGCTCGTCACTTGAATTAACTACAAACAAGGTAAAAATAAATCCAAGTTTTATTTCTATGGTGGCCTTTATTATTCAGCTACGTATTTGGGATTCAAAGTTTTGGATTTGAAAACTCTCAGATTGAATATTTTGAAGAACATAATATGACTGATCTTTTAATCTTATGACAACTGTTATAAGGAGCCTGATTATTGTGCTTATAAAATTTCCATCAGGGAGGTTTGATAGGAAGGGTAGGAAAATTGTCTGTGTGAACGAGTTAGCTTCTATAATTGTTCAAAGTTTAAACCTATTAGTGTCTGTTTCTTGTGTTTCGTTCACTCCATATCGAGTGTTCATCATCTGCACAAGCCTTGAGGTTTTGGTTTGTTGTGGTACGCCAAAAGTTGAATTGAATGGAATTTCAATCATTTGTATCGTGTATTTCATCAGACGCCTAGTTCCTTAATCTTAACTATTTTGGATTTGCCCTGTGTCTGATTCTGACGTACCACATCCACTTAGGTGAAGTCTTTTTCTGCTATTTCTTACTGCAGCTATATAATTTCAGGAGACATTGAGGGCTTTGTGGATGCTTCATATCCAGGCGAAGAACTTCATGGGTTAGTGTTTGAACAATGGAAGGACATGGGCTGGCAAGAAAAAGACCCTTCTACAGACTTCAGGTATATTTTGTTTTACCTTTTTTTACTTATAGATGCGTTGCGCCTTCTATGTTATTATACACTAAATCCGCGTATGGTTGTTTTCTTTCGTAAGAGGTGGTGGTTTCATATCAGTGGAGAACCTGTTCTTTGCAAGGTCTTACAAGGTATGTTGCTCGCATCCTCACCTCTCGGTTTAAAGAATTATTTTCATTCCGTACTCTTATCAATGTCTTCATTCTCCTGTTATTTATGTAAACTTTATTGTTCAAACTTTTGGCTTGCAGAAATCTTTTCAGGATCTTCTCCGGAAGCAAGAAGGTGATCGAGCGATGTGGGAGTACCCATTAGCAGTAGTTGGTGTCGACATCACATTCATGCTAACTCAAATGCTTGATCTTAAAGCAGGTACCTTTTGGATCACTTGTATTCAGTGATGAACATTAATTTTCCAAAATGGTTATAAAGGTCAACCAGTTCAAAAAAGGACAGAAGTTTAGAGCTCTAATTTTTGCTCATTGTCTGGTCATTTATTCTTGGGAATCCTGTTCCTATTTCTAGTTAACGTTCAAATAATATCTGTAAACTACTCCCTGGTACGAAGCTGTCTTTGTTAAGGTAGTTTTTCTCTAGCTGGAAATCCATTTGAACAAAAAAAAAAGTAGTTTCTAAATGCTGGTCAAGTAACTTTGATAGTGAAAACTTAGATTTAATCTTTTAGCTGGCATCAGTTGAATGTGACCTAGGCATATCTGGTAACTAACATTGTTGCTTATGTAATTCAAGTCACACCACGGACAATTGTAGGAGTGGTTTTCGCGAAATTACTTTCAGATAATGTTGGTGCAGTTTCACTACTTACATTTGTATGGAAAGTAGTTCCAATTGGTTATGTTTTGGATATTACTTAATGGTGTTTTATTACATGGGAGCAGAGAACGAAAGGGCATTTGACCCTGTCTACTGCATAAGTTCAAGTTGATGGATCAACAATGGCTTGAGATGCGCGCATCTTACATGGACTTTAACGTGTGTGACTTTTGTTCTGCTTCACTCACCGAACTGTCTTGTACTACCATCCCTCTTCATCTTATTTTCCTTTTCCAATTGTTTTACTTAAGTCTTCCTCTCTTCCTTTTTGTTCAGACGGTGATGTAGTCAACAAGGCATCAGCTAGAAAAGGAATTGTTGCTTGATGACATCACGAACCTTAAAGAGATCGTGATTTGGTGATTATGTAAATTCTCTTCTTGAAAGGTAAATTTCAGCTTCTTTATTACTTCTTTTGAGGGTTATTTGTTTCAAGTTTGTTTACATTAGCTGTAAACCTAAATTGGTTGTTTTGGGGGAAAGTATTGTATGGCTCGTTTAGTTGTTAGAGTTGGTTCTGATCCTAAATTGTGTGCTTGGCCCTTGGGTTTTCAAGTTGAACAATAGTGTATCAATCTAATGAAACAGATAGAGATGGTAAAGTTTGCTGAGTTAATATGCAGTGGGGTTTAGTTCAACAATCTGTACCCACTGTTACTAAGTTAAGTTTCAGGTGTTGTATTATCATGGGAGTTGATATGTGTAGGCACTATACTAGGGGGAAGTTCTTGAATGTGTCTGTAAAATGTGGTTAAGGCTTTGTCAACTAGTTGAGGAAGCCATGTAACACGAAAGGTCTACAGATTTGAGTTTTTGGGTATAATGTTGTATTATACTCTGAGGATGACTAGCTGAACAAATCTTTTGATAGTCTTAGCCTTCGTACCTTGGCTGCATTATGTTAGCGTGTCGCAGGAATGACAAGTGTAACATGACTTGTTTATAGGGCTTTCGGATGCTAAGTTATACATTCATTTTTGCACTTAATGGCCTTAGTCTGGAATACTCAAATCTCTGTTACAGATCAAATGTCCTATGCTTGTATAAACACAGTTCCCAAAAACCTTTGTTAAGTGTAGTAAGTTTTTACAAGAAATGCGGCTATTGAATTTCTGTGATTCTTCGAATGGTGAGCAATTTTTTCCTGCTCTAACATTAACATTTATCTTGATATTTGTGTTTGTTATTGTAGCCTCATTTCAATTTTAGAACTTTTTGTGTTTGCGGGTTCTGTAGCGTTGGCTCAAACAAAGCAATATGTCACTGTAGGTTAGGTTCCTCCAGAAGAGTTTAGTGTCGTAACTACAGCGGAGCCCCTTAAAAAAATAAGCAAAAGGTAGATACTAGGCCTGTAATAACTGCACATCCACTGAACTCTCAACAATGATATATATTTTTAGCTTTCTTCTTCTTATTTTTTTCTTTCGAGTAAGAACCCGACAAGCATTTCTAAGTTGGAGCAGGCATATTTGTTCGCTATAACTATGAGAAACGAGTTGTTTTAAAAGGCCGGCTCTCTTGTATCAAACTTGTTCTTAAGTTTTAAACTTTTAAAGCTAGTAGTATTATCATCTTTCAAACGATCAGTTTGAGATAAACCAATTTTGTTTCAAGAACCACCATAATAACACGCTCAAAATATTAAACAGATGCTGCATGTTCTATATATCCCGTTACTCTGTTTGATAGCACATGAACTTTACTATTCCTACATTTCTGGCAGATGCAACATATGTAGCACATGTGCATTAGCCATGCAGTTTATTTGGATGATATACCCACTAGGTGAGTTAAATAGTAGGTCAGACCTCGCCACCTCGGTTGATTATGAATTTAGGTTGCCAAAATATAGTAGATCATAGACCTCTAAGGTTCATCTATTCTACTTTTAGCTGCTCAAAATTGTTTGCTGCTCTAAGGACAATACAGCTCTAGGAAATTATTTGATTGCTCCTTTATCTTATTGTAAGGGTGTGCAATGTGCCAATGTTAGATTTCTCACTAAAAGCCTGTGGTCCTGTGGAGTTGACCATACTATGAGAAATAACAAAGGGAGGATTATTTTTGGCCAAGGCCTGTGACACATGGAGAAGACTAGTTCATTTCTTTTTGTTTTTTATCCATGTATTCAATTTCAAAATTAGTTGAAGCGTGGTGCTTCCTCAAAGTGATTTCTTGTTAACTTTGGCATCGGTTTTACTGGATCAGGTCAACATACCGATAAATTGGGTTATCAATGCAAAGGACCTAATGTTGGAGGCCTTTTTAATCTAATTGATACTGAACGTCGTTCTGTAACTGGCGCAACTTTTGAGGAAACTGGGTACTTCACTTTGGGTGCACATCTTCTCATGATGTTGCTTGGCTCAAAAGAAGTTGAGAAAATGGCAAAGGCTATCAAAATATTAGGTTGGTGTATATGCAGTTTCCAGTTTTTGTTTCTTACTACAAATTATTCCTTACCTTTTGTTCTTCTCAAGGGTACTGATAATGCATTTTTCGTTTTGGAAGAAGGATTGAAAAAGGATCTGAAGATTATACCCACATTTGTTACAATTGATCCCGAAAGGAATTCGAGTCAGCAGCTCAAGGCTTACCTCGTACAGACTTCTCATAACATGTAAGTAGATCTTAGCTTACACTATTTGGTGTACCTGAGCAAAACATTTTTTGTTTATTTGTCACTCGATGTCATTTAAACATTCACATTAACAAACAGGTATTTGTTGGATCCTAATTGGAGACTGTGATTTGGCTTTGAGTACAGTGCTGAGCAACTGTCAGAAATACTCAAGTTGACAAAAGCCCGTCCGAGACTCATAGATGATATGGCAACCCTATCTGTCTTTGTAAGTAGAATTCAGTTTCTCTAGCATAACAGCATTTATTTCATGATATTGTTGTGAAAAAACCACTGTTATATGTCATTAAATAGCTTCCTTTCCATTCTGGTTACTAAGATAGATAACAACTGACACATTTTGTCATCTGATAACAATGGTTAATCCTCGAGTTCTATTCTTATGAGCAGTCATGGAGACACAGGGCATCTAAAACACACAGTGAATCTGTTTTTAGAGGTAAAGCGTTATCCTCAAGTTCTAATAAATGTGCTTGCCAGTAGGGTGCTTGGTCATCTAGCTAGAGCTGGCGGAGCAATGACTGCTGGTGATGTGGAGTGTAGGTTGGTTCTTGTTTTACAGTTGTTTTCTAGTGTTTTGTCGGCGATAGAAATGTTAAGATATTTGCTTTGCCAGGTTAAAATTGAAAATGGATTGGTTTCATGCGAAAGAGTAAAGTACGTTGTTTTGCAGCTGTCTCGATTTTGAAACTAAGTTCCTCTTCCTGGTAATGTCAACAAATTATTTATTTCGTTTTCCTACTTTCAATTCCGTAAGATTGGTTCATCAGTGTTCATTGGTTAATTGAATATTGGCCTCAAGAAATCCGGTTACCGTTTTACAGGTTGTTCTGTGTGAGAATTAGAGATTCTCTATTATGAAGATACTTTCAAGTTTCTAAATCAGGATACCTTCGTGTGATTGAGAAGCGTGAGACACGTGGGCGTGTGCAATGGTACGTGATAACCACCAACAGTTGTGAATTAAGGATTACTTCTTTGAAGCATCTGTTAAACTTATGCCATCTAATGTGCTTGACTGCAGTACCTTACATAATTCTTACCTTCTTATCTTTTCATAGGCATTGCGGCATGTTCAAAGCTACCCAGGAAGTACGCTCCAGTTCATAGCATACATGGTTCACTGCTTTCAGTTGGTGAATTTTGTGCAACATTGTCAATTAACAGAACGGTCTCTGTCTTTTATTGGATCATCAAGCACATTGAAGCTTGCTTAAGCGTGATGAATATTTTTTAATGATAAGTATGCTCAAAATTTCAGGAATCCTGGTGAATTTGTGAAGTTGAAGTACAGAGAAGTAGCTGATATTGTTCTTGTATACCTGGAGCTTCAGGATATGCTTCTTCGTCTGGGCATCACATCCTTGCTGCCTCATATAGCTCACTTCTTACATGACCCGTTTTGTTGCACAATACTTGTGGGTGTATACACTGTTTCCTTGTTTGCAATGTTATAACTGATCTTAAGATACAGCAGTTGATATCTTCATTTTACTGCATAATTTAAAGGCATTAATCATCGTAAATCAATCTAGATGTCGCCGGTTGTTTCTGATGACGCTGGTGGTTTAGTTTTGCTAGTTAACAATCTATCTAGATGCTAGCAAAGTTTGTTCGTGATTATATCTTGAGCCAGGGTACATAGTCTGTACGTTGACAAGGCTCTTCTTACCAGATGATTGTCCCAAGACAGAAAAATGAACATCAAATGTATGTAACTGTAGAAGAATCTAAACATAATAAAGCCATTGCGACAAACATTGTTTTCGGTACCTTCTTGGCCACTAATCCATAAACAAAGAAAAACAAAATGAAACCCAGGCACCAACAATGATCCTCTTGCTCCACGCTGCTGCAAAATTAATCTTGAAAGGCCCATTCATTTTTCATTTCTTCTCTTAATTTCGAATTTTTCAGGTATCTCTCCTTGGGAGTTCAACCAAAATTAATCCAATCACGCGACTTTCTGTGTTGTCCGATCGGAAATAGAATGAGTCCTGACCGGATTTTTTTTTTTTTTTTTTTTTTTTTTTTTTTGTTCTGTGTGAAAACTACTACTGGACCCCTTGTTTTAAGCAAAGCCCGGGTCACAACTAATATATAAAGGGGATGGGGGCAAGGGGTCTCCCTGTCTAAGATCCCTGGTAGGATAAAACATTTCACTAGGAGACCCATTCAAAAGCACATACGTTGTAACCGTAGACATACAAGCATAGATCATTTTACACCAATCTTCATGAAAAACTAACTTTCTAAGAACAACAATCAGGAAATCCCATTCAATCTTATCAAAAGCCTTAACATGTCAAGCTTGATAGCCATAAGACCTTTCTTTTTGGCTTTACATTTCCTCGTACTAGCTATTAGTTCATGGGCGGCCACTATATTATCGGTTATCTGCCTAGAAGACAAAAAAAGCTACTTGATAAGGGCTTATGAACTTGTCCATTACCTTCTTAAGCCTACTAACCAAGAGTTTACTAATAGTTTTATAAGACACATTACTTAGGCTCATAGGTCTTAAATCAGACGCATGCTTCGGACAACTAGATTTAGGGATTAAGGAGATAAAGCTATGGTTCATCTATTTTAAGAGATGTTTCGAATGAAAGAAAGCTTGTATTACCCTAACAGTGTCTTGACCAATCACATCCCACATTTCCTGGTAAAACCCAGACGGGTAACCATTAGAACCTGGAGAGGTCTAATGTTTCATTTGGAAAACTATTTGTTAACCTCATCTGCAGATGGTGTACTAAGAAGGGTGTCATTATCTTCAACAGAAATACAAGACACAATATTAGCAAGAAAACTATCATGACTAGCAGGGTTATTAGAACGACATATATTGGAAAAGTGTCTCTTAAGTTCACTAGCAATGATGTCTCTGTCAATCAGCCACACACCTATCTCAAATTGAATAGAATCAATATGAGTTCTTCTCTTTCTAACATTCACTTTGTCATGAAGATACCTTGTGTCTTTATCATCATACGAGAGAATATTCTCCTTAGCCGTTTGCATATAAACCTGTTGTTGCACATCATACCGGTATTTAAGTTTATCTTCAAGCTCTCTTATATTAGAAAAATCCATGTCAGCATTATAGGTATTCATTGTACCTAACTGATCCTAAACTAGCTTCAACTGAGTCTGAATGTTACCAAAAGTGGTTAATGAGTTCCTAAGTACATCCTTAACATCGATCAGAAACCTAGTAAGTCTAAAAGTATGGGAACCTCTATCTTGTGAATTCCAGTTAACACTTATGATGTCCTTACAAGAATCATTCAAGAACCAACATTTATTAAAGTTATATGGTTTTCTAGTGGTATTTTCCTCTTTAGCACTAACTAATAAAATAGGGCAGTGGTCACTCCCTAACGCAAGCAGATGATACAAAATACAGTTGCAAAAAAAAATCAAACCATCTAGCATTACCCAAAGCTCTATCAATTTTTTCAAAAATCACACTAGCACGCATCATCCCTTTTATTGGACCAAGTGAATGGATTCCCAGAAAAAACATTATCAGACAAATTAAAAAAATTCAAGATGGTCCTTAACTTTCATCCATCTTAGACCGGGGAGCTGGATTTCCTCATAGTTTTTCCTTCTTTCCTTAGAATGAAGTTAAGGTCCCCTATGATAAGACAAGGGCATTGATTATTGCCAGAGAGTCTAGACAAGAAATCCCATCGCCTAGAAATACCAATATCATCCAGAGCACCATACATACAAATCAATAAAACCCTTTCACTCCTAGCATCAAATTGGGCTAAGCAAACAATAAAATTCTTATTACAATCCACAACCTCAATAGAAATACTATCCTTCCACATCAAAAATAAACCACTAGATAGAACAATAGGATTCACAAGCCAATAGTTGAGTAGCTATACTGATTAGTGTAAAGTGCCTCATAGAGTTCAACTTTTTGCTTGGAAATGCTTGATAGATATTGTTACTACTAGAGACAAGATTGTTGGTTATAAAAGTGATATAGATTCACATTGTGTTTTCTGTAATCACAGTATTGAGACTACTATTCATCTTTTAGGTGAATGTTCTTATGCTAGGTCCATTTAGAGTGCTATGAATGTGAACATTTCTGATGAACTTAATAATTTTGTTTCGTTTCAGGACTGGGTGATAACTTGGTTTTTTACTACTGATAATGATGTACATCATAATGTATCCAGAACCGATTCTTATATTATTAGACTTATGTGTACTGTTTGGCACATCTGAAAGGACAAGTGCAATTTGGTGTTTCGAGACATGAAACCAAATGCACATAATACCATATTTAAAATAAAAAATCTCATACACCAGTATGAGTTTGTTCTAGATTCTACTAGTACAAATATAAATCAGAATGTGCTCATCAAGGAATAGATTCCACCAGACACAAGATACATAAAAATTAATACTGACGCTTCATATATGTATGATATAGGAAAAGGTAGTATTTGACTAATTATTCGAAACCATACAGGTCAATCATTAGGAGTAAAAGGAGTCAATCTAGAGGAAGAGGTGGATGCAAAAATGGGAGCTGAACACTTGAATGTAAATCTTTGGCAATGGCAGTAGACTGGATTGAAGATTTATGATTTAATAAAGTCATATTTGAGATGGATTGCGAGAACGTGGTGGATTCACCTCATAGTGATGAACCACAAGTACAGTGATTCAATCATCATTTATTGTTGTCAGTTAAGAATAAATTTCTGAATAATTATTTCTGGTTTTGCAAAGTAATTAATAGATTAATTAGGCAATAGTATAGCTCACGATTTAGCAAAAAAAAGCTAGACTTGAAGCTCAAGATTTTTGTATTGTCGATAACTATCCTCCTAACATTATCAAATGGATTGAGGAAGATTATGCAATACTTTGCAACATCTAATGAATAAATTCCCTTTTAGTATATATATAAAAAAAAAACTGATTAGTGTACCTAACCATTTTTTTTATCCTGATTTTTAGTCTCAGCAAGAAAAATTATATTAGGATCATTAGATCTGACTAAATCCCTTAGATGATATCTAGCGTGTTTATTCCCAAAGCCCGGACGTTCCATGCCATAACCTTCAACTCTAGAGTTTTACAAATAGAGATCCTAACAATGTTACACAATCTAGAAGAAATATCACACAAAACCTTTAAAAAATTATCTAGCCCTACTATGATAAAGATGAAGATAAAACTTAGAAAGAAACGAGTTATAGTTTTGACCAGATAAAAAATGCAGAGATAGAAAGAACAGACAAGCATGAGGTAAGTAAACTTCAGGGAATCAGCGCGTAGACAATATTCTAAAATTTTTAATTCTAACAAGGAGAAAAAAAAAGATAAACAGGGAGATCTATTATAATACTACACAAATGAATAAGGGTAGTGCAAAAATAAGGCTAAAAAAAAACCTTTTCCACCTGATCAGAACAAATCAGTAAACGAGTAATAAGAAATTTTTAGATAGCATTAGCAATTACATGATTATTTTAAAGATTGAAATTTGGGATAAAAAATTCAAGGTAAATTTTAAAGGAATATATATGAAAATTGGGTACCTAGAATCCCTTGGTTTTTTCAGTTGGAACAACATCATAAGTTGATTGATCTTAACGGTTAGAGAGGAGAGGAATCAAAACCAATCTTCAAACAAAATGGTCGACTAAAAAAAAAAATTGAACCAACCCTCACCATTCCTCTTATAATTCCTTAAGAGAAACATCATAAAATATACTAATTGATTTACACCTTCGCCAAAAGGGTTAAGGAAATTTGGGACTAGGATGAAGATGATCATTCTAGACAACGAAAATTGAACCATAAATAACATAATGAGCCCAGAAATCAGCTAAACCCCAAAAGACTATCCCCGAAAGGTCTCTAAAAATTAAAAGAAGCTCTGAGAAAGCTGAGAAACAAAACTTCGATAGAGGAGAAGAAAGAAAATTAGGGATTCAGATTGTAATAGAAAGAAGAAACCAAGAGACTAGTAATAAAGAGAGTGATACTAGTAATAAAAAATAAAACAAGATTTAGAGAGTGAGAAAGAGAAAAAGAAGAAGAAGATAGGAAAAAAACTATGGTTGTTCCAAATGTTGCTCCAATCATCTTAACCAAATGCTTTGATAAGCGAGATGGAGTATAGAGATGCAATGAAAAGACATATCTTGAACTTGCTACATCATCGGTAAGTCCCACTACACCTTACTTTGAATAAGGTCATTTTTTTTTAGAGATTTTTTAGAGTGGGTTTTCTAGGTCTTATGATAAAGATGATGACTTTTTTTCTTTCTTTTTTTTTTAGATGATTCCATTTTACAAACCATAGAAGTACGTTTTAGGGGTTTTTTTATTTAAGAAAAATGATTTAAAGTTTTTTATTTATAATTATTTTGTTTTAAAAAAATCCCGAAGCTTTCTTTTGAAGTTTTTTATGAAGATTTATGTATTTTTTTTTCTATAAAATGGGCTGAAGATGATAATTATGATTATCATTTCATATTTTATTTTTTTGGTGATTCCATTGAATCCATTTTACAATCCAGCAAAATAAATTTTGGGGTTTAAGCCTATTTAATTTTAATTTTAAAATTTTTGTATAAAAATATTGTTTGTTTGGATAATGTCTTGAAAAGGTTATTTAGAAAACGGGGAAAAAAATGGTAAATTAATTTGTTGGTGCTTTAAAGTGTAAACATGTGTTCCATATTTATTTTTATTATTTCTAAAAGAAAAAAAGGTTTTATAAATAAAGGGGATGTTTTATTTTGGGCACGAACAAAAGGGGTTTTTGGGCACGAATAAAAGGGGTAGAGAGTGGGGAGTCAAATGGTAATTTTCAGAGACAATTATCTCTGAAATTCTTGCATCCGCTAGCAGAGACAACAAAGTTGCTCAGTTAGTGATGCTTTTCAAAACCATTTTTCTTTCTTTGCTCTTGCTAGAAATGGAGTATGGAGATGTAATGGAAAGATATATCTTCAACTTGATATATCATCGGTAAGTTTCACCACAACTTACTTTGAATAAGTTTTTTTTTTTTTTTTTTTTTTTTTTTTTTTTTTAAAGAAAAACCAGAAGCTTTGTTCAGAAATGTAAGAAAATTTTCATGAAGATTAAGGGATTTTTTTAGAGTGGGTTTCTAGGTCTTGTGATGAAGATGATGATTCTTTTATCTTTTTTAGATGATTCCGTTTGACAAACCATAGAAATGCGTTTTGAGGTTTTTTTTATTTAAGAAAAATGATTTGTTTTTTTTTATTCAATAATTATTTTGATTTTAAAAAGACTCGAAGCTTTCTTTTGAATTGTAAGAAAAGTTTTATGAAGATTTAGGTATTATTTTTCTATAGAACGAGTTGAAGATGATGATTATAATTATAATTTCGTTTTTTTTGATGCCTTGAAAACGTTATTTAGAAAACGGAAAAAAAATGAAAAATGCTAAATTAATTTGTTGGTGCTTTAAATTGTAAACATGTGTTCCATATTTATTTTTATTAAAAAGGTTTTATTAATAAATAGTATATAACTAGTATTCTTTGATAGGTGTTAAGGTTACATGATGAGCATAACAATCACGTTTGATAGCTTTAGCTTGAAGTATAAGTATTTCTCTAATTGTATTTTCCCTGTTTGAAGTATGTTTTTGTATCCAAATTTCTTAACTTTGGAAACCCATGTAACACCAACTGTTTATAAATACATGTAACTCTACAGCAGGACGTAGAGAACTAGAATTCTTCAATTAACTTGGCATTAGCCTAGGTTTCGATACCCACCTTCTTTAGTTTTTTCCAGTTTCCTCTAATATTCAGAAAACCCTAAACTTCTCATACAACCTTTTTATTTTGTTTCTTTCGTGTCTTCCGCACCTTCTTTTTCAATTATCACTAGTACAACCAAAATCCAACACCTTATCTCTACCAAATTAGACTCTAATAACTATCTCATATGGCGTGCCCAATTCGTTGCTCTTCTTTGAAGTCACAAATTCATGAATTTTTTTGATGGTACTCATCCATGCCCTCTAAAATTTCTCTATTTTAAAGGGAACATCTGATGAAAAATCCAAGACTAAAAATGAAACCATGTGTATGAGACGTGGAAACAACAGGATCATACCATTATGAGTTGGAATTTTCTCCACTTTGTACGACCCTATTTTAGCATTGATATCTCATCTTGAAACATCTGAAGCAATTTGGAACGCTATATTGAAGGAAAAGTAGCATCAAAATCACAAGAACGGATAATGCAACTTCAAGGTGGTCAACGTATCACCCGTAAAGGTGAGTTGACTATGAGTGATTATCTTCTTAAAGCCAAAACCCTTGACGACAACCTTGCTACAGCTATAGATCCAGTTTCTGACCATACCTTCCAACAAATCATTCTCAATGGATTAGAAACATCATATGACCCAATCGTCACCACCTTAACTGCAACGGTGGATAACAAATTATTTTCCATGGATGATTTTCATGTTCATCTATTAGCATTCTATATGAGAGTAGAATCTCAAAGTTCTGTTCTTTCTCCTCAACCCACTGTCAATATCACTACTTCCTTCTCGCAACATGCTCATGGTCCATCACAAAATCGTAATCGTGATAACAATCAATCTCATCATAACTTTTCTTCATCCTCTTCGTGAAATTTCGCCACTACTTCTTCCTACAAAATCATGACGACCGATAACAAAATTGGACAAATGAATATTTTTTTTCTGGGAGTTATTAGTCGTTACGGTTAAGCTTTTCAAAGCTTAACGAGTATTCATACTACATCATCACTAGTCGTCAAGGTTTATGGATGAAGACCATGACGACCATGTGAATGTTTTTTTCAGAAACAAAACTCTTTGAAAAGTTGTCACGCTATTTGTGACGGACCGGAAAATTACACCTGGCGCGCCTGGGCGCACATTCCATAACTCCCCCGGTGCGCCATGATGCTGATGCTTACCGGGCCTTAAAGATAGGAAAATGCACGTTCATCTGCCCTTGCAAGCATGCTCGTGGAGCATGATACAACTAACTTACCTTCCACACCATTCCAACTTAACCTTGTTCTGCGAAGCGTTTAAAGCCTTAAAGGCTACGACCGATGCACCTTGCATGCATCACTGGATTCCAAGTCTTGTCCGGGCATAAGGCATGCCTTAGACTTGACCGTAGGCTATAAGAGGCCTAATTCCACTTCTTTACTTGGTATAGGCATTGTTGAGAGCATGCACTTGTCTTGATTGTGCTAGGTGTGCATCAATCAGGCTCATGCCGTACTTCTCTTAGGCTTATGCAAGCTCCGGTAACTTGCATATCGATCTAGCTTACTTTCCAAGCCATGCCCAATGCGTCATTGGTACATGCCTATGTCGAATGTCTTGATAGGAAGTATGAACATCCAGAGAATGGAATGCAACTTGCCTCATCAAGTTTGGACACAATCATCTCTTGCATCGATCTACCAAGCCAGATGATATGAGAGGCCAAAATGCCGCAATCACCTCTAAATTAGATGATATGAGAGACAAAGTACTGGAACGGCAATGCTGCAACTCATTGCGGCTGCTTATGTACCCTTCCTTACTCTAAAGGGATCAAGCACTTACCGTAGTTCATCCTCGAAGGGACAGAAGCTTAAACCAACTCGTTTGCAAGGCCGTGGCCAAGCAATAATGGTAATGGCCTAGTCCGTATAGGCCGTTACGTCAAAATGAATCCAAGTGATGTATATTTGGTCCGCAACATGGCATAGTCATGCCCATGCTTAATACACTCCATTGCCAAGGATACGCAGCTATAAATGAAGCTTAGGCATCATTTATACTCTTCCGGCTAAGCTATGAAGCTTACTTGGTGCATAGTCCGCATATGCACCTTCAACCAACTACCCCTCCCTATATATGTTAACTTGACATTTTTACAACTTAAATTGGGGGAGAAAAAGTCATTCATAAACTCCCAAGGCCATGATGGTTGCACATGACTACCCTGGCCAAATGCAATGTACAGCCGTGATGACTTTACATTCAGTTCTGACTCACATGCCAGTTTCAATGTCTAGCCATGATGGATGAACATTTCCTGAGTCAGGTCCAGTGAAGGGCCGTGATGGCTATATTTCCGGCTTTGGCCCATCGCCCCCTCCAATGTCCAGCCGTGATGGCGGTACATTTCCAAGGCTAGTCTGCTATGGCCTGTTGCACCATTTTGGGGCGATATTGATCCTAGGACAATGACATGGTAGTGTGCTATGTTAGCACTAAATTTTCTCAAGGCCATCTACCCAACTGGCCTAACACATCCTTTGATGCGAGATTGGCCTTTGGCCAATATAGCTTACAACTTACACTCTCTTTGTGCCATATTGGGATTAACCAATATGCCCATGCAATATGCCATTTTTGGCAGCGTATTAGCCTATGCCAATGTTCTTTTTACTACGCAGCGGAAGCTTTGGATGAAGGTTCATCTCGGGCTATGGCGCATTTCTGAGCATGCGCCATGCTAAAAGCACGGGGTGTTACACTATTCACCTATTTAAAGAATTTCGTCCCCGAAATTCAAAACAAAAACTATTCGGTTTGGATTCCTAAGAAAAAGTACCATACCAGATGCTCATAAATCACGCAACGTTTTTTAAGTTTGTCATGGAGCATCAATTAGGACCTTCTGAGCATACGTCCCATACCGCATACTTAAGAATCCAAAAAAGAGTCCACAACATTACCGAGAATCTCAATTGGCCAATTGCCAAAAGGATATCTCGAGCAGGTATCCGAGATGGCGTCCCATACCACCACCCAGGAATCCCTAAGATTCACAAGATTGAAGATGTCATCGAAATGACAAGATCTTAACGCAGTACTGTGTGGAACATAATCCAGCTGCCTATCGTCCCCGACGGTCATCTAGGTTGCCACTCGTAAGTGGGATGCTAGCCTGGCCTGACAACGCACACCATTGGCCAGTGCCAATGCCTGGGGATGATCAGTCCCATTGTCTACCCACCGTCCCATACGGTTTTCCGGATATCCACTCGTAAGTGGGGTGCCACTTAGGCTAGGCAAACTCACAGTACTTAGAAAAGCTCAACTCGATTCACATAGTAACTGACATAGGAGTTACAAACTCTTTCCGCGTAAAAGTTCGCCTACTCTCCAACTTTATTTCATGTAAAGGAAAAATACTCGCTGACTAGTCCACTCCGCACAGTCCCTAGAGTTATCTCGGAACTTTCTCTGATACCAACTGTAACGGACCGGAAAATTACGCCTGGTGCGCCTGGGCGCGCATACTATAACTCCCTCGGTGCGCCAAGATGATGCTGCTTACTGGGCCTTAAAGATAGGCAAATGCACGTCTATCTGCCCTTGCAAGCATGCTTATGGAGCATGATGCATCTAACTTACCTTCCAAACCGTTCCAACTTACCCTTGTTCTGCGAATGGTTTAAATCCTTGAAGGCTACGAATAATGTACCTTGCATGCATCACTGGCTTCCGAGTCTTGTCCAGGCATAAGGCATGCCTTGGACTTAACCGTAGGCCATAGGAGGTCGAATTTCACTTCTTTATATGGCTTAGGCATTGCTGAGAGCATGCACTTGTCTTGCTTGTGCCAAGGGTGCATTAATCAGGCTCATACCGTACTTTCTTTAGGCTTATGCAAGCTCTGCTAACTTGTATATAAATGTAACTTACTTTCCAAGCCATGCCCAATGCGCCATTGGTACATGCCTAAGTCGAATGCCTTGATAGTAAGTATGAGTATGCAAGGAATGGAATGTAACTTGCCTCACCAAGTTTGGCCACAATCATATCTCGCATCGAGATACCGAGCCATATGATATGAGAGGCCAAAATGGCACAATCACCTCTAAATTAGATGATATGAGCGACAAAGTGCTGGACCGGAAATGCTGCAACCCAGTGCGGCTGCCTACATACCCTTCCCTACTCTAAAGGGATTAAGCACTGATCGTAGTTCATCCTCGAAGGGACAGAAGCTTAAACCAACTAGTTTTCAAGGCCGTGGCCAAGCAATAATGGTAATGGCGTACTACGTATAGGACATCCCGTCAAAATGCATCCAAGTGATGCATATTTAGTACGCGGAATGGCATAGTGATTCCCATGCTTAATACGCTCCATTGCCAAGGCTACACAGCTATAAATGAGGCTTAGGCATCATTTATACTCTTCCGGCTAAGCTATGAAGCTTACTTGGTGCATAGTCCGCATATGCACCTTCAACCAACTACCCCTCCCTATATATGTTAACTTGACATTTTTACAACTTAAATTGGGGGAGAAAAAATCATTCATCAACTCCCAAGGCCATGATGGATGCACATGAATACCTTGGACAAATGCAATGTACGACCTTGATGGCTGTACATTTAGTTTTGGCTCACATGCCAGTTCCAATGTCCGGCCATGATGGTTGAACATTTACTGAGCCAATTCCTGATGGATGTATTTCCGGCTTTGGCCCAGAGGCCACTCCAATGTCCAGCCGTGATGACTGTACATTTCCAAGGCAAGCTCAAAAGGGAAATAGAATATGCATCATGATTAAGTATATATAATTGGCCGACTATAAGGAAGTATAGTCGGCCTTCTATATGGTGACTAAAAGGATTTTTTCCGTCACACTTTCATGGTTCTCTTTTTTTATTAATTTTTTTTTCTTAATTAGATCAAAATTCGATCAATTTTGGAGTTTTCTTTCTCGGTTTTCAACTTAATTCAAACAATACTGTCGTAATAGTTATCAATTTCAATGACTTTAAACGATCTGCAACAACCTAGAATTCGACTGAATTAAAAATGCAGAATGGTGATGATTTTCAATTTTGAAATTAATCCATCAAATCTAGCAATTACAATGAATTTGTACCGAATTGATTGATACAAACGAGCTTAATTACAACCCAGTTGACCAATTGTCTGATTACATCTTATTTGATCTCTGTAAGAAACCAGAGTTGATCAATCACGACACAGAAACAGAGTTATTTTCCCAGAATTTCGGGTTAATAAGATGGAGTTGTGGGCCGGTTTAATCCGATTATGACCCATAACCGGTAAAGATAAAGAAAAGACCAAATACTATTTTCATCCCTTTCTTTTCTCTTATTGGCCGACTGTTAAGGAGGCGTCACTTAAAACTGCATTTGTCGGTCACGTTTTTGTACAAAAATAAAATAAAATTGGTTTTGATTTCGTGAAATTGAGATTCAATACAGCATAATCAAACAAATTGATCTAAAAATATTTTTGTATAGAATCATATAAACAGATTTCCAATTCAAACTTACTATAGAAAATCATCAAATCGAACAAATGATTCGGACTATAAACAGTTGCATCAGCAGAAAAACGGGCGAAGAGGATGATGGAAACTGGGTACACGAATCGGATCCGGATCGATTCAAACCCGAACCATATTCGAAGACATCACCAGATCATCAATCATCATCTCTTCATTGTTCTTCACTTAGGGATAACTTTCGATCTTTTTCTATGAGACATTAGTCTTAATCATACCAAGAATCAAATCAATTAGCCAATAAACCAGCGATCATAAACCCATTTTGTTAAATCGAAAACAAACTTACCCATGTCAAGATATAATCAAAAAATGGATGACCAAATATTCATAATGGAAGCGAAATCAATGGCAAAAGACTTGGGTTTTGAAGCCGATGTTCATCTCTCACCTTCATGAGTTAAATCTGCACATAAACTAGCAAGTGATGTTTTGTTGTTGTTGGAATAAGAGGAGAGGAGAAAGAGAATGGGAACAATCGTGGGAAAAGAAAGGAGGTACAAAAAAGCCCTTAGACCGAACAACTATGGGAACACTTGGCGACCATGCCCTTAATGTTGACCCACGTGGAACATGAATAAAGATCTCTTCGGGAATGGTTTTCAAAGATGAGATTTGATTTTTTATTTGTATAACTGTTATTACTGGACGTACAGTATGGCTTAAGATGGACAAAAGTGTGAATGGTTTTTTTTTTTTTTTTTAGCTCGGTCTATGTGGGAATTTAAAAAAGCCGAGATATGCACGCAAGATGTGTAAATATAAAACAATCAAGGTGGTAAGAGAGGTGCTATGAAAGGGCATAAGCAATGCAAACACGCTCCATATTTTTATTTTCCAAAACGTATCCAGTGAACGAGTGCACAACATTGTCACACCGTAATGGCTGATGTACATTGTTGCATTATAAATCCTAATGTACCACATTTGTTCAAATATATAGAGGACTGCGCAAGTTGTCGTCATTGTTGCAATCTCTAAATTTTGTTAAAGAGTTCAATTCACATATGTATATATAGCTTTCGATCAGGTTGTTTTGTTTGTCGGCCCCCACTGCTGTAGCAAGCAAATTATGATGAAGCAAAAGGTTTACAAGAAGTTGTATTGTTATCAAAGGGTGCAAGGGTGATGTTGCACAAAAATCTATCCACTCAACATGGTTTGGTTAATGGCGTGCGGAACTCTATCCAACCATGGTTTGGACATTGTATACAAAGTGGGTAAAAGAGGAAAAACCATGGGAGATGCCTATTGCTGTTATGGTAGAATTTGATAAGTATACCGGTCCAAGAGTATACAATGGATCGAGTGTGATTCCGATCGCGCCAATCACAACAAGCTGGATATCAACTACGGGGATAACTTGTCAGCGGACTCAGTTACCAATCATTCTATGTTGGGCAATCACTGTTCATAAAAGTCAAGGATTGACACTAGACCAGGCGGTGGTGGATATAGGACTGGGAGAGTTTCTTGGTCTGACCTTTGTGGCACTATCACGAACAAGAAAACTAAGAGACCTTGCGTTTTTTCCAATGTTCAGTTTCGACAGAATAAGAAAAATCATTGAGCTTCTGGGGCTTCCTAAAAGAGGAGCGACTGCAACAATTATCAAGTGCAACAATATGTATCTGAGGTAGGTCATCTATGTTGCTTTGCACATTCTTCATTTACTTTTATGTTTTCGATAGTATATGTAAAAAATGTTCTAGCGAAAAAATGTGGTGTTCACGGGTAGGTTTCTTTGTCGGCCCTACTGCTGCAGCAGTAATCTAGTGTATCCTGTTGATCATTCACTTACCATTCAATTAATGGTGGTCGGAGGCACTAATAGACTCACAGTAGTAAAAGGGAAGGGGAAACGAATGATTAAGTAAAAGATTTTGGAGGCAAAATTCTGGTTCTGATTTCAACTGGAGAGTGGGGCCACGAAGCTAAGTTCTTATTTATGTTTTACCCCTTCGATCTCCTACGAATATGTCCCCATTTTAACTTCTAATAACAGTTTACACCAATTCTGCTCTATCTTAAAGATAAGACCCCTTCGTCGAACCCCAAGGGTGACGGTGATCTAAATTGTTATTTGAGAAGAATCAGAACTAGTTATAAAAATCCAAACTTGTGGCACAAAAACCCTATTCAAATATTGGGATCCATTAAAACTCCATCTTAAATAAACTTGATACAAAAACCCAAATTTTAAAAATTGATACAAAAACCCCAAATTTTAAAATTGGTTTCATCAAATTCTTTGGGGTTTTTGTGTTACTTTTGTTTTGATGGGTTTTTTGTGGATGGATAGTGACACCTTTGGGGTTATAACTCGCGGACCGTATTTGAATTGAATGAATTTTTGTAATATGCTTGATACATGTAAATATTAAGAAATTTCCGCTACTTTTGAGAAGGATCTAGCTACTTGATAGATGTATATGTGTACAAACCTAGATAGGTCCGTCAGACATATATTTCCTTAATCGATCTGAGGATAGGTGTTTGTTGTTTTAATTTTCGCTTCAAGTTTTAAACTCTTTGTGGGTTATAAACAGGATACTAATTGACATACTCGTTAATCAAGCTGCTAATAGAAGCATTAATTTGTTGTAATGCATTGCTAACACCCGCAAAAGGTATGAGGATCGACATGGCAACATTTTCACCTTCGCTTTGGGGCAGCCAAATCTCAGGACCGGCCCAGCCAGCTCGTTTACCCCTCAAGATCAGAGCATGACTATAATGATTCACCATTTTCATATAATATTTATTAGAAAACAAATCCTGCTCAAACCCATTGAGACGAAGAATGACCATAAAAACCACCATTATTATAGTGATGAGTTTCAGTTTCTAGAGAGAAAGTTGATTATTTCCTTGAGTTCTTTCCCAACAATGTTTAATTCACCGTGAGCCGGGGACCATGGGTTATCCCACGTGACCCAGACTTGGTGGGTCCCACCCAGCCCTAATAAACCACCCCTATAAAACTTTTGGTGGGGCCCACCGTGACTGGGTCACGCGGGATAACCCACGGTCCCCAGCTCACGGTGTGTAGCTGATGAGTGCCAAATATTGCATATTTATACACCTTTTTATTGGCATTTTACTCATCTTTTGTACTCAAGAATCAGATATTATCCCAGATTCTGTGTTTTCTTTGTTTTCAAGAATAAATATGTGTATTAATTAATTTTGTGTTTTTAGGCAATAAATAAAGCTCGGAGAAATTGAGGAGTCAAAAGAGCGAGAATGGAGCGATAGCCCAAGCCGCGTAATCGGTTGCAACCCAACAAGGAAGACATGGGCTAGAGCTATCCATGACCGGGGATTCGAGCCAGTTTCATCTTGAGCGTTGAGATTTCTATCTCCCACATCCAACGGTCGCTGCCCCCACGCGCATCAAAGTTATTTGCTCCCGCTCAACACTAGATCACTCCAAGTCTCCCTCGGCCGTTCGGATCTCCTCGCCTCCATCCTACGCTCGCTCGGCCGTCCCATCAACTCTCGCATTGTTCATGCCTCACAACAAAACTCCCTAACCCTATACCCTATTCGACCAAACTCATTTCTTCTTCCTTCTTCTCTTTCTTCACCCAACAACTCTGCAAAACCCATTCTCCACCTTCTTCCTCCCAGACCAAACCACCGTTGCGGAGCCGCCTCCACCTCCTTCTCCATACCCGACACAACAACAACCACACCACCTCCATCACCACTAGCTTCTTGACCACCTCTAGTTTTAGTTATCTCTCGCCTAGCCTCTCTCGTAAACCTAGAGGCTATGTAAGAGATAAATGAAACTAGGGTTTCTCAACTTTAACAGAGGAAGAAAACATCAATCAAGAGCCGAATTGACAAGAGAAGAGGCGTGAGTACAGTATGGGCGAAAGGGTATGCATTAATTGCAATTTTGAATTGAATTAGAGTTTAGAATGTTGCATGTATAAATTGAAGTGAGTAGAGGATGTTAGAGGTATGCCTGGGCTAGCTGCAGAGCACCAATTAGATTAATTTGTTTCTTTGTAATGTTCTAATTAAATTTTCCAGGTGTTGATGAAACCCCTGCTCTTCATGTCAAGCATATCTATTTTTAGTTGTGTTTTTCTTTGAGTATAAAATGATTAGGATTGCTAATTAGTTGATGAAGCTTGTTAGCCTGTGATGAGCTATACTGTAAGAAGATAGCTCATACTAGGGGTTAGTTGGCTAAAATTGGTTAATGAACATCCAGTGTAGACCTTCATAAAAAGGCACAAGAACATAGCTTAAGATATATAGCTTGTGCATGAGATTAGGGGTGGATTGATCATCCTGGTGCTTTCCATATTTTCACAACTTTAGTTTAGAGTCACTACAACTCGATCGCTTCGACAAACAAACCTACATTTGTGTCACAATTCCTTTGAATTCGGTTTAGCAATCCTCGATCAACTTAGCATACCCATTTCTCTGTGGGATCGACCCGTATTTGCCCTGTGCTTCATAGCAGACACCGTGCACTTGCGGTATAACAAGTAGGCATAAATATAAACACATCTAAAGGCCTACCAAGTTTTTGGCGCCGCTCCGGGAACTTGGCGTGTGCTAAGTTGATAATTTGCTTCCTCTACCGAATTACACTCACCCCCGTATATACTCACCTTTGCATTGTTGTTTTTAATTTGCATTGTAGTGTAACTTAGCTTCCATCATTCTTTGCATTGTAGTTCTTATTTTATCATTGCATTCTTTGCATAAGTTCTCTGTTGAAGCATCTTTCTTCTAAGTAGTAAGTTCAAGCATCTTTCTTGACTCTGTATTAGTTTGTAATTTTACGCTTTTACATTCTTGCATCATTCACTACAAATCTGTTGCATATCTGTAGTATCATTGCCCTGTATATTCGTGTTACTTGAAATTCTTGAACCCAGTCAGTCCAAGTAACCAATCTTATCACCCTGTCAAATCCATGTCAGTCCAAATACTGATCTCTTTGCCTTAACATGCACCTTTCTTGGAACTGAAACTTCTTTGTTGAGCTAACAGGTGCATGTGGTACACAACTGAGCCAACCTAAGGAAAACCAAGGAGCGGAGCAACACAGCCATTGTGGCTACAGCCGGTTGGTCATTCTCAAAGCTTGTTATACTCTATACCTGCATGAATATATTTGAGCTTATTTTAGATAGACTTGTTATTTGTGCATTGCATGAGGTGTGAAACTAGCATAGTACTGCCCTGCCGAGCTTGGTTCACCTGGTAAGCTAGATACCCTGCTGAGCGCAACCCTGACGGCATGATAGCTTGACCTGAGAATGCTAACTGAGAATGCTATAACTTGTGCATGATTGAAAGTAATGCTGAGCATCTTTGTTTGTGCACCTGTGTGATTGTGTGTAACCCTGAGAATTTGTGTGAGCTGTAGATTGCAAACCCTGCTGCCATCACCTGAGCATAACTCAGCCCCTGTTGTTGCTTGCCTTGGCTGTAGCTTGTACTCATGTGCACCTGCTTTTCTGCCCTGAAGCTGTGAGTTGAGCTACAACTGAGGCTTCCAAGTTTGTTACAAGCCCAGTTGACAAACCCCTGAGCATGACCTGTGAACACTAAGGTCAACTGACCCTGCGAGCATCAATCTGTGCATATGTACAGGTCAAGAGTGACGGACATTCATGTTTGATTAGCTTGCCATCTGTGTAACCCTGCTAGATCTGTGAATTTATATCTACACTGAGCATATTGTAAAATGATAGCTTTGTGAATTGCTGATAACCCTGAGCATGCTGTGAAATGTTTATACCCTGCTAATAACTGTATACCCTGTGTTTGATCTTTAAACTGTGTTAGCATCAATTCTCGCAATTTGTGTGAATCAGCTATTGAAATGTGTAACCCTGTGGTGTTTAAGTGAGTGTCAAGTAGCAGGATTGTGTTAGCAGTTAGTTTGTTTTTCAAATACAAACCCAGCACATGCTTCACCTTGAGTGAGCACACCCATTACCCTGTGCACATCACAAAATTTTTGAGTCTCTTTTGCACACCGCCAAGGAGCTGTCTTTGTGTCAACTTTGTTCGCACATCTTTGTGATGTGTGTGAACAAGTATTGCTTAAGTTGCCAACCTTAAGCATCTTTGTGCTTGAGCATAAATCAACCAAAGACATAACCTCGTCTTTGTGTAATCTCTACCGGCAAATTCAAGCATTTCGTGTGCTAAGTTTTGAGAAATCAGGAGTCATTGAGTGTGAGTTTTGATTGACTTGTCTTGTCTTTGTATAACTTTGAGCTGACGTGAGTTTTAATTTTGCATAACTTTGAGCTGCTGGGCTCGCACTGTGACTACCCTCCGGGCTCAAACCCCAAGCCCAACCTCCACATAACCGGGGCTCCGCCCCAACTTGACCTACGGGCTTTGCACAACTTCTGGGCTGTGCATTGGCACATAACCTGGGCTTTGCACCCACCTGAGCCCACATAACTTGGCCTATCTAACTGGGCCGTGCAACAAACTAGAACCCACACTGCTGGGCTGGAACCCAGTTCCACTGGGCTGTACAATCCCACACAAACCAAAGCCCACACAAACTGAAGCCCAATAAACCAAATAGAAGCCCACAAAAAACCAAACTAAAAGCCCTTTTTAAACCAAAACTGAGCTCATGATAAGCTGGTGTGGAAAACAATCGGGCTTAGCTTCCCTGATTTTTGAGACATCATTAGTTTTACATGCTTGATGTGTGCCAGGGCTATTTGAGTTGTTAGATCATGTCAGGATTTTGGTGCCCCAATCGGGATGGAAACAAATCCATTAGAGAGCTTGCTTGGGCATGCTTCACGGTATGAACTCCCCATGAGACCATAGTAATTTTAGGGACTACCATGAACCATCTCAGGGCCCTGACCTTGAATTCACATACCCTAATCACTATGCACCCATGTATCAGTCACCACAGTGGGGAGTTGAACAATGCTATACTCCCCCAACCCCTTGTATGCAATCACTAATGGAAACGCTCATGGAGCAAAATGCTAGGCTTGACTTTCATACAATGCATAATCATCCATATAGCAACATGTCTGAATTTCCCTTCTCTAGTGAACCTCATGCACAACCATACAGTGAATATCCATATGAGGAATGCATACCCACTAGTGAAGACTCTCCTTCAATAGAACAACTCACTATGACTCTTCAAATGAACCTGATTGAGTTACAAAATGAAGATTGGAAGGAATATTATGATAGGATGTTTATTCTTCCTGATAATCTTGAAAATAGTGTTTCTAGTCCTACTCATGCAACTAACACTGAATATGAACCTAATCTAGAGGAAGATGAGTACACTAAAAATACTACAATTTTGAATGGAGAGATGAATTTTTGCTATGATGATGATGATAAATATGACATGTTAGAAGAACTTGTTCATACTGAAAATGTACTGAAATCTTTGGGTTCAAAGACATTAAGTTTCTCTTCTGTGAACCCTATGAATGATGCTTTTTCTAATATTCATACAGGTGATACTGATTTGGGGTCTGAAAATGAGCATGCTATACCACCTGTGTGTAACTTAGGGAATGATGAATTTCTTGTCGACACCAATGATTCAATGCATGAAATTGATGTGTCTGATTCCATGCCTAGGTTACATAATGATGTCTCTCTTGGCTATCTTATGCATGAGAATGAACTTTTGAGTAATGATGATTATGACATGGAGATTTATGAACTTGTTTTAATGCAAGTGAACATGATTTGTCTACTTCTCAGCCTAAGTCACAATGTGAAGTTTCTTGTGATCCTCCTATGCATGAAACTGAAGTTGTAGATGATGATTCTGGACTAGGGCTTGTAGAAATGTTTTATGAATATGAGCATGTTACAACACTTGTCAATGATTTGGGAAATATTGTTGTGAGTGATACAGTTACTCTTGAGCTCACACATGTGAACAACTTAGACAAGCCCAACATCAGGCCCATGTCATGATCGATAGATTTCCACCCAACCTAGGTGTAGTTTGTCACAAAAATCTTAAACCAACTTTTCTGAGAGTTCCTAATTTAGGCCTAGAGCTTTGTGCTTCCCAAGTCCTCTTGGACTATTTTGCATCAAAGTATAACACTCTTAAGGAGCCACAGTTGGAATGTGTATGTCTGCCTGTTCTTAACAAAACTCATTTTGAGTTAGACCTTTTGCATGATGTACCTTTAAAATTGCAAGATTTTGTGCTCACAAACACATCCGTTGCCCAGTTTAGGTTTGGGGGAAACTCATTCACATATGCGGTCTTACTTGCACTCTCATTTTATATCTGTAAGGTTTGTTGATGTTTGTATATATTTTCTATTGGGTTGATCCTCAACTCTTTAGATCACATTGGTATATGGTGAATTTTTGTATATAATCCAGTAGGACTTGTTAAAAAAATTTTCTTTCTTGAATCGGTTGAGTCTTCTTGTGCATATATTGTGCTAATCCGATATGATCTCCGCTGAGAATGTTGGATTCTAGCCTTAACGAATGAAGCTTCAACCTTGCTCCGCCGACATCCGGTAATCTCTTCCCTTTTCTCTTTTCAAGATAGTTCTCATGGTATGTGATTTGTTTAAATTTTTCCTATCTGTTGACACATTGAGGACAATGTTTGATTTAGGTTTGGGGGTGCATTTGCATATAGAGTTTTTAGTCCTTTTAATATTTATTTTTTTAGCTCGGTCTATGTGGGAATTTAAAAAAGCCGAGATATGCACGCAAGATGTGTAAATATAAAACAATCAAGGTGGTAAGAGAGGTGCTATAAAAGGTCATAAGCAATGCAAACACGCTCCATATTTTTATTTTCCAAAACGTATCCAGTGAACGAGTGCACAACATTGTCACACCGTAATGGCTGATGTACATTGTTGCATTATAAATCCTAATGTACCACATTTGTTCAAATATATAGAGGACTTCGCAAGCTGTCGTCATTGTTGCAATCTCTAAATTTTGTTAAAGAGTTCAATTCACATATGTATATATAACTTCCGATCAGGTTGTTTTGTTTGTCGGCCCCCACTGCTGTAGCAAGCAAATTATGATGAAGCAAAAGGTTTACAAGAAGTTGTATTGTTATCAAAGGGTGCAAGGGTGATGTTGCGCAAAAATCTATCCACTAAACATGGTTTGGTTAATGGTGCAACCGGAACCATCGTGGACATTGTATACAAAGAGGGGAAAAACAGCCGGAGATGCCTATTGCTGTTATGGTAGAATTTGATAAGTATACCGGTCCAAGAGTATACAATGGATCGAGTGTGATTCCGATCGCGCCAATCACAACAAGCTGGATATCAACTAAGGGGATAACTTGCCAGCGGACTCAGTTACCAATCATTCTATGTTGGGCAATCACTGTTCATAAAAGTCAAGGATTGACACTAGACCAGGCGGTGGTGGATATAGGACTGGGAGAGTTTCTTGGTCTGACCTTTGTGGCACTATCACAAACAAGAAAACTAAGAGACCTTGCGTTTTTTCCAATGTTCAGTTTC
Organism: Papaver armeniacum; assembly: GCA_023531295.1. Taxonomy (NCBI): domain Eukaryota; kingdom Viridiplantae; phylum Streptophyta; class Magnoliopsida; order Ranunculales; family Papaveraceae; genus Papaver; species Papaver armeniacum. The sequence goes on from JAJJWW010015126.1 coordinate 308,599, forward strand.
GACAGAATAAGAAAAATCAGTGAGCGTCGGGGCTTCCTAAAAGAGGAGCGATCGCAACAATTATCAAGTGCAACAATATGTATACGAGGTAGGTCATCTATGTTGCTTTGCACATTCTTCATTTACTTTTATGTTTCGATAGTATATGTAAAAAATGTTCTAGCGAAAAATGTGGTGTTCAGGGTAGGTTTCTTTATCGGCCTCTATCTTGGGCCTATGTGATAATCTAGTGTATCCTGTTGATCATTCACTTACCATTCAATTAATGGTGGTCGGAGGCACTAATAGACTCACAGTAGTAAAAGGGAGGGGGAAACGAATGATTAAGTAAAAGATTTTGGAGGCAAAATTCTGGTTCTGATTTCAATCGGAGAGTGGGGCCCACGAAGCTAAGTTCTTATTTATGTTTTACCCCTTCGATCTCCTACGAATATGTCCCCATTTTAACTTCTAATAACAGTTTACACCATTCTGCTCTATCTTAAAGATAAGACCCCTTGCCGAACCCCAAGGGTGACGGTGATCTAAATTGTTATTTGAGAAGAATCGAACTAGTTATAAAAATCCAAACTTGTGGCGCAAAAACCCTATTCAAATATTGGGATCCATTAAAACTCCATCTTAAATAAACTTGATACAAAAACCCAAATTTTAAATTGATACAAAAACCCCAAATTTTAAAATTGGTTTCATCAAATTCTTTGGGGTTTTGTGTTACTTTTTTGTTTTGATGGGTTTTTGTGGATGGATAGTGACACCTTTGGGGTTATAACTCGGGACCGTATTTGAATAGAATGAATTTTTGTAATATGCTTGATACATGTAAATATTAAGAAATTTCCGCTACTTTTGAGAAGGATCTAGCTACTTGATAGATGTATATGTGTACAAACCTAGATAGGTCCGTCAGACATATATTTCCTTAATCGATACAGGATAGGTGTTTTGCTGTTTTAATTTTCGCTTCAAGTTTTAAACTCTTTGTGGGTTATAAACAGGATACTAATTGACATACTCGTTAATCAAGCTGCTAATAGAAGCATTAATTTGTTGTAATGCATTGCTAACACCCGCAAAAGGTATGAGGATCGACATGGCAACATTTTCACCTTGCTTTAGAAATGACCAAATCTCGGGGCCAAGCCACCGTGACTCGTTTACCCCTCAAGATCAGAGCATGACTATAATGATTCACCATTTTCATATAATATTTATTAGAAAACAAATGCTGCTCAAACCCATTGAGACGAAGAATGACCATAAAAACCACCATTATTATAGTGATGAGTTTCAGTTTCTAGAGAGAAAGTTGATTATTTCCTTGAGTTCTTTCCCAACAATGTTTAATTCACCGTGAGCCGGGGACCATGGGTTATCCCACGTGACCCAGACTTGGTGGGTCCCACCCAGCCCTAATAAACCACCCCTATAAAACTTTTGGTGGGGCCCACCGTGACTGGGTCACGCGGGATAACCCACGGTCCCCAGCTCACGGTGTGTAGCATCGTTGGTTCTTTCCTCATCTCGGCATAGACACGGAATACTGTTTATTAGATGCCACATCTCTTAATATCATCAGCCGTTGGATAAAATGTATTTAATGGTCAAGAAATTTTGTCAATATGTGTTGTCAAAATGTTTTCCTAGTATAACTGGGGACCAAAGACTTTAATTGGGGCCTCCACTAGAGGACAAAAAAGTTATGCCACCCTAATTTGGGTCACATTTTTTTCTTCTAAATGGCTAAATAATTAGTGGTAATCTTAATTAATTAGTGATAATCTGACTTAATTAGAGTTTAACTTTTTTTTTTCAAATTTTTTGTTTATCCATGTGTATAAAAAATCGCTGAGATCATGGACATTTTAGCCATACGGATCTGGGCTAAAAAATAAATAAATTATCCATGATCAGTGATAATCTTAATTAATTCGTCGTAAATGTTTAGACTGTTTCAGCGACGATTCTAAACCGTTGTTATTTTTTATAAAAGAGTCGTTATCCGACTGCTGTAAACAGTCGTTACTGTTTCAGTGACGATACTGAATGGCCGTTAATGTTTCGACAGTTTCAATGACGACTCTAAACTGTTATTTCTTATAAAAGAGTCGTTATCTTCTTCAAGAGTATTTGGTATGAAATGTACGACGCTTTTTGGAGTTTCATATAAAGATCAATACCCTCGATCCCTTTTGGAAAGGTCGTTATTGTTTTTATTATGTCCATGACGACCCTTAAAGTCGTTATTGTCTTTGAAGGGTCGTTAATTTCAATAACAAAAAAAAATAATTAAGGGTAAAACAGTATTTTCATAATCGGATGAATAAGCCCTCGAAAATTTTGGGCTGCAAATAAAATATCGTGGCCCCCAATTAAAATCCTTGACCCCCATTAAATTAGGCCTTTTTTTACCTGGCGAGATTGGGGTATACCCAAACTAATTGGGGTATACCCAATAAGACAAAAAACGGGTCATTTAGAAGTAAAACCAAGCCACCCCTTAACCTTATATTTTCTAAATGGCTAATATGCCCTTATTTAATTAACACTAAAAAATCGATTAGCTTAATTAATTGAGTTTAAATTAAAATTTTGAAATTATGAATTCATTAGTGTTTAACTTTGTCTTATGAGTTCGATTTGGATCAAAAAAAATTGTTTTGAAAATGTGAAAAGTGGCAAGGTCGACGTTTGAATAAGGTCTTAGGTTATGTTAAAGTAGGCATGGTAGACGTTTTAATAAGATGCCGACCAATTACAGTAGGCATTGTCTACGGATGAAGAACATCCGACTATATCCAGGCAAGGTGCATGATGAAGAACATGCGACAAACATATGGCCGGCAAGGTCGATAAAATACCTCGCCGACTATACGATTCTTGACATACGAGAGAAGGTGTTACAAATGCATGATTCATCGGCAAGATACTAATTTCATAACCTGTAGACTATATTTTTTAGTCGGCAAGGTATAGAAGATGAATATCTTCTTAGATCCACGTAATTGTTAAATTGAGAGATGAAAAGTCGGCATGTTATTCAACCTTATATACCTCGACTATATTTTGGTGTCAAGAAGGTCGACAAAAAATATCCCGCCGACTTTTGGTTCGTTTGATTCTTCGTTTTTTTTTTTTTTTTTTTTGGATTTCATATGTATAGTTAGAGGGTAGAAGAAAGATTTTGATTTTTTTTTTTATATGTTTTGGCCGGCAAGGTTTTTTAGTATGGGTAATTTGGTCTTTTAACACCTTTTAGACACCCCTTAGCACACTCCTTTGGATGGGAACAAAATGGGTATACCCCAATTAGTTTGGGTATACCCCAATCTCGCCAGGTTTTTTTATCCCGTAGGGTAAATTATATAGGTTATATAAGATAATCAGTGGGGAAAAAAGGAGATAAAAAAGGTAAAAAAAAAATAAAAAAAATAGAGAAGTGTTAATATAAAACTGTGAAAACCAAAAACGTATCCGCACAACGTTTCAACTCACAAACGGATACTCAATTTTACACGAAAACCATAGGGAAGGGATAGTAGGGATATGGAATACCGTAGAAGATGATTTTTTACATATTTCCCCACATATAAGAGATAGTGAGGAAAAAACACCATATTGCTTGGCCTAAGGGTGAGTATGATGTAACGGTGCCAGCTTCCCTAAGAGCATCTCCAATGGAGTATGGGTATTTATCATATGTGGACACCTAAAAAAAAGGTATTTTATAACATATAATCCAAATACAAATCCTGTTTTGATAAGCATCTCCAGTGGTAGTTGTATCCATATCTATTTTGATATACTTGTCACGTATTTATAGAAACAAAATCTAAAAAATTAATTAAAATAATAACAAATTGATGACGTGGGTATGGATGAGAGTCTCCAAAAACCCATACTCTCCTCCGAACTCAAACTTCTACGTCATATTAATTTTATTATCCAGCCACCACCGGAGAGATTTTTTGTGTTGAGAGTTTCTAAAATCCTAGGTGGCATCAATATTTTTTAAAACCCATACTCCATACTCCATTGGAAATGCTCTAAGTCTGCTTTTGTTGCATGGCTTTTGAACTTTTCTCCCAAATCTTGGGGAAAAGCAAAGAGTATTCTAACAACCTTGTACTCATCCTCGGATTGGCGGTAACCAAAGCCACTTGCCGTATTTTCGCGTAGTCAGGGAAGATTGACATATTCTCCTGTGATGGGATTGCAGATGTATGTCGGATTACAAATATCGTTGCGGGTTATATATCAGACCGTTGCATGAACCAACTACGATTGAAAAGGAGAAGTGATGAATATCAATGGGAGGATGGTCGATTGTGTCCAAAGAGAAGCGAGTGTCGTCAAATTTATCTATCTCGATGTAGTTGAGTTGCGACTTATACAGAGGCAGTTAAAATAAGACTAGCTATAATAAGAATTGAGCCCAAACGACAATCTAGTATACGATCCAATGAAGCAGTCCCCTCTCTCAATAAGACTATTGAAGCCTGTGATGCAATCCAGCTCTTGGAAAGAAAAAAGATATCGAAATATAATTTCAATGGAACTAAAAACATGATAAATTTTCTGCAGTAATTGATTTTTCCAGCAGCATGGTTGAATGCTGGAAACTTTGTCATATCAGCCACAGAATTTTGAGCATATAATTTGATGCTTCTACAATTACAGTATTATTTTTTTGATCAGTAAATAAAGTTTGTCAAGAAGAAGGAAATGTTCACCAAAGAAGGGAGTCAAGGGACACAACACCAGCTCAAATGCAAGCAGAACATTTTCGCAAAGACTAGCATAAAACAATCTGACACAACACCAGAGACCCCAAAGCACAAAAAGACAGAATCAAGGGGATTCAGAGAAAGTCTGGTCATGAAATCTCTAATGGTCCTACAGTATGTTAAAATTAGATATCCATTGCCTTCTCCTTTCCAACGCTCCGACTTGCCCACAGCCTGATAATCTGATCGTGTCAAATAGTTGCGATATACTGGCCATCTACAAATACAATGACAAAGAGGAAAAAGCAGTCAGCGCAGAGATAAAACCATTGTTTCATCAAGTTCTTAACTGACAAGGAATCTAATAAAGAAACAAAAATAACTATAACTGGTATTCTGAACTACTGCTGTAGCACCAGTTGGTAACTTATACTTCACCTGGGCCTGTAATTACTTTTTTTTGATCGATCAAAGAGAATAGATTAAAGAGCACACAAGCCGTGTGCAGGCGGATACAACAAGAGAAGAGCAAAAAGCTCTAAGGAACAGAAAAAACAAAGCTGAAACTAAAGATAACAAAATTCTAAACACAAAGAAGAACATCTTGTTCTACCTTAAATCCAAAATGCAAATTGCAAACCAAAGAAAGAAACCATCCTACTTCAAGTAGAGTGCGCTTCAACATCTTCTATGGTTAAATCATCATGATTGCTCGCAAGACCATTGAACATGTCTTGACGATCAATTTTTCGAGGTGGGAAGTCTAATCCCCATAAAGAACCAAATTCCAAAAGCTTAGATGATGATATCTTTTTAGGGACTCCAGAATTTTGGATCTTTTTCTTCTTTGTGTTTAAAGTACCAGAAGGGAACATACCTGTTGTTTTAGCTTTTAACCTCAAATTCTTAGAAGATCCTAGAATTGGCTCGGACGATGATGGCTTCGATATACTTATCTCAGAGTCTTCTAAAGCTAATTGAGAAGTGGCAACCTCCTCCTCTTCTTCGAAAGCATGGAATCTATTATGGTTTTCAAAGCCAGGAGGAACTAACGGGTCAGTAGATGAGGTACTTGCCCCTTCCATAACCGACGGTAACTCCCCTTTCTTTCCTGATTTCCTATCTCTTCTTGTATACCATTTTTCAGTTGTATTAGGAGAGACCATTTCTAACACACCCGTATTACCCAAGCCATTCTCATTTGTCTGCAAAGGTATATCAAGCTGCAACACCTCCTTACTTGGATGCGTGTTATGGACTGAAATTTCAGCTCCACTAACTCCAACACTTTCTTGATTGCCAATCTCCTTTTGGTTATTTGTAGAGACCAAACTCTTTCCTTGGATTTGGTTTTTCTTGGGATTCCAGTGAACTTTCTTCTTCACCCCTGATAATGAGCAGGAGCTAGCAGTGTGTCCAAAAGATAAACACTTAGAGCACTTAGGAGGTTTCCATTGATATTCCACCGGTAAATCCATGACATGTCTACCATCAATCCAAAGAGGAATCAGACTAGGGTATGAACAATCATAGCTAATCTCAACACATACTCTAGCATAAGAGAGTCTTGTTTTTTTCTTGGTACATTCATCCATCATTAACGGGTTTCCAATGAAAGAAGCAATGGAGCTTAAACCTAATTTATTCCACAGATGTAAAGGGACATTGTAGATCAATACCCAGACCGGAATTGTCTTCAATTCCGCAATGGATTGCTCAATCAGTAGTGTCCATGGCCTAACTATGAACAATTTTCCAGCTAAGTGGAATGATCCATGTTCAAGAGCAGACTTTCTATCTTCCTCTAATGAGAAATTGAAAACAAAAGCGTTTGTACCATGGATAGAGATAGTTACCTCTGATTTGGGTTTCCAAACTTTTTTGGTTTCTTCTACAACCACGTGAAAAGAAGATCTACGCCCTGCAAAAAACCCAATCACAAGCTTTTCACATTCTTTAGTTTGTTCTTGAAAATTCTTGGAGGATAATCCAACACCTTTATTCTCAGCCATCAGCACAGCAGATTGATGCTCTAAAGATCCATCTTCAGATGGAGATTTGAAATTTGATACAGAAGACCAGTTCAATCCACCACCAAATTTTTGAGGAATGTTACCAGAGATAGGAACCAAAGGAGGGAAATCAGAGCTAGATAGATTCAAAGAAGACCCATCTGCAGATTTGCCACCTTCAATTGAAGCTTGGGCCTCCGAATTAGAGTAGATAGGGAGAGATTCCTTCCCAGCCATGGCCGGAAAGGAAGAGAAGCTCGAGAATTCGAAACCCTAGAAAAATCGCATAGTCAAAATTGGCCGCCTCTGGTCAAACCTGGGCCTGTAATTACATTACCACTGATAGCGTGAATACTGGGAATACACATTGATGAAATGTCCGCCTCTTACAGCTCCAAAGAAATGTTAATACTAACTTACAAGTATGAGCTTAAATCTCTTCTTCTGTCTGGAGAGTTTTTTGAGTTTAGATAAAGATGACTATGGAGTTCAACTGTGATTGGGAAAAAACATCAGACTCACAACGTGCTACCTAAAGACGCATCGACACAGACTATGAGACTAATGTATGCCGTTTAAGAATTTAAGAGACCCAATGTGGAACTATTGCGACCTCTCCAGGTGACCTTTATTTGCTTTTTGGACCAACATGTACTATTTAGGAATGGCACTAGAATTCGTGACATATATCCAAGAATGTACATTATATTTTCCTAAGACATGTTGTAAGGATCTAAAGTATAAACAAGCAGAAAAGGCAAGAAGTCTTCAGAAATCTCACATACATTTTGCATACCCCGGAAATGTAAATGAGGCATAACTTCAAGGCATTAACCAGGGGTGGAGCTACTGCCAAGCTTCCCCTGGCTGAACCCCCCTAAAAAAGCAATTTTTTTAGTGTAAAATTTAAGAAAATTGAACTTGTCTAATGAAAAATAGGCTTAAGCCAGGGGTAGATTAATTTTCCAAGCCCAACTGATTATGTCAAGCCAGGGGTATGTTGGAATCCCAGCTTCACCACTGGCATTAACTACTAAATTGTGTCATGGAAAAGCTTACCCGCAACTAAAATTTTGCATGCCTCCGAATTGTATGAACAAAATCCCAGAATTATTTCTCGAGTCTGACTCCTACAATATCCAGTGATGAGATTTTTGATTCATGTCCGGACAATGTCTTTGTAGGCTTAAAATCCCGTGCTGCAATCGCTGAACAAAACAGAAGCAGACAGTTTTAGTTGAGATGATAGCCTCTAATTCTAGCTAAAATAAGTATTACTAATACAAACTCAGTGCTAAAATGGGAATAATACCCAATTTTAGGACCCGGAACCGGACCCGATTAGGTTCCGGGTAATTGGGTGCCCATTGACAGCCCTAACTGTCTGTTTGCTATGCAAACAAATTTTAGGTAAGGTGACAAATTTATAGTAGATTGCCAAATGAAACTAAAACACTTCAGTTAGCATGTCTGCACCTAAAATAGAATGCTAACTGGGCTACAAGTCACACAAAACGAATATAATGACACAAATACAAGCAGCCACACAGAGGAGTAAAACAAAACACCACAAAAGAACTATATAACTCATCACACCATCCAAAAGTGGTCTAAACTCAAACGAAGTCGACTCAAATATACTAAAAAGCGTTACTACCACATCACTATTTTCATTATAGAAACTCAACCATCTAATTACTTAATTGGAGAAGGGCAAGCAGGAAGGGCAACATTAAGGAAAATGAAATATTGCACTTCAAATAACCCGAACATAAAGGTGTCATCAACAGAATAAACATCACCAAGCACCCCTAATCCTTTTTCTTAATCTTTCTCCAAATCCTAGTCCCGTGACAAGATCAAACCAGAAACCTGTGAGCCTTTTTATATGTCGGGAACCAGCTGGACCAGACCAGATGTGCGGCGTATTGCGTTAGTTTCATTCTTAACAATTCGTTCTTTTTTGGCTTCCACAACAGAGAGTGGATCAGATAGGTGAAATGACGACTCTTGTAATTTTGAAGGAGCAGCTACACACTTTGGTTTTCTCCAAGAAGGAAGTGGACCTTCAACAGTCTGGGACACATTTTGCTTAATTATTTAGGAAACCATTGCACAGGCATTTATTCTTAATTCAGGCTATATGCTGCTAACAGGATTGTTCAAGTGTCGAGCACCATGATTACATGCCAAATTCTATGAATTTGAAATAAGAGCTCACATCACAGAAATTTAAAATAAAAAACTAAGCATTTTTGCTACGCCATAGCATTCCTTTTTAACAAGGAGCAAAGCAGCCTTCCGAAATATGATATCAAAACTGAAGGATACCTCAGTCCACCACATGATTTATGATGTAAAGTCATGGTATAATATGCCAAATTTTTGGCAATTTTGGCAATGAGTTATCATCGTGTCGTAGGGTTAATAAGATGTAATTATAGTCTTCATTCACATGCACAAGAATAACTATGCATTAAAGATTTGTCAGAATTCTCACGGATACAGAAGTAGTAGTGTAGTACTGAATAAACTATAAAATATCACCACTGTTGAGCAAGTATTTAACTATTAATGCAAGTAATACACGAATAAAGCAAATTTCACGTCAAACAGTGTGTAAGAACTTACGGAAATAAGTCAAGCAATGTCGCAAGTATCCCCTACACAAATTCTAACTTCTAACCCTTAGCATCTTGAAACAGTGTAACTTTTCTACTTATTTTACCTAACCGCAAAACCTACTAAGAAGGCTACTTATCGACTAGACACGGATAAGTATATGTACCAACTTTATCCATGTGTCTTAGCGGTTGATTAAGTTTTCTACCAGTTTCGAAAGCAGATTTAACAATTATTGGAGGACATCCATAAAAACAAATAAACAAGCAACAAACTACGATCGTAAAGAAAACATGAAACATAATATGAATGAAGTACCCAATTAAACAAAGTAGTAGATTATAAAGAAATTAGTTTCTATGCCAGAATTGATACCTACCTCTGTATTTTGCAGATATCTTAATACGTTTTTTAGCTAATCGTATGGACTTAGTCCGCTTTGCACCTGCACCATGGTAAAGCAAGAAACAAATGATCATTGAGTAGATTTTCACGATACGAATATTGTTACACTTACACGACAGACAGGTTTTAGAGATATTGGTCATTCCTACCTGCTAATCTTGTGGAGTTAATCTTCTGTTTAAGTTTTTCGTTATGGTTTTTATGAAACTTATGGTAGAAGGGTTAAAAGGTATCCAGGAAAGTTGAGGGCCTTATTGTGGAATAAAGCACTATAACCGCAGTATGCCATGAAAAGAACATGACAATCGCTTAGATTACCCGGATAAGGAATTCTTGTGCAGGAAATAATAAAACGACAAGAAGATAAAAGCTGGAACCTTGAGAACACTATATTTAATATACAATAACAAAGCAAAAAAACTGTCAGATCATAACATCATAAATTTTCTTAAAAAAGAAACCAAAATATACAGGCATCATGTATTCTTAATTCAAGTTATATGCCGTTAACATGATTCTTCAAGCTCACACCGTACTGGCGAGTCTACCTACGCATTAAACGTTTTCAAGCATCATGATTCTTCAACCAATATACAGGCATCATGAGTAAGTATAGTCTTCAATCACATGCACCAGAATAACTATGCATTACACGTTTTTAGAATTCCTCGTGGAGACGGAAGTGCAAAGTATAAGCTACCAAACTGGGAAACTAGTGTGCGGTACCGAATAAATGACATGATAACATGCAATAGTGAACTACTAAATATCACCAGTATTGAGTAAGTATTTATCTATTAATGCAAGTAATATAAGAATAAAGCAACTTTCATGTCACAGTCAAACAGTGTGTTAGAACTCACGGAAATAGGTCAAGTGATGTTGGAGGTATCTCCTACATTAGGCTAATGCTCAGCATCTTGATACAGTGTGGAGTTTCTACAAATTTTAACTATACCTAAACCGAAAACCTACTGGACAAATCGTTTGTACACTTACTCGACAGACAGGTTTTAGAGATATACAATGTGAAGTTTCTAGAAATTTCAACTATACCTAAACCAAGAACTTACTTAAAAGACCAGAAAAAAGGCCACATGAATCAAGGAAAGCACCAGGTGTTTTTTGGGTAGCAAAAATGCAAACACAAGGTATCAATCCAATCCAAACTTTTCTATAATTACTGGAGTATATGTATTATCTTAATGCAAGTGTCTAGCAGTTGATTGATTGATCCACTAGCTTTTGAAGGAGATTCACCAAGTAGGAAAGGACATATACATAAGTTAACAAACAAATAACAAAACTAAGATTGTAACTAGAACGTGAAACAAAGTAGCAAGTAAGTAGTAGAATGCAATTTCAGTTTTGTATGCCAGAATGACACCTACCTCTGCATTTTGCCAATACCAAAACACATTTACCAGCTAATCTTGTGTAGTATGCCAGTTTTTGTTCTGCACCATGGTAAAGCAAGAAACAAATGATGATTTAGTAGAATGAATTCAAGATGTGAATAATATTAAACTTACAGAACAGACAAATTTCAGAGATGTAGTTTTTTCCTACGAGATAATCTCATGAAGTTAGTCTTCTCTTCCCGGTTTTCGAGAAGGTTTTCATAAAATTGTTGTAATAGCTCCATGGACTGACAAGTCTGAGTAAATTGCCTAGCAGATTCACAATAGTCCTTCAATTCCTTGAGCTTCTGACTAATCTCAACTTCGGCTTCTCTGGCTGTATTTTAATTCCAAGAAGAAAATTAGCAATTTAACTTTAACTTGTTCAGATATAACTAAAAAACAAGGAAAAAGAAAATTCAAACTTACCTAGACGAAGAAGACGAAGTGAATGCATTTTGTAAAATGATGGACTATGAATGAGATTCTTCCATGATTTGCTCACCAATGCAAAATCTGGAACCGACTCGATCGGTAAAAGGCCGAAAATATGTAGTGAGATATCGACTGGGAGAATGCTGAAATACTCCATCAATCACTGCAAAACCCTAATTACCTTTTTCTTACGCGTTTTTAATAAAATCCCTAGAAAATATGGAGGAGAAACTGATGGATACAGAGATTAGAAGCTGCAGTTCGACAAGAATTCCGGTGATCAATTTGTTATATGCTGCTGCTGCTGAAAATTTTGGCGGTGGTAAAGAAAGTTTTAGAAGAAGAGTTTAGTGTTGAGACAAAATGTAATCTTCTTCTGTATAAAAATGGCATAGGTGCTGCCTGCCACGGATGATGATACAAATGGTGGTGTTGCATAACACTCTCCGTGGGTGCTAAATACAATGCCAACCAGGATCCAAGTCATTCAAGTGGAAAATAATGACCCGAAAAATATCGTTAGGGTTGTATATGAAATTCGGTACCCTTTCTCTAAAGGATACATATCCCATCCGCAGTGTTGCAAAAACTACCATCAAAGAAACTCCAGAAATGGTCTAACCAAGTCAAAGATACTAAAAATGTTAATAACTACTTCCATTATAGATATTCAGTACATCTGATTACTAGATCGGGAAGAGAAGGGCAAAGAGAAGGGCAAGCAAGAAGAGCGACATTCAAGAAAATGGAATTACATTTCAAATAAGCACCCAACAAAAAAAAACTCCCAACACCATCAACAGAAACATGTTCCCAGTATTTGACATCAAGCAGATAGGTGCACAAAAAAGCCCGACCCTCAGGTTTGACCTGAAATCTTTATCCGTCCAAATATTTCACTTTTTAGCATATGTCCAGATCTTTCACATAGCAGCCCTATTGCTTTTTCTTTAGCTTTCTCCAAACCCGTCCCAAGACAGAACCAACCCAGAAATCAACGAGTCTTCTTATAGGTCGGGAATCGGCTGGATGCTTTGGTTTCTTTGCTGCTTCAGCTTCATCAGCATCAACTTGTCCAATGTCAGAAGTTATGGAAAGTTGGATACTTCTCGCCATCCTCATCATTATTTCTGTAGCAGGAGAGAATAGTAAGAATAGCCAATCTACTAAGCTTGATTAGAAATTGGCAGAAGAGAGATATCTGAAGAACATAAGCTGCGCAAGTATGCACTTTACTGAAACCAGAAGAAGATAAACGAACTATGTATTCTTGCAATGCCGCATCATTCCGTTATCACAAGGAGCTGCAGCATTCGTAAATATGATGCTATGAAACTGAAGGATAAAAAAAAACTGAAGGATACCTCATTCCATCACATGTTTATGGTGTCACAAAGGATTACGGTCTACTGACATATCATGCCAGCTTTTTGGTTATCATCATAGGATTAATAACTACGCAGCATTACATGTTTTCGGAATTTCTCATGGGGAATAAGCTACATAACATGGAGACTAGAGTGTAGTACTGAACAAATGACATAATAACAAGCAATAGTGAACTAAAGAAAACCTACCGAAAAGACCAACTAAAAGGCCATACGAATTAAATAAAGCACCAGGTACTCTTCGGGTATCAAAAATGCAAAACACCAATCATCAATCCAGAGTCCAGACTTGTCAAAAACAAAAATCTCCATAATTACCGGAGTATATGCAAGACCGACTTATCTTAATTTCTTCCACAAGCTTCCAAAAGAGATTCGCGAGTCACTGTAGGACATACATACATATAAACAAACTAGATGAAGTACCGAATTAAACAAAGTAGTAAGTTAGAGTTTATATGCCAGAATTGACACCTGCCTCCGGTTCTAGTAAGCCGTTTTTTGTTGTTGCACATATCAAAACACATTTACCAGCTAATCTTGTGTAGTAAGCCGTTTTTTGTTCTGCACCATGGTAATGCAAGAAACAAACGGAATGAATTTCAAGATTACACGAGAAAAAACAGACATGTTTTTAAGATAATGTTTGATCCTCGTACCAGATAATCTCACGGAGTTGATAGTCTCTTGAATGTCTCCGACAAGGTCTTTAAGAAATTGTACAAGTTGCTCCGAAGACTGATAAATCTGATTAGACGGCCTATGAGATTCATGTGATTCGCCAAGTTCCCTGAGCTTCTGATTAACCTCAGCTTGAGCTTCATTGGCTGTATCGAAGAAATTGGAAGAAGAATAATTAGCAAAGAAATTAACTTAGTTTAGATGATAATGGGGAAAAAAGAAAAAGGAAATCTCAAACTTGCCGAGACGAAGAAGACGAAGTGTATGCATTTCGTAAAATGATGAACTATGAATGAGATTCTTCCATGATTTGCTCACCAATGCAAAATCCGAAACTGCTTCGATCGGCAAAAGACTGAAAATATGTAGTGAGATATCTACCGGGAGAATGTCCATCGCTGCAAAACCCTAATTAAATACCTCTGAAACTCTTCCTTCTCCGGTCTGAAGAAAATACAAAAGAGTACTGGTCTTATTTTCATGCAAAGCAGCCTTGAGTTATTACTTTATTATTATTATTTATTTATTTTTTTTCTGCATAATTAAATGTAATTAACTTTCACAAGAATGGATGAAAAGACAGACTATGGATGGAGTAGTCACATCTTACTTTTAGTATCCCGTCTACGCAACCATTGAATCATTGTACGTGGCTGTCATACAAAATTACAATATCAAAGACTGAATCTTCTTCTGAACAAAGAAGACACATGTCATTCACCAGGCGGGACATCCTTCGTGAGGAGAATAATAATTAGTACTATAGTCTTCATTCATTCATTTTGACCAGAATAATATTAATACTCCCTTCGTCCCTAATTAGATGAGCTACTTGTAGTTTGCACAAATTTTAAGGCAAGGAGGAAAGTGGAGTATATTTAAGTATTTTTTACAATTATACCCTTATGGACAATAATTAGTAAAATTTAAAAACAATTTATCTCTTAAACTATACCATGGTTTTTTATAAACTTTATACCGTTGAAAATCATTTTAAAACACCTACGCAACGAATATAAAATTATACATATTTTTTATAGAAAAAATAATCAATTAAAAGGGTAGTTTTAGAAATATCCTCTTAGTTAGTGAAATAGCTCATCTATTTGTGGGCAAAACTAAAAACCAAATAGCTCATCTAATTAGGGACGGAGGGAGTATTGATTTCTCAAAATTACTAAAAAAAAATCATCAATTCCAATTTTCAGTCTTTTTTTTTTTTGAATGTAGATTCTATCTTGCCTGTAATTGGGGAACGATTTTGCTCTAGCACTGCTAGAGCAACTTTGCTCTAGCAGCACTACGTTCACTCATTTGGGTTGTTTGTGACATCACCAACCACAACTAACTAACTCTAGTTTGGTAGTAATTTTTGTCACAGACCGTTTTTATTATGTTTTGTTTAAAAAGGAACCGTATGATTCTCGAGTTCTTTATGGCAACAAAATTTGGGAATTTCTAACATGAACTGAAATTGGGTCGGGGTAATAAATGGAAGTGATAGATTTATTTTCTCAAGTTGGCTGTTTATGGATTGAATTTGTGCCATGAACACATCTGGTTAGTTGCTGTTGCTGTCGTTAATGTTGGAATATTTTCAACCGTGCTATCCAAGGGGGGTCCTGGGGGGCATTAGGGGGTCTAGGGGGCAACGCCCCCGGAAGAATTTTTGGTGTACGTAACTGTTTCGACAGTTAGAATCATATCCAGAATCTTCGTTTCCAACAGACGCCATTCATGTCTGATGATGAAGAGACTCATCGTTTCGATTCCAACGGACGCCACTCCCAACAGAGATGCGAAAACATCTATAAATAGCATCTCCCAAAACTCGTTTATCATAACATAAAAAACAATGTTGTTTTCTTCTTCTCTAATAGCATCATCGAGAATCTTATACGGTGTGATTCTTGGTGGTCAAGGAAGTACAATCCTTGAATTCGATTACGGTGTTAGGGCTTCATTGAATCACGAAGGCATAATTCGAGAGACTGTTGTACTCGCCAATTTCATTGGGAAAGGTCGAATTATTGTCTAAAAGAATCGAAAGAGCCTTGAAGTCAGGGGTACACCATTGTTTGGTTTCTGTTTTTCTTTATTCATCCTCTTGCTTTTAACCCAATTTTCCAACAGTTAATTGTGATGATAACCGAAAAAGGGATACTAGATGCTGCTGCTGCTGCAGTTAATTGGTCGAATGAATGGCATGGATTTTGATTATTTTAGGGTCCTGGTATGCTTGGGAAATTCGTGGTCTTGTGAATTCGAAATTGAAGGTGCAACTAAGCTTTAAGAGGAGCTTCCTACAATCAGTGGAGGCTACCTGCGTGTGTCTTGAAGGCTGCTACTGCGATTGCTCATGAAATTGCCTTAAAAAGAGATTTGAATTGAGTGGAGATGGCAAAGAGTGGTGTGCTAATGGCAAAACTACTCTCTGAAGTTGGAGTTAATTTCTCAATGAAGAGATATCAGACTTTTGAATCTATCTGGTGTGAGTCTTGGGGCAGTTGACAGTGAAGAATGGCCGAGTTCCTCAGTGGTTTGGTCGAGTTCTGCGCAAAGAAATGAGCGAGGAAGGAGGTATCAGGACTGTTGCTGCCACTGATTTCTTGTGGCTGAATGGTGATGAAGTTTAGATGGCTAGGGTATGAGAATAGACGGGTGCAAGTTGGTGGAGGTGGTTTTGGGAGTTCTTTGGTTGTGGCCGGAAATCATTTGAGATGATTGAGTATTTGTTGAGAAGCAGTAAGAAAAGAGGGAATTTAGGTGGTCTCAGAAGGTGCTGAAATGAGTCTTGCAGCTAACATGGCTGTAAGCAAAGTTGAGTTTGCAAAGTCATTTTGTTTTTACACAGATTTTAGCAGCACAAGTCTTGGATTTATTGTTTTGCTTATTGTTTTGCTTCTCAGTCAGTGGTGTATTGTGACACAACGGCACAAGTCTTGGATGATCCAGAGTTTCTTTACACATATTTTAGCAGCACAAGTCTTGGATCTTTAGTTTGTAAACTAAGGTAAACTAATCTTGGTTAATCACAAGTTTAATGACATCACAAATACCCAAATGAGTGAACATAGTGCTGCTAGATCAAAGTGTTGGGTGCAATAATCAAAAATCAGGAAAAAAATCAAATAAGCAAAAGTTATTGATACTTAGCTCCTTTATAGTGGAAGTGATCGATTTGATGAAACGGACGAGCTCACCAAATCTCCGCAACAGCAACAAGGCAAAACTTTGGAAAAACAGAGTGAGTCACGTGTTCAACACGTTGCCCTTAAGACATTAGCCCGGCTACACTCAAGAGTGATGCTATAGCCCTCACAGGACGGATATCTCCAGGATAAAACACCCTACCACACCTACTACTAGCATATGTAGTAGATGCTCAACTTGAGCTTGGCAACTCCGAAAAAACCGTTAAGGAAAATCGCGAACGCTTAAGAAACGGCTATAACATATTTTCCCTTAGGGGTCCCTCTACAATAAGGAGCAACCCCTTTCCCAAAAATTTAACAAAAGTAGTGAATTTGTTTATATAATTGACAAATACAACTTAAGAAGAAAAAACTCCCCGATGTGGGACTAAAAGGTTTATATAGTCTCTTAAAACTACTAAAAATTGGAAATTCCACAATGTGGGACTAATAACTTTCATTCAGAAAAGAAAACAATAAATTATAAGTTTTATTAAAAACTTTAAAAATCCTTTTATTATTAATGGTTTTCCAACAATCCCCCATGAATGAAAACTCAATAAAACACGAAAACACGAGATAGATTTTGGTAAATCAACAACCCAATCTCACGACCCAGGCGGGCGAGCAGGATGGACGGATCGTGCATGTTGAATTCATACTAGCCATTCAACGTCATCTCCCTCACACAACAGGTGTGATGACCCCGAGATCATACTATGGATTTCTAAAATCATATAGTATAGAGAGCTTTCATCTTTAGTTCCTCACAAGTGAGACTAAAGGTTCCTTTCACCAAAGTGAAAAAGCATGAACTAGTGAACCCTTAGTAACCCTTAGATCCTAAGTTCCGGTAATACCAAAACCATCAAAACGAAAATCACATAAAAGCGGGAAATACCATTTTAGGCGAGAGGTGTCCATGAGGTCTTGAACCTTTGCTTAGTGAGATATTACTTGGAATTACTTGCTAGAGACAGGTGAACTATGTCTTGATCTGCTAGCGTTTGATGTAATTCGCGATAACAACCCACGAGATGATATCTCCAAGGGTGCTACCAAGCTCGTGTCGTTTTGTCCAATTTGGCCCTGGACATATCATTTATCAGAATGCTCTAGAGAATCAAAGCTCATATTCTCATAGGAAGCGGCCCCCTTCCTCATTCGAGATAGGTGAGTTTCCATAAAGAGTGTTACCGCTACACCCCACTTCAATCTTAAATTGAAACTATAGAACTCATTAAGACTTATTAAAAGTCATCCTTCACATGCAGTCACACTATCACGTCTACACCATAGGGAAGGGACAGAGAATGAAACTCTGATAGTGTTTACCTTTACCCACCACAAATTAGTTGTCTCATTCGAAACCTTGATCATGGGATCTCGGTCGGCAAGGTTGAGTATCCTTCATGGAAAGTTTAATTTATGAGCTTAAGCCCCATCCCCCTCGATGCATTTCTAACTATCTCTTTGGATAAACCTTTCGTCAAAGGTTGCGCGATATTCTCCTTGGACTTTATCCAATCAATGGAAATAACGCCGATTGAGATTAGTTATTTTTAGCTTAAGCTATTATAGCTTGGCTAACACAATGTATAGATATAGCTGGCACAGGCCTATGCCAGAGAGAAATGTCTTCTAAAAAGCATCTTAGGCACTCGGCCCCCTCTCGTGCTTTATCTAACGCAATACTCTTAGATTCCATAATGAATTGAGCAATATATGTCCTGCATTTGGAAATCTTCCAAAAACAAACCCTCATGCTAGAGTGAAACCATATCCACTCGTAGACTTAGACTCATATGAGTCAACTATCCGATTTGCATCATAAAGTCCCTCAAAGGACAACAAGATACCTTTCATAAATCCAATAAAAGGTAATAGAGTATTTTAGGTACCATAATACTCTACTAAGTGCATCCCAATGCTCTTGCTCTAGACTATAAGTACATCTACTTAACTTATTCACAATATAGGCAATGTCTGGACTCTTACAGTTCATTAAATTCATCAGACATCCTATAACTCTTGAGTATTCAAGTTAAGATATTCCATTTCCCTTATTTTTCTTGAGTCTACAAGAAGAATCGTATGAAGTACAAGCAGGCTTACAATCAGACTGATTGTATCTCTTAAGCATAAATTCAACATAATGAGAATGAATTAAGACTATAAATGTTTGATTAGCTTTTAATCCTCATCCCTAAGATTACATCAAAAAGCCTTAGTCTTTCAAGTCAACATTCTCATTCAGTGCATGGTTTTAGTGGAATTAATCACATCTATGTTTGTATCAAGTATAAACATATCATCAACATACAACCATACAATCACACAGGCATCCTTAACAAGTTACTTATAAATATACTTGTCAGATTCATTAACTTAAATCCACTAAATATTATCTCATGATCAAATTTTCCATGTCACTGTTTACATGCTTATTTGAAAACCATACAAATATTTGTTCAACTTACAAACTTTGTCTTCATAACCTTTCACTACAAAATCCTCAGGTTGGTCTATGTAAATTTCTTTATCTAATTCACGGTTTTAGGAAAGGCTGTCTTAACATCTATCGATGTATCTCCAAGTTGTTTATGGCGGCAATATCAATTAGCATCTCAACGAAGTAATTCTCGTCACAAGTGAATAAGAATCATGGAAATTTACACCTTCTTTAGTTTATATCCTTTAGCTACCAACTTAGCCTAATATTTTCCACGAGTTCCATATATCTAATGTATCAACTCATTTACATCCCATGGTCTTACTCCCTAGAGGTAAACTAGCAAGCTCCCAAGTCAAGTTCAGATGGTGAGTCCATTTCACTAAATGAAGCTTCTTACGAGAATGGGGTTTCAATAGATGTTATGGCTTCTTTTTGAGTCCGGAGCTCAGATTAAGCTAGGCTTATTAAGAAGTCAGGTCCATAAGAAGTCTCGGTTCTAATCTTTACTTCTCCTAGGATCAACTCTAATTCATCTTCCTTAAAGATAAGTTCTGACTATTTGAAAATAAATCTAGGGGATCAACATCACATCTCTAATGAGGTACATGATTAAGAATAAACATGTTCAAAGAGCTCAGCATCCCTAGATTCCATAATAGTATTCACACGAAAGTCAGAAAAAGCAGAATTCACAACCAAAAACTATATGCAGTAGGGTACTCAGGATATCTTATCTAAACACCCCCACACTTTGACGTATGCATAAGAAGGTTGTCTATCTTTCATAAACATATTAAGTTTTATCTAATCCTTTAAAGATTACTCTATTCAGGATATAAAAAAATCAGAGGACGACCTCCCCCCCACAAGTTGGCGGTTAATCCTTTAATCAACATGGCATAAATCATCTCCTTAATGGTTTTGTTCTTACGATCAACTATACCATTAGACTACGGTGAATAAGGAGGTGTGATCTCATCAATAATGCCATTTAACAAGTAAAGTTCTCCTATATGAATTTCATACTTGCCATCATGTTTAGACCTAACCCTTTTAGTGGTAACATATACTTTGCTTTCAATTTCAAGTTTATACTCTTAAGGCTTCTAAGGCATCATCCTTACCCCTAAGTAAGTATACAAGATAGTACCTCGTACAATCATCTGTGAAAGTTATAAAAACACCTTTTACCACCTTAGTTTGGGTTGATTTCATGTCAACTAGGTCTAACTGAATTAATTCTAAGGGTTTAGAATTACTTTGAGCAATTTTGCTAAAAGGTTTTATAGCATATTTTGATTCTACGAATATTTAACTTTTGTGTTCAATATCCTAACTAAATTTGGGTATGCAGTCTACGCTTCCCAGTTTATGCATTGACTTATATAAGTTTACGGTTCCATGTCTACCATGCAAAACATTCAATCACACAAAAGAAAACACAAGAATCAACTACTTCATCAATTTTTTCGTTAAGCTTATATTGAACTTAAGTCTTATAACGTTTCCTTCAAAATCACATGCCCTTAGGTACGAAAAGTTTTCCATATTCAATTAATATCTTAAGTCTTTTACCATCTACAACAGAACAAGATACAAGATTCTTGCATATGCCCGGAACATGAAAACTTCATTCATGTGAGAATATTACAGATATGAGCTTCTGCTCGACCTTTCCCTTTTATGCAACCTATGTCACAGGTGAGTTACTCATATAGAGTTTCTCAACATCTCCTATCCTCTGATAGGAGGTGAACATGTCTCTGTTTCAACAAACATGCTTGGTGGCTCCAAAGTCCACCTACTGGTCTCTCACATTAGTTATTAAAATAACTTCCGACATCATGCCACTGATAGGTGTTTAAAACACCTAATATTATATCTAGTATTTATGCTTTCTTTGCTATTTTCCTTGGGAATTGCATCTCTTATGTGTGTTTTGAGTTTATCAGGTGCAATGGAGTCATTCGAGAAAAAAGAAGGAGAAATCATTCATATGGAGCGTTAAGGGCAAAAAGATCAATTCACTAGCGAGTAGTACTTGGAACCCGGACTAAGGCACGCGGAAAGGAGCAAACATTATTGGGAGTCGAGCCTAGCTCAACTGCGATAGGAGACGACCACCACGACTAGTCTAGAGAAGCATGGGCAAAAGAACCTTGGTGGCCCTTAATAATGAGTGGGTGCTTATAGTCATTTCTGGGTACCCTTTATCCACTTTATTTGGGTGGTTATATCCCCTTCATTTCCTACACATGACCTAAGAATCAGAGAAATCATTTTCTCTTTTTCCCATCTTCATTGTCTGGAGAAGCCATGGCGGCTCCATTAGAAAGAAAAGAAACAAACAACAACTCTTGCTGCTGAAATTGAGAAATCAGATCGAAATCGAGAAAGAAATGAAACAGATGTTGCTGGTGTTTAACGGGGGTTTGCAATTGGAATTCGAGATGATTTTATTGGTGATTCTGGTGAAGAAAGAAAGGGAATCTACATCTATGGATTGAAACTCAATAGTTGAAGATGAGTTGAAGAATGGTTGTATGATGAATTCAGGAAGTCGATGGGGGTTATGAATTGAAGGTATTGGTGGTGTCTCAGGAATGTGACATGGGTTTTGTCGAGAAGAAATTGAGAGAAAGATCTGAGGAAGTAGAGTCTGCTACTGTGATGAAACTAATGAAGAGTTAGTGAAATTAAGAGGGATTGATGGGTTTTGAGTG
Source organism: Papaver armeniacum (assembly GCA_023531295.1). NCBI lineage: Eukaryota > Viridiplantae > Streptophyta > Magnoliopsida > Ranunculales > Papaveraceae > Papaver > Papaver armeniacum. The sequence continues at coordinate 330,641 of JAJJWW010015126.1, forward strand.
ATAGCTGGTCATAGACGATTCTGAGATGGGTTCCCTGTCAAAGAGCTTTTGATGAATTTGAGTTTTGGACGTGAATCTGTTGTTGTTTCAAGAGTTGGGATGATTAGAAGGAGGAGGTTAAGGTGCTGTTGTTTATTAATGGGTCGAGTTCCTGAGCTGAGAGGGTTCTGCTCGATACATAGTAGGGATCTGAAAATGGAAGAAATCTGGTTTCGGCTGCAACAGAGGATGGCTTCTTTCCGTCGATTATGGAGAAGTCTGATGGAAGATTTGGTGAAGACAAATGGAGATTTAGGGTTGGTGATGAGATAGAAGATGGCTCTGGTGGAAATTCCATCTGAAATTGAGATAGAGAAGTTGCGGGTGAGCTAGGAATGTTCTGCAGCTGTTATTGAAGCAATGAGATGAATGGGTTTGATTCAGGCTGGTGCAGTGAAGTGTGAGTGAGCTGCGATTCTTTGTGGTGCCAATACGGGAAGCTATAGGACCGAGGAGTTGCAGCGATGGTGAATGAAGGACCGAAATTGAAGGCTATGTTGATGCTCGGGGAAGATGCCTTTGGTAGTATTATTGTTGTGGCTCTTTGGCATGGCGGAGTTGAATGTGTCGCCAGGGTTTCGAGTTGTGAGAAATGAGTGCAGCTTTTCTGTGGATGAATTGGCTGTACCTGGTAGCAGCAGGAAGGAGAAGGCTACAGGTTATGTAGTTATGCTGGTGTGTGAATTGCAGGTGAAGTTTGTGGCTGGGTTATGAGCTGTTCAAATTGGAGTTGTTCAAGTGGAGCTGGTGATGGCTGTGTTAAGCTGCAGAAGATATGTTGTTATGGGTCACATTGGCTAGTACAGGGAGCTGGCCTGAGGTTGTAGTGAAGCAAGATGGCTTGAACCAGTGTTGACACCACAGGCCTGAGAAAAGAATGAGTTGCAGGTGCAGGTGAGGAATGTGCTAGATGAATATTAGGAATTGACAAGAAATTATGGCCTGTGATAGCTGCAGTTGAGATGGTGGTTCCAGTGCAGTGATGGCAATTGTGGTTTTGATGTGAGGCAATGTTTGGTGGTGGATATGGAACTGGTGCTTAGGCTTGCAGAGCTGTGTTGAGTGCAGTTTTGTGATGGAGGTGACAGTAGGTCTAAGCTGGATGCAGGAGATTGAAGTGGTGGTAGCTGATGCTGTTGTAGAATATCTTAGCAAGAAGAAGTGATTTTGATGCTGTTGAGCTGCAGGAAGTGAATGTTTTTTTGGAGTTTTGCCAGTGAACTGTCTTGGGTCTGGTGGCATTGAGGTTACAGGAAATGGGTGAATTGCAGGGAGTGTGGTTTAGCTGAAGGCTAGGTGGTTAGTGGCAGGCTGAACTGAGGTTGGAATAGAGCTGGAATCTGTGATGCTTTGGAAGGTTGGAATGGAGCTGAGAATTGATGGTTGTGGAATTATAAAGTTGCAAGATGAGTGAGCTGGTTGGAACTGAAAGAATAGATGC